>VXBR01001004.1:18038-129944 GCA_013400215.1 Cisticola juncidis | reverse complement strand
GTGGGCTGAAATGCGGAGCGCGGAGCACTGGGGCTGGCGGCTGCGGGCGCGCCCCAGGATGCGCTGAGCGGGGTGGGGAGCGCGCCCCGGGGCGCTCCCACCGCGGGGCCGCTCCTGGGCAGCTGCGGGGCTGCGCTCGGCCGCGAACGCGTCCTCACCGTGCGGGTACTTTGTTGGCTGTGAAGAAGGAACGTGTTGTTAAATGTCCTCTTGATTAAAGTGACGAAAGAGACATGAGACCTTCTGCAGTTACTGACTGCAGTTACTTACCCTTTCTATTGCAAGGGACCTGCTGCAAGGAGCAGATTGAAATACGTATTTTCTTAAACAACTTTTCTGTTCGTTCGTCCTGCGTTGTAAAAGAGGGAATTGGTAACTTAAACTGTAATTAACTCAGCTATGCTACCTCTAGTAGTTTGTCTTCAACTCACAAAAGAATTATTGCCTAAAATCTCTATGCAGCTTTTGTGCTATAAAACCATAGAAAAGTAAAGTTCCGCAGGTATAATGAAATTATTTTCTTTGAAATTACATTGACTGTAAAGTTATAGAAACATACTCAAGTAAAGATTTAAGAAGCTTACTTGAATAATGTTGACCAGTAAAGCTGTGGGATAAGAATAATCTCAGTAAGGTGGGCAATGGCACGAGTGGGACACTCGGCACTGTCCCATATCAGCTTGGCTCACTGGTTCTCATAGTAGAACCAAATGCTTTACGATTTTCTTCTATGTCTGCCTTCTGTGAATGTTGTTTAGGTATCCATAGAAGTCATGCTTTTTTCAAAGTCATCTTGGTGTATGAATATTTGGGGACTAAATCTTTTGGGAATGCCTTTCAGAAGTTTGGTCTCTTGTATGAAGCTGATGTTAAGTCCAGCAAAATCCTAGAGTACGCTCACCTTGTTTATATTCTGGGAATTTGTATTTTCTGACCTAAGACCATTATTGATTACCTTAACTTTCTATCAACTTCATGCACAAAAAATATTTAATAGACTTTTTTTTTTTTAACTACACTAATTTCTGTTAGGTTCAATGTTAAAGAGTCAGTGAGTTTTTCTTTTTTTTACATATATCCTCTTTTTTCCCCTCCTGTTTGAACACCAAATCCTCTTGAGTTCTCGATCACCTGAATTTTCCAATTCTTGGTTTGGTAAATCTAAATCCATGTGATGGATATATACTGGATATTTTAAAATGCTCTTCTAGTGATTTGTTTTATACCCCATAAAGCTTTCATTTCAGTGGATGCTATTGTACCTCAACTTTCCAAAATTGACTATGTTTTTTTTTTTTAACTCCTGCCTGATATTAATGCATGTCTTTGCATTGAAGACTTAAGCATATGACTAAATAATCTTGTGCTATGTTAATCCTTAGTAGACATAATTAAAGTTTTAAAGGCCTGAATCTGTACTTTCAAAATTAATTTTTGGGTTTGTGAGGTCACAGGAGGTAAAAAATTATAATTACTTGTTCTTTCATGGAACTGCAGACTTTTTGCTCATTTTTCAATATTATTTGACAACAGTAGATGCTAGAACTAAAGAATTGATCTAAAAATTACAGTGATGTTGTTTTCGACATTTTGGGTATTTGTCTTTCTGGTGAGACCTGTAGACAAACACTTTAGGTCCCAGCTTGTAGCTCTGCCTGTCTGCTTTTCTCCTGATCCTCAAAGCAGTCTCCTTAGTTGAAATTCAGAGCCCATGTCTAAGTCTGTCCTTGTGTCATTTTGCAGAAAGCATCAATCTATTTCTGTCAGCTTTTAAATACCACCATGATGGAGAAGTCCTCTTTTCTGCTGTTTCCAGTATGTTAGGGAAGCTGTGATTATTGTTTGTGAGTAGTAAGTGAAGTTCAAAGGTATTCATATAAAGGCATTGAGATAGTACAAACAAAGCTTATTAAAAAACAGGAGGTGGGCAGATTTAGGTTCTGGGGTTCTAGTTCAGGCAATCTGGTAGGTAAGCCTGACCTTCAAAAGCGTTGAACATCCTCTTACAACTGTGGATGCTCTAAACTGCTTGATCAACACTTGGAGAAACTCCTCGTTATTTCAGTTTACAGCTTGTGATTTGTTGTGTCAGTGTCTGTAAAAAGCAAGGAGAGCAGTGTTTTGGGTAGGCTGTGAGGAGAATGAGATTGTCAAGTGCTGTATATTTAATTTAGTTCACTGGATTTCCACTCTTCTAATGTATGATGCTTTAGAGCTGAGTCAAAAGGATAAGGTAGCCTCTGTTCCCACAGTGGAGCAGTACAAAACTTTGTTAATAAAAATATCAAGCATCTGGAGGGCTGCTTTGAACTGTGATCAGATGCAGCTGAAATTACTTCTTGCCTCTGTTGATGTTGAGTTGAAGGACTTATGGCTGGTTCTGTATCTGTGTGTGAGTTTGGTTGTGTTTACTTGGTCTGTTGGCATTTTAAGTGGTGACTTTACTGGCTCAGGACTGGGCAGTGAAAGGCTGAATATAGGTAGAAACTCAGCTGACTATTTCTTTAAAAAGATCTAGAGATCCTGCTGTTGCAGTGTAAGGAGTTTATATTGTTTGGAAACAACAGGAGCACCAGATGAGCTGTGTGTAAAATGAGCACAGACATAGTTATCCAGTTAGCAATTGCCTCCTGTTTATGAGCACGTTAAAATGCCAGTCCTGCAGCCTGCACGGGCTCAGGCTTTGGCTCACGGTGTGAGTGGCTTTGTCAGGACAGTGAAACTGCTCTAGTGACTCTCTTGATGAACTCCTGAAAGAGCTGAAAGAAAGTAGGACTGTATTTGGATAGGCCTGATGTTTGCTAACAGGTAAGTGTGAAGCTTATGACAAATCCCCATATTTTAATTATTCTTTGTGAATAACTAATGTAGGAATGAAAACAGGAAACTGATATCTTAAGACATATATGAATTGTGTATTTTGGATTAGATTAGATATTTAGGATTAGGATTAGATAATTTTTTTTCCTTCCTCAATCCAGATATAGATATACTTCATTTGTGCTAGTGTTTGATCCTGCAGCATGCCTCTGCACATTCTGTAGCATTCCTTAGCTGTGACAGGCTCTGGGCATAGGAGATAAACCATAAGAGAGGGTTGAGGATTTCTTTCTTCTCACTGCTTTCAGAAGTGATTAATTTTGAAAACTGTACAGTTTGCTTATGCCCTGTACACAGGTTGATCGTGAGAAAATAATGGGATGAAGCAACTCAAATTTATTTCACAGGCCAAGAAACATTCTCAATTAACAGAGATGCTTCAGAGTATATTCAAGTCTGCAGGAAATAGAGTATATGAACTGTGACTCAAAATTGTGAGCTGAGCAGATAAATTACATGGCAGTTACTGATGACACACAACAGGGATGTGCACTGTCTCTACAGAATTTAATTGAATGCAAATCCCGCTGCATTGTGTGTTATGGAGCTTGTTTGCTCACTGATAAAATGCATACAGTTCATTAATGAGACCCAAGCCCACCTCCACATAATTTCTACTGCTGAGGCAGTGAGAGGCCATACATGCCTGGCTGGAAGGAGGTTGCTCCTGTGTTTGACAGCAGACACATCTAGGAGCAGTCGTGTTCCTTCAGCTGAGACCTGCTCTGGGTTGAGAGGACCTGTAGACTGCAGTTACTGACTGCAGTTACAGACCTTTCCCTTGCAGAGAGACCAGTTTTTTAAAATTCTAAAGGCAGTGTCTTGAAATCTTCCTGTTTCCCCCTGTAGTTTGTTTTTAATACTATTTTGTGTGTGTGTGTGTGTGTTGGGATTTGCCCACAGATATTTTTTCCATTGAATTGAGGCAAAAGTATATATGTGTTAAATTTATTATTACAACAACAAAACATCCTATGTATATTTAGATTAGAAACAGTCTTCAGCTTTCTCATTTTCTCTAGTAGTTCCACACACAGATAAGGGCCTTCCAAGCTTGTTCAAACTATATAGACCAAGTAAGACTGGCAGCAGACTTAGCAGCCTCTTTTTTTTGGTAGCTATGATTTAGGTGCAAGAGATAGCAAAGCACTGCTGAGCTATAGACCTACCTTACCCTTTTAAAGCTTTTTTTTTTTTCATGAATGATAATGGAAAATATATCTTGGGAAGAGACAGGATAACCCTAAATCCATACTAGACTTATGTATGTCTACTGTGTTTCGGTTTGATGCACAGTGAATTTTTTTCCCTGTCCTTGCAGGAGTCTCCAAGATGAATACTACAGCAATGAGCCCACTCACTGTTACTCCACTAGGTTTTGTTCTGGACTTAAAAAATTCCACCCTTGATCCTGTCAATGAGACTGCATGTGAGAACTGGAAAGAGATTCATCATCTTGTTTTCCACGTGGCAAACATTTGCTTTGCAGTTGGACTGGTTATTCCAACTACTTTGAATCTTCATATGATTCTTCTGCGAGGTCTGCTCACCATAGGTAGGAGAATTATTCTGGAGACAGAAATGTGACAGGAATGCTGGCTTTGACCATTATGGAGCTGGTCCCTGCAGCTTATGGTGAAATTACTGCCTCTATTAATGGCCCCGGTGCTCTGATAAAGGTGGTTCTGGTCTAGGACAGGATCTGTTTTGACCTTGATATACCTGTTCTAGAAAGATTATATAACCCTTGGCTCATAAAATTTCCTAGAACTGTAATTTTCAGTTTCAAACCTATGAAGATGTCAGCTTGAAAACAACTGGACATCATTGATTCCAGATGTGACTGGATGTTTAAAATCCACTTTTTTCAACTCAGTTATATCTGATCATTAAGACCTTTATTTTAGATTTTAGGTAAGTACTGGGCTTACCTGTGTTGGCAGGTGCACTGGCTCAGAGTGTCTGAGGTAGGTGAGGTTTTCCTTGAGAAGCTTGCTGGGAGCCCATGTGTGCTGTTAACGTGGGTTCAAGCAGGTGGCACCTGTGGGCTACCAGCGTTATTTCCCTTGCTGATTCAGAAGTGCAGCCTTTCGATGGGGAGTGTATTCTGTGTTCTGATATCAGCTGTGTTTCTTCTACCACTCTAGGAATCTTGTGACACCAGAGTCTGACTTGAGAGGAAAAACCTAAATTTGGCATGCTTGAGACTGAGCAAATGTGGTTCGGTTTGTAGCATTGCAGTCCCACAGCTATTTCAAAGCCTCTGTACCTTGTGTGGGACAAGATCCTTGTGATCAGAGAAGGAATAGTGACTCATTGCAGTGTAAGAAGGATAAATCCAATCCAACAAGAGCATGCTTAAGTATTTTTAAGTGAGTGCTTGTTGGCTTTATAGCGTGGGTCAATTTTATGACAGAACTGTTTGAATTTACAATGCTCTTGCATTTTCTATTTTATAGTTATTATAGGTTAGCTTCTTAAAACAGACTGCACTGTTTACCAAGGGTATGGGTACTGCAAGACCTTTTATCTTGGCTTTAAAAGCAAAAGGAGCTCTGCACTTGCTGAGCTTGCCATTTTGATCTACAGGTCTTGTAGTATTTTGAGCAGAGAAGGAAGCAGAGTTTTGCAAGCTGAGGTGGCAGCAGGGAGCAGATTTGCCCAGTGTGCAGAATGAGTAATGGGGCCCCTGCCCTACCTTTGTGCTGCTCTTCAATACACCCAGACATCCTATCCTCCTGTGCCTCGCAGTCTAACTAATAAGCAGATCAAGAATCACTAGATTTTGATTTTTCTAATCCATGTGTGAGTGCTGCCTCATCAGTTAACAACCCAGACAGTCTAGATAATACTGAGTTCATTAAGTCACTGTCATCTTCAGGGAGAAAGGGGGTAAGAGCATTTAACACTCATTTAGCTCTGTCTCCTTTTTGTCTTTGCAGGGAAAATATGTCTGTGACCTCTCCAGAGCCATCTCTGTTGGATGGTGGGCTCACAGTTATCTGGGAGGGACTCACTAATACATAATCCATCATATGATAAATATCTTCTTTGTAGGCTGAAAGTGGAATCCCCAGTCACACACAATGCCTTATCTTTTAAAGCAAGTATCATTATTCAAAGTAAGGCAACTAAAAAAAAGAGTGAGCATTTGGAAATTTTGTCTTTGATGCTACACAGGAGAATTCAGGTTCCCCATGTGACCTTGTCACATTAGCAAATAATAGTTTCTTTTCATTTTCAAAAATATCTGCATATGACTTGAGGAAGTTTTTATGCAGCTCTTCTTTGCTAATTAGATGTGAATGTTCATTTCTAGGCCTTTTGTTGTCTAATTAATGCAACACAAATTTTTGTGAGCTGCCCAGTTTTCCCCCATCTCTTTTGTACTTCATTTCAGTAACAAATCATCACGGACTGCACCTTTCTGCTTGCCCATCCTGATCTGAATTACTGTCATTTCACTGTTGCAGTCCCATAGTAATAGGGCTGCAGTCTGTCAGCCTGCCCTCGGTGCCTGTTTTCAGTGTTGCAGTGATTAGCTATTGTTGCATGCCTTCATCCAGACAGCTTAACTGTATAAGCTTAGCTTTAGAATATATTGCTTTTCAGCATAATTATACTCAGTGGACATATTCTTGATGGTTTTCTAGGAATGCTTATTATTTGGTGAAATTTAACTTTCTCTTTTTCTTTTTCTTTTTTTTTTCTTTTTTTTTTTTTTTTTTTTAAATTTCTACAGGGTGTGCACTATTCATCATCTGGGCCACACTCTATCGCTGTGCCTTGGACATAATGATCTGGAATTCTGTATTTTTGGTTGTCAACCTTTTGCATTTCATATACCTAGTGTATAAAAGAAGACCGGTATGTATAACAGCTACATTTCACAAGCAGTCTAGTAAGATGCAAGAAAAGGAAGCTTTGCCAATGTTTGCTGGGCAAACCAATGGATTGGTACACATTTTCAGCAGAATGCTTTTGTGTTTGGCCCAAAATCGCACTCTGGAAGTGTGCAGCAACTTGTACCAAAAAAAAAAAAAACAAAAAAAGAGAAAACAAAACCTAACTGGAAATAAGCTCTTCACCAATTCAACACAGACTGTGCAAGAAAGCAGCTAAGAAATTAGCTGGCAAGGCAGCATGGAGCTTGACTTCTGTCTTGCCTAGGAATTAGCTTAAAACTAACTAGATTGATCTTTACTAGATAATTGTAGATGCATAGTAAATATTTCTAGTTCAAATTGCTCTTGAAGAGTCATCTTACTACTCAAGGGGTAACTTCCTCTCTAGTTAGTATTACTAATGCTATTTTTTTCAGCCTACTCAATCCATTGATGTCACCACTGAGATGCAGCACATGATGAAACTGCATTGTATTTCTGCTAGGTAGCCATGGCCATGCTGTCCAGCACACACCCTGTAGGTGTCCACAGTTAAATATCTCATGCAGGTACTCTGGGTTCTAATATGGGGTAAACTCACTTCCAGTCTTTTCCCTCAACCAAATTAGCATGTTCTGCTTCCCTTCAACCCCCCCACCAATTAAGCCTTTTTAATAAATATTAAATTTATTCTAATATTCTGTCAGATGGGACAGGAAATGGCCACCAAAGTCAGAAATTATTGTGAAAAACAGGAGTGCTCAGCTGACAGAAACCCATTTCCCTGGGAAGCCAAGCCTTTAAATTTACCTGTATTTTAAAGTAAATTGTGGCATCCCTAAATGTAGGTAATGGTCCTTGAGTTTGTACCCATCCAACCCTTTCCAAAAATCTAAATAAAAGGTTATTAGTGAGTGAAAGAGCATCCTGGGAGGATGATGTGCTGGTTTGGGCTTGAGTAACAAAAAAACCCCAACCAAACAAAAAAATCACCCTGCAGTGTGGAAATCAAGCTGAATGAAGAAAGAAATATGTTTTTCTGTAATTACAGTTGTCTCCTAAAAGCTATGTTGGCATAGATTGGGGTGCATTATGGCATAGATGGTATTGAAGTGGCAGCTATTTTCACTAAATCCTCTAGTAAATTTGTTAGCAGAATTATTTGTAGGAGTTAGGTTAAGTGGTAGAAGTGATTGAAGTGGTCTGTAGGTGGATACAAAAAGAAAGAATTGTGTAAGAATATGAAATTTGACTGATAAACTCAGCTACCAAAGTTGGTAAAAAAATTGCATTTAAGAGAGGGAGGCCTGGAGCACCTACCTTTAACTCTGCTTTCTCTTTCTGTAGCCCTTGCCCACTGTCACTGTGAGCACAGCAGAACCGAGGTGCTTGGCACTCCCATAAACTCTGCACTGCTCACACTCTGGCAGGCAACCACAGCATATAAAAGGAGGCTAAAGGTTAAATTGCATCTGTCTACAACAAGTTGATAAATTGAGAACATGTGTTAAAAAAGGAAGAGGCTCTACCTACAGCAGTGTTCCTCCAATATGGAACACAGATTCACCCAAACATTACCATCGACTGCACTACGTGACCTGTGCAACTTAAAAGCTGAGCCAAAAATTAGATCTGATAGAATAGCCAGGTAGTGGTGCTTCTTTGCACATTAAGGCCTAATTTAAATGGTCTTCTTTCAATTGAGAAGTTGTAGTATTTATGAACATTGCATGGAAAATATTGTTATTTTAATTGCTGTAATACATGATATTTTCATAAATTATTAAAAAATGTATGAATCTTTGTTACAAATGATGATCAACAAGCATATTTGAAGTGATGCCTGATTTTCATACATATATTTTCAGCTGTCTAGCATGTTTATTATAAACTCCAAGGCTGTTTTAAGTGTTTTTCCTACAGGAAGACAGAATAGGGAAAAAATTAAAACTCTTAGGAAGTATTTTTTGAATGAGATTTTTCTCTCTGCAGCTACTGTATTGCCCATCTTGATCAGTTTTGGTAATTCTCACAAAAGATCTTTCCAAGGAAAAGAATGGCAGAATGATTACAAGTTAGTCATATTACAAAATGAATAATTGATGTGTTCAGTTGTTAAATATTTATTTTATTAAATGGAGCATGCAAAATCACAGTGAGTTTCTTTTCTGACCAGAAGATTATTTCCGTGGTTTTGATTCCTTGGAGCTTTACAAATTTGGCTTTTTTAGTCGGAGTGGAAGCTGAATCTAATCATTCTGACTCGGAGTTCTGGCAGCATCCCAGAATATTTCAACCCCTGCTGAACAACACATTACACCTACCCATATGGCTTGTTTGGAATATGACCCACAAGCATGACTGGAGGAGCAGTCAGCTGTGCTTGGGGAGGGGGAATGGTCTCTTACAAGGGAGCACATCTAAAGCACAGCCACAGCCTGCAATCTGATCAGTCTCTAAGAAATGGGCTACACCTGCTTCCCATCAAAGTATTACACACCCGAGGAAGATCATGAAACATGAGCCTTGTGCTAGTTAAGGGATTGCACTAACACTCCAGAGCCAAAATTTGCCCTCGTGTCTGTGTGCATGGTTTTGGGTTCAGAAATCTTGGGATCTATGTAGATTCCTTTTTCAGATGAAAACGTATTTCTTTAAGTTGCAATGGTCATGTACAGAAAAATGTGCTAATTAAATTGGTACAGCTGTTAAAAATGAAAGAGTTCCTGGAGAACATGATGGTAAAACAGTCATCTAGCTTTGTGGGTATATGGGAATATATTTTGAAATCAAACAACTCAGGACAATCCTTAACATAGTACAATTTCTCTTGCATGTTTACATTTCATCTTTGTTTTGTCTGTGTAGATGTCCTCGTAACAAATAAAGATTGTGCATAAGGACCATACAGGAAATTCAAAACCTGGATTTCATATAGTTGTTTGTGGAATATTTAACTAGTAATCGATTCAGTGTGCAACCAGTCTAACTTTAGGTCAGGTGATGCACTGGACAGAGTAAGTCCACGAGCCCTGATGTCACACAGCCACAAGAGCTGATGTCACTACAAGGCCATTCCTGATAGTCTTGGAATAATGGTGGTGACAGAAAGAAGTGAGTGAGGAACAGAAGCAGCAAATGCCACTCCTTTCCTAAAAAAGGGCAAGAAGGAGAACCCAGTGGTCAGCCCCAACTTTGTCTCTGGAAAGAAGGAATAGATAGTCCTGGAAAACCTCTCTATGCCAATGAAGCACAAGAGGGTAATCAGGAGTGGTTAGCAAGGATTTACCAAGGGGAAGTCATCCTTAACCAGCCTGATAATAGATGGATAGAATGGTCACCTCCAGAGGGTAATGGTCAAAGTTTCAGAGTCCTGATGGACATCAATGACAAGTGATGTTCTTTTTGGGTCTCTACTGGAACCAGTGCTATTTATTGTCATCATTAATGACACAGACAAAGAGATTGAGTGCTCCCTCACCAAGCTTAAAGATGACAGCAAGCTGAGTTGTTTGACACACCTGAAGGATGGGATGCCATCCAGAGGGACTTGGACAAGCTTGAGACGTGTATCAATGGAAATCTCATGCAATGTAACATGACCAAGTGCAAAGTGCTGCATCTGGGTTGGGGCAACTCCCAATATCAGCCCAGGCTGGGGGATGGACAGATGTAGAGCAGCCCTACAGAGAAGGATTTGGGTGTGGATGAGAGGCTGGACTTGCCCTGGCACTGTGCACTCAGCCACAGAAATCCAACTGTACCCTGAGCTGCATCAAAAGCAGTGTGGCCAGCAGGGTGAGGGAAGTGACTGCTCTGATGAGATCCCACCTGGTGTGCTCTGGGGTCCCAAGCAGAGAGATAGGTGATCTATGAGGAAAGCCTGGGAGAACTGGGGTTGTTCAGCCTGGAAAAGAGAGGGTTTTGGGGTGGCCAGATTGCAGCCTTCCAGTGCTGGAAGGGAAACTACAAGAAGGATGGAGAAAGACATTTTACAAGGGCGTGTAGTGATAGGATAAGGGAGAATGGTTTCAAACTGAGGGTAGGTTTAGATTAGATATGAAGAAACACTTTACTGTGAGGTGGGTGGGGCACTGAAATATGAGAAGCTGCACATGCACAATCCCTCAAAGTGTTCAAGATTGAAGCTCTGATGCTACCTGGTCTCATGGAAGATGTCCCTGCTCATGGCAGAGGGGTTGGAACTGGGTGATCCTTATGTTCCCTTTATGTTCCCTATGAACCCAAGCCATTCTGTGATAACCTTCCACGATGAAATGACTGCCCGGATAGCTGAGAAGGGTGAATATCCTCAGCCTTAATTTTGGTAGGGTTTTGAACACTGTATAAAATCCTGATAGAGAATCTGTTGAAGTGTGGCTTGGATGAGGGCACAGTGGATTGAAATGTGGCTGAGTGGCAGGGCTGAGTGTGGTAATCAGAGGTAAGAAGTCCAGTTGGAGCTGTGTACTACACATAGGCTAGTGCATGCTGTGTAACCTCAGGGCCAGTGCTGCTCCCCGTGCTGTTTGACATCTTCATTCATGATCTGGTTGGTAGGGCAGATGTGAACCCTGATGACACAAAACTGTGAGCAGTGGCTGATAGGCCAGAAGGTTGGGAAACCAGCTGGAGGGGGCCTCAGCAGGCTGGACCAACAGGAATTTCATGGAGTTCAACAGAATGTGTGGAGAATTGCACCAGGGGAGGAATAACCCCATGCATCAGCATGCCACTGACTGACCAGCTGGAAAGCAGCTTCGAAAAAAGGACCTGCAAGTCCTGGAGGAACAGTTGAACATGAGTCAGAAACTTGCCTCTTTCTCTTCTTCTGCTGCTCTTTCTTGGTTGTTTTTCCTTTTTTGTGTTCTATGTATATTTTTTTTTTCATATTCTGATGCTTATTGTTCTAATTTGTCTTCCTCTTGGCAAATATGCAGGCCTTATTCAGGCTGCTTCTGTTTTCAGGAAGGCTGTAATATTGTCTCATCCCCTGCTTCCTTCATTCAGGGAAGACTTCCAAGCTTAGGATTTCAGCCAACATCTTTTCCCTCATTGCGGCTGCCTGAGTTTGGGTGGGCTCTTAGCTATGGGTTGTTCAGCTGGCAGTGGTTTTGGGTTTTTTTCCCTCCCTCATCACATGTGGTTTCAATATAATTGGTTTGTTTTTCAGGACTTGCTTTTCTACTGCAAGTAAGCTAAGAAGCTCAGAGGTGAGAGGGGCTCCCAGGAGAGCCTGAGAGAGAGGCACAGTGATGCGTGCATGCGGTGTGAAAGACAACCTAATTTTTTTTCTCTGTATAATTCTTGCCCAAGTCCTATTCACTATTACATCAACAGACGTCTCAGAAGGCTCCTTGTGTGTGATTTAATGTGCCACTTGGATGGAACAGCATTCTGAAGCACCAGTGTGCCATCCTGGCTAATTTTAGATAAGGTTTTGGTCACCCTGTCATAGGCAGTGTTGGTGGATAGACATGACACATTTACCACTTCTTTCCTTGCTTAAGTGTAATGAAGCCAAAGATGTCCCTCAAGCTAAAGCCTGTGTGCAGTCTTACCTGTTTTTAATTAATGCATCTGTGTTTATTGATGTCTCTTGTTTTTCTAATCTAGATCAAGATAGAGAAGGAGCTTAGCAGCCTCTACAAGAGAATGTTTGAGCCTCTCCATGTGCCTCCAGAGCTCTTCCAAAGACTTACTGGACAATTCTGCAACATTCAGACTTTGAAGACAGGTCAAGCCTATGCAGCAGAAGATAAAACATCAGTTGATGATAGGCTGAGCATCCTGCTGAAGGGAAAGTAGGTTCTATAAAAGCTTGGAGATAGTTGTATGCTTCGTGTCATGGTTGAGTAAATAAGAAAATTATTGAGCTTGCAATTGCTTGTAGTATGTTATGGTCTGTAGTCAAATAGTCTATACTTGCAGACTATTTTGTGACACCATTTTCAGGTGATGGTGATATCTCTTACTGGGAACATATTTTGTATCCACTTTCATGTGCAGCTGCATGGAGTTTAGTGGGAATTATATCTGTGTAATATCAAAGGCAGTGTCTTGCAAAATAAGCTAGAGATTTGTTTGAGTCTTAGATATCCTAAGTCCCTTCTCAGGTTTTAAGGTTAAAAAATATGGTGCGTGAGGGAAGAGGTATCTCTTCAGTAGGCTTTAAAAGAGCAGGCCTTTGGAATGGATTCATTGCACTTGTACATGCAAATAGAGAGGGGCAGGTGCACTGCTCAGAGGCAGACAGAATCCAGGTAAGAAAGGGTAAAATATATGCCCACGGCCAAGTTGTAATCTTGAAACTCATGCTAAATTCTGGCCAATATTTTAACCAGTTTCTGCTGACATCAACAGTGATGACAGGCTTTGTTGTTTTTCTTACTCACTACCACAAAGCTACTTGCCTAAGGGAAGCCTGATTTTGGTCTGGCTGTGCAACCCCACCTTTCTCATATTGAATAACGATGTTTTGTGGATACATGCCATGTTTGTCAATCTTCTGTTTGTCTGGCAGCCTGTTCTGCTTAGAATCAGTTAGGCAAAAAACAGGGTAGCTCTGGGAGTGATATTCCAGAAGACGAACGTATTTATTCGTGTTACCTACTGCAGGAAGGTCAGTCAATAGTCCTACCCAAATTTTGATTAAATGAATCAGTTTCTGTGATTCTAAAATGTTGTTTCATACATTTTTATTTCCAGAATGAAGGTGTCTTACCGAGGGCATTTTCTGCATAATATTTACCCCTGTGCCTTTATAGATTCTCCTGAATTTCGATCAACGCAGATGAACCGGGGTGAGAAATTCCAGGTACATTTTGTTTTAAATGTCACTGGATATAACCTGGTGAGACCATTAAGAAAAATAGAGTATAAATTTGATCAACAGTGAACTATTTGACTCACATAATTTTGCTAGTATAGGCATTTCTTCTAGTATAGGTGTTTGAAGATAGACCATATCAAGAATAACTTTTAAATGCTGCAAAACAGTATTACAGTGTTGTGTATTGAGCAGTCTGGATTTTGCTATTCTGTTCTCTTTTACTATTTCCAAGTTTATTTTGTGTTAAGAGACTGTTCAGGACAAATAATTGAAGAGGCAAATAATTGAAGATGATATGAACAGGTCTCATCGTTGGTTCAAAAAAGGAAAAAAGAACTGGTGTAATAATGGAAGTCTAGAAGTTCAGGCACTAGTAACTAGAAATTTGTATTCATAAAAGTGTATTAATACTTCTGTCATTTTGCAATTTATTAAAGCAACATAATCTGAAAGTTTCCTCAGTATTTTGAATAAAAATATTCATATGGCAAACCGTAAGGGTGGATTTCTTCACTGGTGCAATTATGCCAGTATATTAAATATATGTTGTTATAGTTTGGGGGGTGGAATACTTTTAGAGAAGAGTGTATTTTTCCCATGGAAATGGCTGTTTTGCTCCCTCTTACTCGATGTTCTTTAGCTAGGTGTGTGTACTAATGACTGACTGATACATGCACTCTGGCAGGAGGGGAGGGAGCCGAGCAGTGCAGACTCCAAAATCAGTGACTGATGTCAGATGTTCGGGTCGAACATCGGGCTCAGCGCCGGGGGAGAGCCTTGTTTAGATGCACTCACTTCGCACAGCGAGGCCTCCCACAGCCTGGCTGCCCTCCCGGCACAGCCCCTTTCCCTTGGAAGATGCAGGATAAATCAGTCCCTCTCTAGGGAGCAGGGTCATGCCTCAGCTTGTGCCTGCCTCAGAAGCTGTTGTGGTCTGGAGCAGTGAGCATCCTTTATTCGTGCTTGTGCTCCTTACTGCCCTGTGCATACCGGCAGCGCTGCTGCTTCAAGAGCTCACACATTCAGCCTGAAGGGCCCCATCTGCTGGCTGTGCTGGCCAATTCTTCCCCAGCCTGTGGGCTTGTATTAGTCTGTGAAGTTAAAAATCCGTGGATATACGACAGTTTTCCATTGTTTCATTGTTTCCATTTTATTTCCCAGGATGTTATGTTGTCTTGTAAAAGCAGAGAGCACCTGATTTTGATTTACTCAGATATGCCTGGCTCCCCCTTGCAAAACCTGCCCCTGGGTATGGCCAGTGTGGGTTTTGGTGTGGCATTGCCCTCTGCTGGCACGGGGGGATGAGCCTGGCACGGCCATCCTGCCATGAGAGAGGGCAAGATCCCCTGTAGCCATTGGATTATCAATAGCTGAGCAAACAGAGCCTTGGCTCAGCTGCTACAGGGCTGTACTTTGGGATTAGCAGGGCTGACAGTTACGAGAGCAAGATGGAGATATTTGTTTAAATCACTAAAAACTCTTTAATGGAGACTTTTGGGTGATATCAGTTGTGACGTGAAATAAAACCAAGGTACATATAGGCCTCCTGCAAGTAGTTGTCATCACTATAGGACAGAGTTCATTTATAAATTTCCTCTTACATAAATGCTTTTACAGTTTAGGAACTCATGAGAGATTTCCCCCTGTTATTGTACCCCAGTTTTTCTGTAAAAGAAACTGGCTGCACATATCAGTTAAAAATATAATGATAATAAATAGGTGAGAATTTTTACATTTATAAATATCACATTCATAACAAAGGGATACCAAAAAGCTTTATGGCTTTAAGAGGTATTTTAACTGGAGTCACAAATAAAATAATATAATCTCTTTTAAAGCATGTTTAAGTGTGCTCATCTTAAAACATTTTAAAATGTGCTGATTCTGATAATGTATTTTTTTCAGGTCACCATTATTGCAGATGATAACTGCAAGTTCCTGTGCTGGTCCAGGGAACGGCTGACTTACTTTCTGGAGTCTGAGCCATTTCTTTATGAGATCTTTAAGTACCTTATTGGCAAAGATATTACGAATAAGCTTTATTCATTGAATGACCCAACCTTAAATGACAAGGTAAGCAACTCTAAGTTTTGTTTGGGAATTTTCCTCCCAAATACAGATGTGCTTTTACTTCAAATTTAAATGCTCTTAAATCACCTTATTTTAAGCTGCTGCCCTCAGCTGCTGAATGCAAACTCACAGCCTTTCAGTGTGAGTCAGTGCAGCACTTCTGTCAGAAGCAACGTTTGTTAAAGTTAGCACAGTAATGTACAAGAAAGATGAGTAACTGAGATTCAGAACTGATCAGCTTGTCGAAATATCTGTAGCTAACTATGAGACATGGAGGTCACTAGCTAAAAAGATGCCTCTCCCTTGATGTCCTTTCTCACTAAAATTTCTTACTGGGAGCAAACAATTATGTAACACTGATTCTAGGAAGAATAATTTCAACGTGTCTTTGAGGGTTGCAAATGCAAATGCAAAAAAAAAAAAGCAAACATTATGTTGATAGAATACAGTTAGTGGAAGGAATAATGAAATACATATAAAATATAATCACATATAAAACATTAAGTGGACTGAATATAACTCACTCTTTACCTGCAGAGGGGAATGGATTTTAGGTGTCCTGGTGAGTGATCTGGGTACTCATGGATACATAAACTATCTTGGTTTATTTTCATTTTTCTCCCCTTACTTATTCCGTATCATAATTTTGAAGAGTTAAAAAATCTAACAAATTTTGCCCCTCCTTTGACTTAACATCTGCACACTTTAACTTCAGTTTGTACTGAGTCTTTGTTTTTAGTTGCAATAGTCACATAAATTTAAGATTATTGTAGCTGGTTTATTATAGTAAGTTTTGGAAATGTATGTTGTAAAAATTGAGTGATAATTTGGGAAATTTTTTGTGTCTTTTTATTCTTCCTAAAATAAAAATCCTATTGCTTGAGCTCTTCCCACATGACTTGGCATGAGAATTGTCAAATAAATTCCTAATTTTCCCATTGCCAGCACTCTATGTACATAGCACCTCTTACAAGCTTCAGTTTCAAATATAAATATTATTGGTGTCTTTGATGTCTTTTAACTGGTGTCAGTCTCATCAGAAAATGTTGTGGTTGACTTCTGTATGTAGGGGACTATGGAAATAAATTGATTATTAATTATTCATATTCAGGATGATAGTAAGAAGGTAAAACTATCAAATTTTTTTTTCTTGGAAAACAGAAAAGTAATAATTCATTTTGTAAGAAAACTTGTGATTTTCTTCTACCTAAGGAGACTTTGACTACTGTTGGGAAAATAGTCATTCCTTTCTGCATGAAATAGGATGCTAGTTCCTGACTTTTAAAATTCAGTGAAGTGGAGTTATCCATTATAGTCTTGTCATTGATTGCTGCCTTTCACATACACCTAAAACAGCATTCTGACTTGCAGTAATACCTAACAAGGCACAATGTATGGCTTCACATGAATGTTATAGTATAAAGACTTCTCAGGAAGGCTACTCAAAGCAAAGTGGAAGCTCCTCAGACCATTTGACAGAGAGAATAATGTTCACCTGATGCATTTAGTCTGCAGTAGAATCAAGAGGTAAATGGTCATCTACTGGGAAGGAATGGCATTCACCACTTTTCTAACATGATGAAATGAAAAGCCAGGAAAATGAACATGTTTCTGTCAAGGTATAAATTGCCTCTCTATATAGCATGCTGTTTTGTTTAGCAAGGAGGACCAGCCTCATTAAAGACTACATTTAATTGCAGAGCATCATATCTAAATAATAACTTACCAGATAATAAACCCCAAGCTTTCTGTAAGAAAATACATGAAAATTTCTGTACAAAAGCAATTTGAAATTGAATAATTTAAGTGCAGTTTCATACTTGTCAGTGTTCCAATTCCAGTATATTACTATTTCTATAGTAATTTCTGTTATAATTTAAATCGATTTACACTGCATAAAATCTTCTCCTATAACAATTTTCTTGTACAATCATGGCTGAGACCAAAGCATCTATTACAAGAGAAGTAGTAATTTTCCATTTTTATTTTTATTTGCTTGGTATCTTTTTTTAAAGTAGTTTTTTTTTTCTTTTTTAGGCTTCAAAGAAGATTGATCGGCAGCCCAGCCTGTGCTCTCAGCTCTCTGTGATGCAGATGAGGAACAGCATGGCCAGCACCAGTGACAGTGAGGATGGCTTGCAGATGTTCCTCCGTGGGACTTCCTCTGCATCCTCTCTTCGTGAGTGCTCAGAGGAGTTTGTGCCAGTTTTGAACATGCCTCAGGATGACCATTGACTACAGCAGAACTCCTGCTGCCCTCTGTGGGAGCAGACTGCAGCTTTCTGGCTGCTGCTGCATCAGATAAATGGAGGGACCTAACTCCAGGGCAGTCACTAGATGCACAAGGCTTTGTACTCTAAATTAAGATACCTCATGCACATGCTGGAAAAAAACCCCCAACATGTGTAGTAATAATCTTTGGCATAATGTTTCTAGTAATGGGGCAAAACTGAATGGTTCAGTACAGGAGACAGCAGTATGTCCTTTGGTCTGTCACTTCTGCTTGTAGAAATTAAAAACCCAAACTAAATATCTTCTCTCAGCATCTTGGTGTTCCACTTTTCCTCCTGAGATAGTTTGTATTGACAGGGTCTGGAGGAATGTGGTAGAAAACCAATGTTTTGATGCCAGGAAATCTCCAGGAAAATCTCAAAGTATCCTGTCAGGCTCTCCTCTGCCGTGCTTTGTATGACAGGAATATTAGAGAACAGATGAAGTGAGAGAAGAAACCATGTCTGACCTTTTTGCTGCTATTTTTTTAATTTATTCCTTTATGAAAACATTCTAAATTATTCTTTCTAGGCTTTTGCTGTCATTTTTTTAGTTCATTAGAATCTAAATGTCAGCATTAGCCTGAATTCTGAAAGCAGTTTGAGTAAAAAAGCCCCAGAGGATGCTCAATTTTTTGCATTTGGCATAAGCCATTAGTTTGGCAGCACTTAAAAGGATCATATAGGGTTATTTATTTTGATTTTGGAAATATTTTTTAGTGATTAGAATTCAAACATATGAGGAAAAAAAACACTGCCAGTAATTCGTTATGGTTAAAGTATCTGCTAAGAAGAGGAAATATTTTCAAATATTTGCAACTTTCTGTTTCATTCTCTGTTTTCCATTGTGTTCCTCACAGTTCTCACCCAGTAACACCTTCAGACCTGGAGGGCCTATCTGGTTTTACTCCTTAACATTGGTGTAGTCTTCATGTCCAGATAGATGGAAGCAAAAGCCCTGCTAGTGCTTCACCCTACTAGAACATCAAGGGTGACACCTGGGATATAGTTTGATGAAAATTCCAGTGTTGTTTTATTTTTCTGTTCCCTGCAAGGACATTCAGAATCACAGTACCATTGACATAGTAAGAGACCTCTGCACATTATCAGGTCCAGCCTCATTTCCAAAGTAAGATCAGCTAGAGGCATGTCCAGTCAAGCTTTGAGTATTTCCATGCTGGAAGATTTTCCAGCTTTCCTGGGCTACCTGCTCCAGAGAATTACTGCCCTCATGGTGAAAAAATTTCCCTTATTGCAACTCATGCTTGTTTTCCTTCTTTATTTAGTGCATGCCTCTGGGAAGAGTCTGGCTCTCTCTTCTATGTTGCCTTCCATTAGGTAGCCAAGCACAAGAGTCAGATCCCCTGGGAGCCTTCTGTTCCTAAGGCTGCACACCCCCAGCTCCTGCAGCCTGTCCATCGCTGCTCCAGCCTCTGGCCATCTGGGTTGCACTCCACTGCTCCTGCTCCAGTGTGTCCATGGCTTTCTTGTACAGGGAGGCACAAAGCTGGATGCAGCATGGCAGATCCTTGTCTCAAATTGCCAGATTCAGGGGATTCATCTCTTTCATTGACCTGCTGGCTGTGCTCTTGCTTACATGGCTCCATAGGTGCTGCTAATGTGGCCCAAGATGTGGATGGCACACTTGGCTGCAGGGGCACTCTGCTGGCTCAGGCTGTTTTGTGTCCACCAGGACGCCCAGGTCTGTTTCTGCAAAGCTGCTTTCCAACCAGTTGGGGCCTAGGCTGTGATGCTGTGTAGGTGTGTCATGTCCCAGCTTCAGGGATTTGCCTTTCCTGAACTTGCAGTTTTTGTCAGTGCTTTTCTCTTTCTCCAGTGGCCTCTCCAGACTCGCTGCCCTACTCTTTGGCCTGTCAGCAGCTTCCCTCACTACCTGGCTCTTGTCTGTGAACTTGGTAGGAATGCATTCCATCCATCAACCAGATCATTCACATCTTGAATATTACAGGCCTTGGCATTGGCTCTTGAGAACACTGCTGGTGACTAACTACCTGACAGCTGGATTTTTTACTGTTTACTACCCTGTGAACTTGGCAGTACAGCAAATTTTCCACTGAAGCTGTAATCCATCTATTCAGTCTGTTTCTTACCCATTTGTCTAGAAGGACTCAGGGGCAGACTGTGGAGGGCTGTACTGCCATTCATGTAAACAATGTCCACTGTAGTCCATTCACACACAGAGCCCATCATCTCACCACCAAAGGTGGAAGGTGGTCAGAGTGGTCAGATGCAATCAGTATCCATGGGGGCTTTCCCAGTCACCTTCTCATCCCTTGTGTGCTTGGACATGGCTTCCAGGAAGACAAGCTCCATAATCTTTCTGGGAAATTAATTTAGACTGCTAGACCAGTAGTTCCCTGGGTGTTCCATCTTCCCCTTCATTAGAATGGCTGGATGGAGGCATTTTCATTTGTCTCCCCTGACTACAGTCATCTTTCCAAGTTGATAGAGAGGGCCTTGCAATTTTATCAGCCAATGATTGGTACCCTTGGATGCAGCCCATGTGGTTCCACAAGCTTGTGTTCACCCTGTCAACTCAGGTTGTTTCTAACTCAGTCCAGGTTTCCTGTCAGTCAAGCATCACTCTCTATTTCTACCATTGAATGCAGAGCCCTAGCAGGCCTCAGGACAAACCTCTAAAGTAAAAACAAACAAACCCAAATCAAAAACGTTATTGAATGTCTCAGACTTTTTCATGTTCCTGTGTCCTGTGCATCACTTGAGCTCTGGTCTCGCAGTTACTCTGGTCTTTCTTTTTTGTTCTGATTTATTTGTAGATGCTTTTCTTGTTCACTAGACCCAGGCCTGGCTGAGGTTTGGCTTCCCTCATTTCATCACTGCATGCTTGGGCCATGGTTCTGTATTCCCTCCAAGGAGCTCATCCCCACATTCTCTTTGTGTGTGTCTGTTTGAGATCTGACAGAACTTTCCTGCTCATCTATGCCAGCCTTCTACCATACTTGCTCAGCTTTTTGTGCACTGGAATGGACTGTCCTTGTGTTCTGAGGAAGGTGTCCTCAAAGATCTGTCCTTGGGTCCCTTAGCAGGCCATGTCCCATGAGTTCCTGCCAAGTAAAACCCTGAGCAAGCCACAGTCCCCTGCCCTGTAAGACTGTAATTCTACTTTTTGTCTTGCACACCACTCAGTATCTGAAACTCCACCAGTTCCTGGGCACTGCAGCCAAGATTACCAGCAGACTTCAGCTCCCTGATGAGTTCTTCCTTGTTCGTCAGTGACAGGTCCAGCAGAGCGCCTTCCTTAGCTGACTCCTCGATCACTTGGTGAAGAAATTGTCTGCTGCATCGCAGAAATCTCCTGGACTGCCTGCTCCCAGCCCTGTTGCCTTCCCACCAGCACCGGGGTGGTTAAAATTCCCCACGAGCACCAAGGCCTGTGGTGCAGTTGTTGGAAGAAGGCTTCCTTCTACCTGCTCTCCTCTTGATCAGGCAGCCTGTGGCAGATTCCTGCCACAAAGGCTCCTGTGTTGGTCTGTTCTCTCGTCTTCGTCTTTAAACCCTCGAGTGGCTTTTCACCTGTTCCACGCACAGCAAACTGCCACGAAATTGAAGCCACTCCTTTCCACAGGGAGCCTTTGGGTGAATCTGCACACTCAGAAAGAAATTGTTAAACTGTCTTTGTGTAATTAGTTAGAATTAAAATGTCTCTTTCAGGCTTAACAGCAAAACTCTTACACCAATATTTCAGCTTTGGGAGAAAGTAATTGAAATGCATGACAAGTTCAGCTGTAATTATATTCAAGATGCATTTGTGCTTAGCACATACTTGATAAATACACTTTTCTCTGCTGTACTTTTCCTTGGTTTGTGTACCTTTTTTTGGTATACAGGGTGTGCTTTCCCCAAGAGAGAGGGGTTTATGTGTCTTTTATGTTAAATTCCTCAGCCCAGCTGAGGCAGCAGCTTCCAAAGTCCAGTATTTTCCCTTACTTTTGGGGAGGCAAAGGGATTGCCCCTACACCAGTGCAACACGCACCATGGGAAGTATTATTTATTTCTTTGTATTTTGATTGTGTAAAAGATTTGTTCATCTCTTTGAACTGTAATGCTTCAATCTTTGTTTTTGCCAAGATAGCATGTTAATTATTCCTGGGTACTGTCATTGCCAGTGATGGGGTTGCTGCCAAGGTGAGCTCTGCTTAAAGATTTGTATTCAGTGTGGATTGTGGCCACATGTACACTTTTTTTCAGATCACAGGGAAAACTGGAAAAAAAAAATCTGCCATTTACATTGCCACTGCTATATTTTCAAAAATCTTTTGCTGGGCTCTTGGTGCAACAATTGGGGTGTATTTTTGTCTGTTTTTATTAAGATTTAGTATAAGGCACATGTTGAGGCTCACAGTTCCAGTGCTGTTAGCAGGATCCTCCTCCTACAGGCATACAATTGTTTATTTAGAACAAACAAACACAATCCAAAATCCTCAAAAGATTTTTGTGAGAAACATATGGAAATGACAAACTTTTTTTTTTTCAATTGGAATAAAAAATGAATGAAGGGAATTTACCTGTACAGGAACTCTATAGGAATACTGTTTTGTCATTGCTAGGTGATCATTGTGTGGACAAAAGCCTCCCACTACAAATATAATTTTTGACTATTATAATGCAAATAAGCTTTATTCTCCTAATTTCCATCTTCTTGAAGAAATGAGTATTTATATTTTTGTATAATCCCATATTTTAAAATTATGCTTTTATCAGTGTTATAAATGATAAGGTTTGACTCATTTTCTCAAGAAATTAATATTAATCCTTTTTCAAAGTGTTCAGTAATAAGAGGGTTAAAATTACTAATTAGTAAGTCCCAAACTACAATTACTAACAAAAGTATGTTTTGAATTTAATTAATTAAGAAACCCAACTAACTGTTTGCTTTTATATTAAGGAAATAACCAACAAGAGTTCTATAATGCTTACGGAGTGAGTCGTTTGCAGCATGATGTTTTCTGTTGATAACATCACATTAACTCAGCAGGCATCCTCAAAAAGGTATTAATGTGGGGTTTGTTTATCATGTGACACTTGTGCTTGACATCCATGGTCCATCTGTATGTAATTCATTAGTAAGTGAAATACAGGTATCTCTTTTTCCAAAATTTGAGTTAAGCAAAAATAGTTCAACCTGATCATGAGCCTAGTTTCACCTGAATTTCAGTCCTTTAAATAATGTTTTGGTATTAATTTTTATTCTGTAATTCCACTGCTTGACGCCCATCCACCTATTTACTGGAGACACAGTCTCTTTTTCTGTGGTACTTGTTTTAGATATCTCAGGTTTGCTGGTCTATGCATCTGTATTTGTTAACTTCTAAGCTGAGCAGAAATGTAAAAAGGTTTTGGTTTGGTAATGCTTTTAGTGGTATTATCAAATTATATGCTCCCTGCTTGTGGTTAAAAGCAGAATTGGATTTCATAGGAATTTTACTATGTATTTTGGTTTAGGCCCTCAAGAAAGGGCAACAAAATGTAGTGAAAGGAAGGTCTGACTCAGTCACTTGAACATCTGTCCAATGCTGGATAATGGCATCAGCAGACAAAATTTTGTAGTGGGAACAAATAAGAGCATGTCTTTGAAACAAAGAGGCTGAGCAAATTAAACCTTACATTGGATCCTGTTGTACAAACTTATGGCTGCTTACTTCTGTTTTCTGGAGAGAATTAAGTGGTTTTAAACAGAAGAAAACCATTTAAAAAATGATAATAAACTACACTAAAACAAAGATCTACCAAAAAAAAAAAAAAAAAAGTTGGGTGTCTTCCAGAAAAGCCAATATTATATCCAAATGTACCCACAGACTTTGGGTGGGGCACATTAGCCAGTTAACTGATCTAGTTATCTTTTCCTTAGGCCATAAAACACATTCTGTGTGGAAAGAAATGTTTAACAATTTTGGTACCTAAAACATGATTGAGTAACCCTGTATTATGGCAGTTTAAGTGGTTTTTGAATCTCAAAAGAAAGTAGTAATACATTTTTATCATAAAAAGTTCCAAAATATCGATTTCAAACAGTGTCTTTGTGAATGTGACTTAAAAATGTACTAGTGTTGCCTGTGAGTTTATATTGTTCTCTGTAACACATACAATGCAGACAAGTCTTTCCTCATAAGTGGGCTTCCTTAACACAGCAATTTACTGTATATCTGATAAACTCTTTTAAAAGTAAGAGTGTGTTACAGGTCTCAGGTATTTTTTTCAAGAACATTTAAATTTTTAGGTTGTATGTGAACAGTCTGTTAGCATGACTTTATCTCTTTCTGTTTTCTTCTCAAATGGGATTTCAAAGACTTCCATAATACTTTTGGTCAGCATATACTAGCTGTTCACAACCTCATACTGTTGCAGTGGTCTAACTATAGAAGAGAGTACTGAGAAAAATACATGTCCACATGTAGATTCAATTTCAGAGTTAACAATAGAAAAAAGAACTGTTCAGCTGGTGTCAAAGGAGTTCTCTGGTTTGACTCTCATACTGAAAATTTAACTGCAGCAGAGGTAGTTTGCAGTGGTAGCTTGCACAAAAACTCTATTTAATGTCTTGACAGTGATAGCTGTGGTGTGAGCTCTGCTCTGGCAGACAAGTTGCTGCCTTTCCAAAAGGTGGTTTTGTTGCAGTGAAATCACTGTTAGTCAAAAGTTACGTGGCCTTTGTCTGTAAATCCTGTTTTCTCTGTGGTTGTTTATGGAGGTACAAATCTTGTATAAATTTTACACTATCATGCTGCATAAAACTCAGGAAGGTTTAGGTGGGCTATTAGGATGAGGCTCTTCACCTAGGGGTGGTTGGGTAGGCTCCCCAGGGAAGTGGTCACAGCACCAAGCTTGGCAGAGTTGAAGAGACTGGGTCTGGACAGTGCTCCCAGGCACACAGGGTGACTCCTGGGGTGTCCCAGCAGGGCCAGGAGCTGGGCTTGATCCTGATGAGGCTCTTCCAACTCAGCATGTTCTATGACTTTATGCTTTAAAGGCACTTGTGGCTTTGATGATGTTCCCATCCAAGGTTTGCCCAGAGGAACCTTCCCTGCAGCCAGGCAGGTGTGCAGATGTACACACCTTTTGTATGTAGGGCAGCCACTCACGTTGCTGCAATTAAATGGAGATGGGTCAGTGGGTGAGTGAAATGGTGGGAAAATGATCTCCAGGGAACAAGCAGTGGGCACGCCCTGCAGTCAGGGTTTGCACTGAACTTGGGGAGAATGCTGTGTCTGTGGCTGGCAGCGGGCACTGCTGGTTCATAGCAGCGTGGCTGTTCCATGTCTAGGATTTCCTGGTGCCCGTGGCCAGATAACAAAGAAAACTTCACTTAGAAATCCTCTCATGAAGCAGCTAGGGCAGGATCATCAGATTGTTCCCACTTTGTCACAAACAGGTCTATGCAGCAGGTGTACATTGTTAAATTAACTGATAATTTCTCTGTACCTGTGACAGGCCCAGGCCGGACATCTCCTTACCTGAGAACTTCAGCAAAGATGAAGCCAATAGAAGAAAGTGTGGAAGATGATGTCTTTGAAGCACCATCTGCTGATAAGCTGGAACTCCAGCGGCTGCCTTAAACAGTTGTGTCCTCAGGTGTGTCAGAGCTTGCACAAAGCAAAAAGAAGGAGCCGAATTTGGGAGGAATCCGAAAGCTAAGCCCGCCTCTCCATGTTTGAATTTACTGCAGCATATGCCAGTGGCTTCTAGATGGAAAGGTCATGTTTTATTTTACTTCTGAATAAAATAAAATTAAATAAATAAAAGCTTTTGTGGGTTTTTTTTGTTGTTGTTATTGTTGCTTCTTTTTGGCTGATTTATTTCTTTTTGAGATTTTGAGTTTTGCCATTATAAGTTTAGTATTGTGTTGCTGAGTAGCTGGAAATTTCTAGACTTAATTGATGGACAATATCCCCAATTTCATCTGCCTATGTTCTTTTGAAGTTTTTATCTTAATGTTTTCAGTGGGAGATTTTGAAACTCTGTTTCCAAGGCCATTGTTTTGGAATGCTGTGAAATGCTGATGGTTGCTGTTCCCGACCATCATTGCTGTGACAGTCTCATGTGCAAAACACACACAGTCTTCTGCCTCAATTTTTTAAGGTATTTGCCTTTAGTCTTTCCCAATCTTACTGCTTGACTCCACAACTGTAGTATTGACTT
Source organism: Cisticola juncidis (assembly GCA_013400215.1). NCBI lineage: Eukaryota > Metazoa > Chordata > Aves > Passeriformes > Cisticolidae > Cisticola > Cisticola juncidis. Next base: position 103,830 of record VXBR01001004.1, on the reverse strand, counting down.
CAGTTTTATTTTTTCTTGGCCAAAGATTTAAATTTAATGCCACCTTTTCAATCTTAACTTTTTCTTCTTTAGGCAACTGTACTATACTGAGCTTCATGATTTTCCTTGGCCTTGTCCATGGACTGACTGAGCTGTTCTGAATTAACTTTCCCCCAAAGAGACACACAGATGACATTTGATGTAGGAAATTCTGTTCAAACCCCAAAACTGGGTAGCTGGAAGTTTAATAAAGTCCAGTCTCATAAAGGGAGACATTAGGAAGCATTTATAAGAGGCACTTGTAGCAGTCCTGCCTGTGAAATGTGGAGACATGTAGATGGTAGCTGTACTACTTAGCTTTGACAGCTCCTTAAAATCATGGAACAAATAGTATATTTTACCTAAATATCACAGAGAAAACTACTCATCCATTTATTAAATAGCACAGAACTGATACACAGAATAAAACAAGTTTGGTGTCCACTCTCTAGCAATTAGAAATGTCATAGTCTGGGGTTTTTTTGTTTATGCCATTCCATATTATTTCTAAAATTTATCCTGACAGAGCTTCCTTGAATAAGCTTGCATCCAAGTTATACTACCCACTTCTTCCCTCCTCAAAACCTCATGCAATACACATTAAGCAGTTGGAAGTTTGACCTGTATTGTCAGCATTCCTGCTTCTGGGAACTTAAATCTAGGGTTTAACATCACATCATTGTGTCTTGTGCTTCCAAGAGTTTTGTATTATTATAAATGGCACACAGAGCTGAGATATATACAAATAGATGCAAAATATCTTGAGACCCCACATGTGCAGAAGGCAGCACAGTGGCTCCTGGTGGAGGTGATGGAGTAGTCTGAGAGCATTGTTTGGTCGATGTCTCAGGGACAGTGGCCATACCTCTGAGATTGCCTCTTGGCTCCTGGGAGAGGAAGAGAGGAAATGGGAACTGTTTTACTTTTGAGGAGATACAAGGAGTAATGTCCTTGCCCTTGTGTCATTTTCCCAAACTTAGACTGGTGTTCAAACTCCTTTAAAGAGGAAAACCAAGCTGGTGGAGTAGAACTCGTGTAGTTTAGCAATACCGAGAAGATGCAGAGTGTCTAATGTAAAAATAGCTGTTCCTGCATCTCCTTCTCCACCGGAACAATTTCTTGTGTTTTGTTACCAAATCAATCAATGTGCAATGCCTGGAGAGACTGCACCTCCTGAATTATCATAGAATTTGTGTTAATAATCGGGGAGGGCCTGTAGGAGCTGAGCTCTGCGTACCCACTGCACACCCCTGGCTCAGAACTGTGAGCCCTTGTCTGCTGCCCGGGAGCACAAACCACGTTATCACCAAAGCTAAGGATGCTACAGCAGTAACACTGCAAAAAAAATGATAAATAACTCTGTCAGTTTACCAAAACCGATACATTTCATTACCTGAAAATGCATAACTGAAAATTTTTAAATTCCTGATAAATGGGTAAAATTACTAGGAAATAAGATTACTTGATAAATACAACTTGCAGAGTCTGTTTGCTTCTGTCCCTGTTTCAAGTGGAGTTGTTCTCAGACAACAGAAGTTAAAACAGACTATAAACTGATTTTCTATTTTGAATGAGGTACCCTTTTTAATGGCTGTTGCAAAGGGTAAGGAAAAGCATCATGTAATCATTCAGATTTAAAGGAGGGCTTGTGTACAGAGGTAGAAGTTGGGCTGTAAACACATGGTTCACTCACTTCAAGGTAATACTAATTTCAATTAGTAAATCAAACATAAAACAACATATATTTCTAAATCAGAACATCACGTTCTGTTGGTCATAAGTGTAACTAAGTAGCAGATGTGAACTATACTAGCAGATTGTTGCCTTTGCTAACCAGAATGCCTGGGGGGGCAGGAAATGAAAGGTACTTCACTTTTTTTTTTTTTTTTTTTTTTTTTTTTTTTTTTTTTTATTCTGTGATTTCAATGAATTTGTAAATATAAAAATGCATATTCAGTACCACGTGTGTCAGGGAGTCCAAACTAAAAGATATCAATAGGCTCTATCAAGGATTTTCTCAGAGATGTGCTTAAGGCTCTGTCCCGTTCTCATTGCAAAGCGCTGTTTGTCTCAATCTTAAATTTTGTGGAATGAACTTCAGGTGGAGCTGACTGAGCTGTAACTATCATGCACAGGGGCCTGTGTGCTCCTACCCCAGGAGGTAAATCTGCTGCAGAGAAGCTGGCCAGAGCTGGAAGAAATGAATTTGAGCATTTAGAGAGGATTCAGAAAATCAGCTGTAGCCCGGCACTCGGCAGTTCAGGTGTGTAGTGGCAGAGCTGGTGAACAAGTACACCTCAATTAATGTAAAGAGACATTGTAGCTATGATCCACATGATGTTTATACAGGCTGAAAAACAGATCTCTGGTTCTAGTCCATGATGGACATTTCAGTAAATGGCAAGTGTAGAAAAGGTTAATTCAAGAACCAAAATTCTTTCAATAATATGAATGTATTTTAGACAACCCTTGTTTTAAAACAGTAATTAAAAAAAAAAAAGCCTAATGCATTTAAATTTAAAAAATATAATGTGTTGAACTGGTATGCAAATGCTAAATGTCTTCTTTTTTTTCCTATACTATTTCAATAAATGATGACAACAGAATTATAATCTCCTTATTGAAAATAAGCTACTTTACTTGATATATGCTTTAGTAAGCAAAACAAAGATCTAACAAAAGAGGTGATTCAGTTAAAAAAAAATAGTAATACTGATACAATTAAAAGGCAAGGGCTTGGCTCCTCAGTAAATTTTTGGCATCCAGGTAGAGTCTAATTGCAAAAGTACAGACTTGGAAAGTATCTTTACACATGGAAGGCAGCAATTTTTAGGGCACCATTGTGCATGACAGGCTATCACATGCACATTCACAAATCGTTGGGATGGAGTTTTGGCAAGTCAAATTGTAAAGACACATTTTAACCCTATTGCTGGAATTACAACGACAGTTACTTTAATTATTCTCTCAGAAATGTAATAAGTGCTTCTGAGTAAAATGCTGGCTTTGCATCTCTGAATGCCGAGTTGGTCACAGCTGCTCCTGCTCAAAGGGGAATGGGTTTTCAGTACTTAGGGGATTAATAAGGGAAGACAAACCATCCTAGTTAATTAGCCCTGACATGTAAACTTCCTGAGAGCATGCTGATGATAATATGAAAGTCATTAGAGGGTGCAGAGAGGCAATACAAAGCAAAAGTTATGGGATCACTCGGTATTGATTGCAATATGGTCTCTGTACTGGGTTTTTTCAGTAAGGAGGGCAATATAGAGTGGCTCCACAACACTGCAAAAGTTGATGGGCTCTTTTTGGGCCATTTAACAGAACAAAATGCTTTTCAGTTGATAAAGTTATTATGACAACAGGTAGAACAAAGCATTTTCATTGAGCTTAAATATTAGCTGGATTTTAGTTCACAAGAATATTTACTTAGCATTTAATGCATATAAAATAAGTTACAAATCTAAGTTACAGCAGTGCCATGTCATGTCTGTGTGTTTGCTTAAGACCTCTAGAAGCCTTGGGAGTGTTTTTTCCAGAGAACTCCGTAAGACCCTGAAGTCAGAGATAAAGTAGATATTAGGGCTTTGCACAGGGATGAGTACAAGTATTACTACAACCTCCAGTGTTACACCTACTGTAGCTGAACACTCTTCAGTCATTGCAATTTACTGTGCTTGAATTACTCCTTAGCTTTCTCCTAGGGGATTAATATCTGTTACAGCCACATCCTGATTTCCTGTGCAAAGTGCTTTTGGGATAACAACTCCCTGTCATCCTTCATAGCACAGCACAGATCAAAGGCAGTGCCTCTTGACATGCATCCACTTGTATGCCATTCCATCAACACTCCAGTGTTCGCTGTCACTCAGTGCTCCATCCTGTTCCAGAAACCTAAGGAATTTAATAATAGGATAGACACTGTCTGCCAAAATACTGTGAAGAAATATGAATCTTCTAAGCTTTTAAATGCCTATTATCCTGCAGTTTTTTCAAAATAATTTCCCTGATCACACCACCCTCTGGAGTTCTGCTTTGTACATTTTTTAATCTTTCAGTGTATTTGGGCTTCTCTCCAAATCTTTATGAAAAGCTTTTTCTATAAAACCTTTTTGCAGCCAAAAATTTCCAGGGTTTCATCATCCATGTCCACAAGTACTTTCTAGGCTTTCAAGGACACTTTATGATGACTACAACTTAGAAAACCAAACAGCCATCTATGGTTTTCTCTACATTTCCTCATTGTTTAATTTTTCAAAAGCTGCCATAGGCCCATGAAGAGACAAGAGAGGAAGGAATCCTTTTCAAAAGGCTGCAAATTTAATCTTCCAGTCAAGTCCACAACTTGGTTCCTTAGATTACTTCTCTATGCAGGTGTGCTCAGGAAAGCTGGCAGTGACCCTGTTCTTTGGCTGGGTTGCTGGCTTAAGTCTTAGAAAGGGCAGGTAACATACCTGCCAGTCCTGGCTAAATTGGACTTGTCCTGATCTCTAAGGGCTTTGGGATAAGTGTGAAGCACGAGGGGTGCAGTTACTTTCAGGGGAGAGAGACAGAAACCTGCCCAGAGGCAGGATTTCAGAGGCATTATTTTAAATATCAGTAAATGTTAAGATCCCAGCATTACTACATTGTGGACATTTCCCCATCATACTTCCACCATTTCCCTTTCCTGGAGCACATCATTGGCCTGTGCCAAAGCACAGCCAGGACTGAGCTCTGGGGTGGACTGGGGCACAGGCTTCTGTCTCAGCACTGGGATTGTACCAGGATCAGTGGCAGGTGGAGATGGCTGGTTCGTTTGGCTGGGTGTGAGAAAACAGGAGGGAGGGTCAGCAGGATAAAAACAGCATACAGGTGTGTCAGAGGCAATCCCTGTTTTCTTGGAGTCGAGCGAGATCGTTTTCTGTGGCTGGGAAAATCCCCTGCAACACATTTCTGGGACGTTCTCAAGCTGCTGCAATGGTGCTTTGGTTGTCATCTGCTGGCTGAGAAGAGGTAAGTGATCAGGGCAAAGAGTCTGCATGCTCCCTCTACCTTATATCTCCACAGGGCTTTGTTCTTCTGAGAATTAAGGCAGGTTTGGTCTTGAATACCAGCTGGTATTTCATCTCTGTAAGCATGGGGAGGAACGACACAATTTTGTCCAAAATGCAAAGGTCCTTGTGGTGAGGATGCAAAATTGGAATTTCTCTTCTGGAAATCCCGTAGAGAAATGAAGCTCATACAAATTGCAGGGATTATTTGGCTCCCTGTGTCTTCCCTGCTGCCTTCCTTATTTCCTTCTTTGAACACATCTGGCAATAGAGACAGTTATCAAAGGAAACTTCATTATGTTAATTTGTAGCTTTTATGTGCTCACCACTAAACTATACAATTAGCAACAGGAAAAAAAAGACTTGTACTGACATAAATTATCATTATATTTGGAGGACTAAGTGCCTAACAGATTACTGTTTCTTTGATTTAGACTGTATTGAAAAGAAAATGTTTTTTTAATGTGCACAGGGTATGTTGTAAAACATCCTACAGAATGTGAACGTTTAAATACAAATCCTTACTTAAATGTCAGAGGAAATCATAGTACTTATGCAGAAAAAGAAAACAAAAGTAGAGTTTGTTAAAAATTTGTGGGTTTGTTTTAGGAGGGAAAAGACTCTTTTCTTGGTGTGTCTTGGACTTCCTTTAATTGCTTAAAACTAGTACTATGATCTGTAGTACTATTTGAAGAGGATGGGACAAGTAAAGGCCAAGAAAATACATGTTTAATGTGGGATTCCTGGAGAAATTGGGAATTTTAACACTGCAGTGAATGTTTGCTCGCTCTGCTGCCTTTTCCTAGAAAAGGGGATCTGAAATTTTGCAGGTGAAAAAACAACAGGCAAATAGAGGCCCCTGAAATAACCTGTGATAGCAGATCTATAACAAAATGAGTGGGGTTTGTTTTCATGTTTTGTTTTAGTGGGCAGGGAACTGAAGTTTTCTTTGCAGACAAACAACATTCTGCATATGGGTTCAGCATATTTAGTTCGTATCCTAAATGGCACAGGAACACACAAGGGGTATCTCTCCGTGGGTTATTACTGCAGAATTTTTCTGTGACATTCATTTAAGCCAGGCAGTTGGAGCTAATTACAGTGTGTCCACAAGTTGTCTTCATTACATTCAGCTCATACCAGCTTCTTTTTACATTGACTATCTTAATGGATGGAGCCTGCTTTTAAATTGTATCTCCACTCAGCACAAACCTCTCAGAAAACTAATTGCTCTCTGAATGTTGCCTTAAAAATGGAAGCAGCAAAGAGAATTGAATTGGTACCTTTTCTCTGCTGCAGTTACCTTGTCAGGGTCAGGAAAGGTGAAGTTGGGGGGCTGTATTGTGGCCTGTCCCTGAGCTACTTCTGGAGTGCACTCAGCCAGCACAAGTGTTTCTTCCAGCATGAGCACAGATGAGCTCTGATCGACTGTCAGTCACTGTGACGGAAATTAGCTGTGTGCCAGAGCACCCTGGAATTTGTTCTGTTCTGCTTATCAGAGGAGAAATCTTAAAAATTGCTCATGTTGGAAGACAAGAATGCAGACAAACAGCAGCCTCTGCTGGGGAGAAACTTCCCGTGCTTTTTACAAATGTTGTCAATATCAGCGGGGAAGCCAAAAGGGGAAAAAAACACAAACCCACTTAATTAGAAAGAAATGGATTTGGTGTATGCAAGCTTCAGGCTTGGGGATGAACCATGCTTAAAGCATGTCTCCTGATGCCAAGGAAAGCAATGGAGGCAACATTGCTCTAGGCTGGGGTGCTTAAGTATAGTTGTGATCACAGACTTTTTGGGGAAATACTAAGGTGAATAGAATTGTGCTGATAGGTGGCAGATCTGTGAGCTGCCCCTGTACAACTTTCCCAGACAGAAGTTCCTATTCTGATTTTTGTCTTCCTCTTGGAGATGTTTCCCTTGCCTCTCTGAGACAGCAGCAGTAGATTCTACTGAGGAAAGACAAGGAGAAAAATCAGTTTTGCACTAGCAAAACCATGTCATGGAAAGAATGATCACTCAGCCGTTTTTGTTTTGAAGCAGCTGATCTGAGTTCTGATCTTGTCCAGCAGCATATTTATCATACTATACAGTGCATTTAGAAGCACTAAAAGTGCTGACTGCTGAAATTAATGGAAATCCCCATTAGAGTCAGTCTGAATGAGAGGGAGATGCTGTATATAAATATTTTAATGGCTCCTGCAGTGAGGAAAAAAAAATTCTTCTTTTCCAAAGGGGGAAATGTTTTTGGAGAATTTCCACTGTCACCTGACACTTCCAAGCACTTCAGTTTGGAAAAAACTAAGCCTCTTAAGTGCTTCCTTACCCTCATTTTGTTCTGCTTACTAGCTCTGTTGACTGAATGATATGTACATCAGCTGTAATGCACTAATATGCAAGCCCAGCTCTGCGCTGTGCTGTGAAAAGGAAATGATAGCATCATTAGCATGAGCTGTTATTAGAGAAAATTTTGACATCTGCAGTATGGCTCTTGCAGAGTGAGTGCCACCCTTATGGCCAGGTAAATGGGATGTTTCTCATCAAAACCTGCCTCATTAGGGTTTTGTACATCACGCACTATAGCAGGGAGGCAGCAGATTCTTTTTTGCAGCTGCTGCTGTGGCATCCTAAGGCATTCGAGACTCCAGGTAGCTCTTCTCTTCCCTGACAGTCCCTACCCCTTCAGAATGGGATGGGGAAAGATAAAGCCCCTTCTCCTGGTCTTATCTGGCCCAACCCAGAGTTCCCTTCTTGTACAGTCAGAGAGGTGGGTGTTCAGTGCTCGCCTACTCCTGACTTGTGTAAAAAAATACACAAAAGTGTTTGTTTTACACAAACACTTGTGTAAAAGTGTTGTTAAAGGAAAATGTATTTAGTGTTTTGGGGTCTTTTCCCTTTCATTTGGACTTGGAGAACAACTGTTTGCTAATCCCTTTGAGCCAGCCCACCCTGTAAAAGGAATCTTCTAAAAGGGAATTTTTTTTTCCTCTCAGTCCACCCCCACAGCTGCATTTTTTGCATTTATTGTTTGTACCAGAAGTTGTCCCCTTATGGTGTGCAGTACCTTCAACTAGAGAAGTGGCTCCAGCTGAGTCCTTGGCAATGATGCCAGAACAGAGCAAATTTCCCCAGCTTTTGTTTTATGATGTTCTGATGTGTATCTTTTCAAACAAATAGTCACAGGGCAACTGCACTTTTTTTCTCTGAGGCCTGGGAGAAGATCTTTCCTATACATTTCATAGTCGAGCTAGTACTGGACTCTTACAGGGCTAAGAGCCCCTCTAACAACAGCAAAATTAAAAATAAAGGTACAAACAAGGCAGCTGAACAGATCTGAAAATTCACATGGCAAGTACCTTGCTATGTAATCTGGAGAAATCAAGCAGTGCACCATAGAGAGACTGGGGGTATATTAACTGTTTTCCTGAGAACCTGAGCAAACCAAGCAAACCAGAGAATGAAGTGCAGGAACAGGGATTTCCAGACCTGTGATCTCCTTGCCATGTCACTGCAGGTGTGGTTCACCAAACCCCCTTTTTCAGAAGGGACTGACACGTTCTGGAAGCTGCTGAAGTTGCACTTAAGACATTTCAATCCTTTTCAGGGAAGCAGGGGCTTGTCCTCTGTGCTGACCTGTGACCTGGCTGCCAGGGCCTTGCTGAGAGCCAGTGAATAGCAGACAGGGATGAGATGGAGTAATTACAGTGGGTGAATGGGGAAAATAAAGATGGACCCCTTTCTTCTTTTATCTCAAACAGAGGAGCTAATTTAGGGAACCTTTCTAACAAAAGCTCACAGTGACCCAAATCCTTCCCCCTTTGACTCAGTGGGGACAAAGGCAGGCTCAGGAGCAGTGGGTTAGATGGACACTTAAGAGGCACCGGGTGATGGGCGCGGCCGGACCCTGGCAGCGCCGGCACGGGCCTGGGAAGCTCAGCTGGGGGCTCCGGGTGACCCCAGGAGCCCTGGGGCTCTTGGGACCTGCCAGAGTCTCCCTGCAGCGAGAGGAAACCAATTGAAAGAGACTCTTGACCTTCTTTATTCTTCTACCAGCCCTTTCTCCTTGTGTCCTGTCACTTCACTTGGGCTTTGTGCTGGAAGTGTTCCAGGAAATGGATGATTTTTTTTTTTGATTTTGAGTGGGTATAGCATGTCCCTGTGTGACTCATGAGGGTGACAAGGTTGTTCTGGTAACTGCTTGGAGCTCTTAGCTGCAAGCGAATAAATACCTTGTGCTACTTAGGGGCTCAAGGTCTGTGCTGATTGGTGTATTTTCTTCCATTACCTTCCCTGCTCCTGTTGCATCTATGTCTTGCTGTAGTACTTCAAATCCAGAAAAATAGGCAGGCAGGCTTTTTTCACTAAAAAAATTCACCTGGAAATCAGTCCTAATTCCTGCTGTGGAAAACACTGTCCGTATTGTTGATTTGAAAAATTTCTTGTTTGTGGAGAAAAATACCAATTTTAAGCCTTAGAGATAGATCAGCATATTGTCATTCCCAGTCCCAAAATCCTACCAGTTGCCAGAGTGCTCAGAAAATGTTTGTCTTGCAGAAAAATTGTGAAGAACCCTAGACCTACCTTTGCCACTTTGTCAAGCTGAAGGGAAGGCAATCATGAGCAGACAAAATACAGGGGGTTTTACACCACCAACTGTGGAGATGATGCTGTCTGGTCAAACTGCTGGAACTTCAGCCCCTCCCTTGCTGCTTCCAGGAAGCTTCTTCCCTCCCACCCCTTCTTTCTGGCTTTAGTTTTATTCCCAAAATCTCTATCTCTTTCCTGCCAGCATGCAGGGGAACAGGAATGGGCATTGTGAACTGTGGCAGGTTCATCACAGGTTGTCTCTGCTCCTCCTTTCCCCTCAGGGAGAGGAGGACTCCTACTCTTCCCCTGCTCCAGAGTGGTGTCCCTCTCATGGAAGACAGACTTTCATAAACTTCTCCAGTGAAATGAGTTTGTCCTGTGGGCTGCAGTTGTTCATGAACTGCTCCAGTGTGGGTCCCTTCCATGGGGTACAGACCTTCTGGAACAGAGTGGTCCAGTGTGGGTCCTCTATGGGGCCACAAGTCCTGCCAGCAAACCTGCTTCAGTGTGGGCTTCTCTCTCCACAAGGCCACAAGTCCTGCCAGAAACCTGCTCCAGTATGGGCTTCTCATGAGGTCACAGCCTCCTCTGGGCATCTACCTGCTCCCCTGTGGACTTCCATGGGCTGCAGGGACACAGCTGTTTCACCATGGTCTTCACCAAGGGCTGCAGGAGAATCTGTGCTCCAGACATGGAAAACCTCCCTCTCCTTCTACACTGACCCTGGTGTCTGCAGAGCTCTTTCTCTCACACCTTCTCACTCCTTTCTCCAACTGCAGTTGTGAAGAGTATTTCTCCCGTCCTTAAATCTGTTATCCCAGAGGTACCACCATCACTGCTGGGCTCAGCCTTGGCCAGCAGCCAGTCTGCCTTGGAGCCCGCTGGCATTGGCTGTCAGACACAGGGTAAGCTTACAGCAGCTTCTTACAGAAGACACCCCTGTAACACCCCCTGCACCCCAAATCTTGTCAGCAAATCCCGTATGGGCAGGGGAACAAGGCTGTAACTTTTAGTATTCAGGTCAGTTCAGGGCCATCACTTCTCCATGAGGCATTAGGAGAAACAACCCCAATCCCTGATCTGAAAATGGAGCATTACTGAAACAGATGGAAGGGCACCTGAGTCTCTTGCTGCTCTTTGAAGCCCCCTGATAGGCTGTCCCCAAACTCCAGGAGCTGTCACTAATCCTATTTTTTCCAGATTCTTTGGTCAGAGGGGCTAGCAAACCTTGCCCTCTTTTTTCCCTTTCTTTTCTTTTTTCTCTTTTTTTCTTTTTAATCACCTGGTGCTGAAACCATGTCTGTTCCTGCAATTCTTTTGCTTTAATTCCCCTCAGCTTTTGCTGACAGACAAACAGATCCAAGGGCTCAGGCACTGCTGGCGTGGTGCTTGTGCCTGTCCCCTTCACCCTCCCACACCGCAGCAGCCGAGCAGAGGGTCTCTGTGGGGGCAGCCTCTGCTCCTCTCTGCACAGCTTTGTGCAAGACAGCTGCTTTTCAGAAACTCTCAGGCTTGAAACTCCAGAGAAGTTACGGTTCAGCAGGCTTGACTGTGACTTTTTGTCACAGCTGTCAGTGTAGGTCAAGGAGAGATGAAAGAAATGGGGGCTGAATGGAAAGGAACTTGCTGTGCTTCAAGCCCCCACCCTCGCTGCACTGCCTTGGGGGAGAAACGGCATTGCTGCTTTCTTTCATAGGCAACTCCCAAAATACTTCCAAATTTTACTTATTACACATTATTCTAGGAAGTTTCAGCCAGTATTTCCCAAAAGGTCTGATTGCCTCAAATATTTTGGATGCTCCAACTGAAGTGGGTTTGGTTGTTTTTTTGTTTTTTAAATTTTTATTTTGTTTGATTTGGTTTTGGTGGGGCATTTTTAGCTAATTGCTTTAAAGAACCCAGCGCATGATAATCCAGCACATTTCTAAAAGGGAAAGAAGACAAAAGAACCAGTTTTCTAGGACACTGAAGACCAACACTGGCAGCTCAAAAAGGCTGATTTTAAAGCCAGAGCTGATATGCTATCCCAGCATAGAAGTTAAAGGATTCTGAATGAGGCAAGTAGCAGGTTTCTCAAAATTGTGATAAAGGAGGAGGCAACCCCACATTGAAAAAAAAAAAAAAAAAAAAGAAAAAATATACTGGATCTTGTCTATCATTTAAAAAAACTGAAAAAAAAGGGGTTGAATTTCCTTATTGATGCACATAGGATGTTTTACTATAGTGGAAAAAAAGCTAGAAGTCAAAGCCAGTGGAACTGGAAATGAGGCACTCCTTGTTAGCAGCAGGTGATTTTAAAAAGCTGTCATGGAGCAGAGCATTTATTTTCTCTTCTTTTTTTTTTTTCTCAAAAGCATTCAGGCCTGATCTGAAGCCCAATTAGAAAATATGCTTAAAGCACCCAAGCAAACAGGGCTCCAGTTAAAGCCGAGTGCTAAAATTCAATGCCATAGTAATTGCCCTGAATTTATTAGCCTGTGCGGCCCAGCAGGTCAAACTGGACAAACAACTGGTACTTCCTAGCCTGGAATCCTGGTTTATTTGGAAGTAAATAGGTTGTAAGCATCTAAACCTGGATGGATACCTGAGTTCACTGCTTGTCATTCTTTCTGCCTAGTTTGCCTTCTCCTGGGTAGCCCAGCATCAGAAACGCCACCAGCCCATCTCTGTTGGTTTATGAACAGACTGGCTGCTCTAGCCCTGGCTATCTAGGCCAAGAGCTGCGCAGCAAGCAACTCCTGGGGCCAAATATTGACCAGCCAGCAAGCAAAAATCGACCAGCTGCATGTTAACTGAGCATCAGCAGCCTGAAAAGGTGCCCAGGGCTGGATGGCAGCTACTCTGCAATCATGCAGTGGCCAATGATTGCAAAAAATAATAACTGGTGCAGAGTAACATGCTCTTGAGGGGACTGCTCATCCTAGAGGTCAACAGTGTTGCAGGCAGCAGACAATACTGGAAACAGCAGAGCACTTTGCCAAAATGGTGTTTACATTAATCAGTTGGGACATCACCTAAACGATATGAATATCAGGAGGAGGACATCCACAGAATGAATTCCCTCCTGTCCACCACAGAGTGTCTTCCTGTGCAAGTGTACAGGAAGTGTGAGGGTAATTATATAAACAACTTGAAAGTACGTGCAATTACTTGCATCTGGGCTATTTTTGTTATTGGGGAAAAGTTGACTGGTGTTGAGGGAAGGAAGGAGATAGGTATGCTGAGTCTATCATAAATCATGAGTAGTTTTAAAATGAATGGCTAGTGTAAACAGCTCTTGCTCCCAACAGATAGCAGGAAAAATGCAATTCTTTCAGAAATGGCTACATTTGTTTTGGCACTTAGGGTTACAGAAAGGCTGAGGATAGCTTGGAAGCATGTGTCCCAGAACCCACAGAACAGGGAAGAAAACAAACATGCTACTTTTATTGTTATTTCAAAAGGTTCCTGTGATTTTGATATGACTCTATTGACTAATTTAGAAGTCTCAGCCCAAAGATTTCTTCTTGTTGGCCTTGAGCAATGTTGTTGTTGTTGTTAATGCTGCATGGCAGTGACCACTTCTCTGCAAAGTTAGGAAGGGGGGCCTTGGCTTGCAGCAGTGGATTTAGGTACTGCAGTTGATTGCCTTTGCCTAATGCACGAAAGGCTTCCTATCCATAACATGAAGACAACTGTTGTGGGGCAGCTGCTGAAAGGACAAAAGTGCTGACTCTTAGTGGCTCCTCCTGGGAAGGAGGGTTGCTCATTTGGGAGGTGAGGTGGGAAGAATTAGGTGCTGCTGTTCTTCCAGGTGCTTTGGTCTCAGTCGACATTAGACACTGCTGGAGAGGAGGTTTGTCCATTTCACTTGTTCCAAGGGCTTCATACATCTGTGCTCAGTGCTCCCCAAGGTGGCTTCCTCCTGCCTGTGTCACCTTGCAGGGTGTTCCAGGAGTTGGGTGGGAGCATGCCCAAGGTGTCCCCTCCCATACCCTGAAACATTGGGGTAAGGCTGACCTGGAGCTCATGTAAGCACCTGGTGTGAACCATGCTCTTCTCACAGCACTCGTCAGATGTTTCAAAGAAAGCCTCACTCCTCATGACTGACACCACAAGTGGGACACGAGTGGGATCGTAGCCAAGGGGATTGAGAGTCACCTCTTCCACATTTCAGGAGAGTGATGAAACCATTTGGCTGTGACTGGATGTGGCTGGACATGTGATCGGGGCACATCTTCATAGCTCACTCTTTTTTGAGGACATGTATTAGAAGGGGTGACGTGAGGGGAAATAAACAGAGGTTTTCTGTGACTAGAAGAGTAGTAGATAGTCACCCTTTGTTGGGGGTTAGATTCGCTTCTTTTTCACTTACAGAATATTTTCCCATAAGTTGCTAAGAAACTTTAACGACAGTGTTTAACAAAAACAAAGAAAGTGGTCAAAGGACATGGCAGAACAAGGCTACACCTATTGTTTTTGAGTCTTCGGGAGTTTCCCTCAGAGGGGAGAGGTAACGCGAGCTTTGGGAAAGGTAAAAGACAGAGCTGGGGGGGCAGTTGCTCACTCACTCTTGCTTTTCGGCATCCAGGAGGACATTTCGGTCAAGCTTCCCCTCGCTGCAGGAAGAGTTCACAGCCATCACTCCATCTCGTCCTGGGAAATCTACCATCATCTGCTCGTGTACCCAGGAATCCTGAGCTCGTTTTCTCCAGCCCTCCCCCCACCGCCGCTGCTTCTTCGGAGCTTTGAGGTTCCCCTGCTGCTCTGTAGCGCAGCACTGCCCAGCCCTGCCGGGACACCCCTGCCGCTCCAGTCCCAGCACAGTGCTCCTCATCTCACCCACCAGCCCAGGCCTTTCCTCCCTTCCAGCTCAGCCTCTCGGAGTCCTGCAGGGGCACTGAAATCAAACTGCCCTGGGCTTTGTGAAAGAAAGGTTCTTCGTTCTGTTTTATTATTAATGCTGTAATAGTTGTTTGTTTGTTCTGTCATATATACTGGTAGAGAACTGTTGTTCCTATCCCCATACCTCTGTCTGAAAGCCCCTTTAGTTTTCTAAATTAGAATAATTTGGAGGGAGGGGATTTGAATTCTCCATCTCTAGGGAGGTCCTGCCCCCTTCCTAGCAGATACCTGTCTTTCAAACCAAGACACCCTTTCATGCAGATGTTTGTACAAATAGATAAAAAATTTCTGCCTTGTATTAGCAGAGGCTGTTAAATTTTGCTATTAATCACCTGCATGCAGAGCCCTGTGTTAAAACAGAGGCACTGGAGCTGGCATATACAAGTCCTCAAATATTTTAATACAGAATGATGAGCTAATGCTATCCAAGTGACTAGTAACACTTCATGTAACTTAGAGAAGGAATTGCCAGGTAATGAAAAATGACAGCACTTTCCTTTCTAAAAAGAAAATCCCTCTTCAATTCAGTTTAAATTATGACAAAATAGATATATACAATCTTGCAGATTATGGAAGAAGTAATAAAGGTGGGATGGGGCTTAAATATCAAAAGCTTTTCAGTCCAGAGAATAACCTAAATGTCTAAATGCCTGATAGCTTTAATTTCCAGTGTATTCTCACACGGAGTAAGTACCAAAAGCTATAATGCTACAGTTTAATTTCAATAGCTGAATAGGTTTTGGGGTACAATTGTAGCAGCACAGCAAGTAAGATTCAGGTATGAATTAATAATTTTTTCCCTCCCTCCCCCCAACAATGGCTTATAAAACTCATTTTTTTTTCTGAAGATAATATCCTCTAACTAAGTGAGCATAGGCGTTGCCATAGTTCGTCCTAGTTTTCTGAGCGTTCATTCTAAAGCAGAAGTGTAGCAGCTTCTCACACTCGTAAATGTAAACAGTGGACCATGTTTTGTAAATATTGCCCTTGTTATGAATGCCTTCTCCATGAGGAGGGGAGGTTGAATGACAGCCTCCTGGACCAATGTGGGTGAGAGGTGGAATAACCACCCTCCAATCCATGGTCACCTTGCTACAGGTCTTCAATGGGAAGAATAAACAAGGCACGAGCTCTCCTGCCCTGCTGCTGTTTGAACCCAGACCTCTGTCTCCTGAGTGTCCTTATCTAGCTAGGCTCGTGGTGATACACAGGTGCAGAAGAAAACTCCCAGTGATAGGCAATGTGTTTTTACCATGCAAACAAAGCAAATCTCAAAGGCTCACTTTAAATGCCAATGTTATATGTTTTATTTTTAATCAAGTAATTCTTTTAAACCTCACAATATCCATGACTGACAGGAAAAAAAAAAGACATTAGGCATGAAATGAGAATATAAAATACATGATATGTAGAAAGGCAATCAGTGCTTTAGTCCCTCAAGACAGTAAACAGGTGAAATGACTTTCAGAACTTCAAGGCTTTTTTCTTACAACACAAAATTCAAGTGATTTTTCTTTTATTTCACCTTGTAAACAACATACAAGTCAAAATGGACAATGAGGTAATCTATACTACGAAGATAATTTAAAAACACTAGATAAGACACAGTATTAAAGACATATAGAAATCAGTGTTCACTTTGGTCTCTAGTATGGTTATTGTTATTATTATCACAAGCAACACATACTAGTTAAAGCCAGTCTGCTGATGTTTGTCAGACAGTTGTTGCTTTACTTAGTAATCCAAGAGGTAGTCAAAACCATAAGTCCTTTGTAAAGATGTTCATAACATTTGCTTCAATGACAATGGTAGCAAATACCTTGCTACTTTTCAGCATTCTCAGAAAAATACTGCCACACCTGCTGATACACAGCTCTGGTTTATACCAAAAAAAAAAAAAAAGCATGTGTTCATAGATCAACCTCTTGTTATCAGTCAACAGTTGTAACAGGGGTAACACAACCACTGGATCTTAAAGAGGCTGTTGATAAACTAACCAAAATAAGATCGATGCATTTAACAAGGCTCTGCTTGTTTCTAAAACAATACTCAAATCTCATTAAGACTTCTAGGAAATTAAAATCAGTGCATCTGCACATGTACATATCTTCCCAATTACTTTTATATCTAGCACAGGGGAATACATATATATTTTTTATGATAAACATTTCTTACAGATAAATTAATTAAATTAAAGACTCGATGCGATTTCCCATGTTCTTTTATAATTCCTCTTACAAAGAATGGTACAAGATCTATAAGCACTTTTTTTAAATGGGGTTCTATTAACAAAACTAAGTTAGCAGGAACCAAGCAGAACTCCAGAATAACACTGGTGCAGAATAAAATGGCAGAAAAAGGTGGCCTGCGAGGGGAAGAGGTAGGATCCAAATGTGATGTTTGGCACTCCCTGAAAGCTGGCTAAAGGCAAAATATTGCAAATGGTATTACAATGCCAAATCTACCATTAACTGCAGCAAAATGTTATTTGGCTCTTCCTCCAAATACAAGTCTTCCTCATGGCCTATCTTTTGTAGCGTGTAATTAAATATAGTGACCTCTCCTTGGGGAAGAGTGAAAAAATATCTCACAACGTCCCTTACAATTAAATCACATTGAGTATTCTGTGGTGGGGGAAGAGGATGGAGAGAGATTCTTGCTTCAGGTTTAACCTTATCTCCACTATTGTTAGGAGAAAAATACATCTGTCTGAGGAGATATTTGAACTATTTCTACTCAAATTAGTTTTATTATGAAGCGCTCTGGCAAGGACAGGCTGGTGAATAGGGGGAAATCTAGCCTGAGCAAATGCTGCCGAATATTAATTTTATCCTTAGACATGAAGAAAGAATCCCAAACTCAATCTGTACTTCCTCCTTTAAAAGGTTCTCTTCTTATTTGGAGCAGCCAATTGAAGGAGTATAACTCGACTTCTTTTCCTACTGCAGCCCAGTGCTAAGCAGTCCCCTGCTGCAGCTTATGCTGCTACATGTTTAACTTAGGCATGTACATTTTTGTCTCTTCTGGAGCTGTATTTATTCTCATGAACAGTGCCCATAATCCTTTGGACAGAAAAATAAAAACTTTTGAAGAAATGTTTGGAAAGGTCTCATAATTTCAAATGGATGTTTTCATCTTAAACAAGTATTTACCATAATGTCTGCAGTGGTGAACTAACAGTTACATATTCAGTACAGATAAAAAGTATGTACCATTGATCAACAGCCACCTTTAAGGCCACAGCAGCACAAAGGTGTGTTCATGCAGTAGATATGAGGTAGCCTTTTGCTGTAAACAGAATAATAATTTTATTGTCACCTATGTAAACAAAGTGGGCTTGAAGCTTTTGTGTTTTATTCTTCCCCCTCCACCCCCATCCCCGATCCCTCCCCTCCTAGAAAAGCTGAGACCAGTAACTCTGACTATAAGTCAGTGGGAGCTCTGGTTGCCCAGCATCTCTGAAAACTCAGACCCTGTGAATGTAAAGACACAAATGCTCACATAAGCAACCAGTACAGAATACCACTTCATCATTTCACAGGAACTTATAATACAAAATGCTGAGATCTGATTATCAGAAACGTAGGTCTATGTCAACTCAGAGGTAGTTACTATTATCAGTACATAATACCTATATGGAGATAAAACGGTCTAAGACTATTTGGTTTGTTCTGAGTAAGCAGGTCTGTAGACTATTCTGTAATGAAAAAACATCACATGGTATATTCCCTGAGCAAAGTTCTTTGTCCTGAGTATGTTATGTAAGTAACAGTGATAACATTCTAATATATAAAAATAAAACCTTGAGCTTTCAACAATAAGATAGAGTTTGGTATGTGCTCTTAGCAGTTCAGTCTGACTTTGGTGCACACAGTGATTTCAAACAGCACCAATAAAAATCCACATGTTGAAAACATTTCTTTATCTCAGCTCTGAACTTCTTACGTATAAACAGGGAATGACCAGTTTTCAAATCCACAGTTGCCCATTTCTATAAGGAACTTTGGTTTAAATTTTCAAAGTGACCTAAGTTTTGCATCTTTGCTGTTTAACCTGGTTTTTACACCGACTAGAAGGTTAAGCAATGCCACTTTGATTTGTCTACATAACTTAAATAAGTTTACTATCCTTACGTAAGGCAAGGACGGTCTCTATAGATATATCACATTCAATATCGTCAAAGGTAAGCTTTGCATTAGCACACTGAGAACTTCAGTACAAACCTCGAGATTCTTGCAAACACTGGCAAGGAATTCACACAAAGTAATTCTCTCGAAATTGCGCCCTTCACTGAGGAGTTTGATGACTACCTGTTCACTGAAGCAGCAGCAGCACCAGTAAAAGTCTCATCTGGCAGACAAGTGGGAAGGGGAAGGCCGTGCACTGAGCCAGCTGCATACCTGTTGTAACCATCGGCTGCAGAGGAGTCACCATCGTAAGACTTTGGCTCGCCGTAGCCTTTCATGCAGGCTGTTTCTTTAGTTTGATTATCCGAGCTTAAACCTACCCGACACTTTCAAGCTTTAACAGCCTGTGTTTATTGCCAATGTTAAGGATTATACAGGTTTCTCTAATTAACTTACATCCACAATGGGATTTGTCAGAGTACGTTATCTTACGTATGACTTGGTAATTCAAAAGTTTCAAATAGAAAGTGACTTGAAGTTTTGATAGGCTCCAACTCTATTAACCCCGAGCAAGGCCTGCAGCCCAGGGAGTCTCACTCTGAGGCCACCAATCTTTCTCTTCTTTCACACAGAAGTGTGTGGTCCTAGGGCACTCTGGACCAAGGCTGGTCAGTTGCAGCCCCCAGTTCACAAGAAGCAGATGATGCCCAGGGCTTCTAGCAAATTTGCATGTCCCTTCACTCAGGCTGGTCTGCACCCATGCTGTATCACCATCTAGAGAGGCTAGCTGAGCAACCCTAAGTACCCACCAACCTTCAGTCTTGAGAAACTATTTAGCCCAGGATCTCATTAGCTTTGCATTTTGTTTTCTTTAAAACCCAAACAGACAACAACAATAAAAATCCCTAGGGAGTTCTCTCTGTGGTATTTCAACAGGAATTAAGGGGGAAGACCCTTCAAATTGAGGGACACTACTTGGGACCAAGAGAAACTGCTGCTGCTGCGGCTACTACTGCCACCAAGGTACCCTAAATGTTCACAGTATACAAATGGTAACCAGGATGGCATCCTGACACCACTCAAAAGGGTCTGTATGGTAAAAACTTATACATTCTCCCCTACACAACAGACATCTAAATTACAGTTACAATCATATTAATTTAACAAAACGTTTTGAGAAACCATCACAGAAATTACACATTCATTGTCTTTTCTGGAGCTTTAAACTCCTCACCAAGAAAGGGTGGTGGCAATGAGAGTCATCTTGAGTTATGAAACTGCCCTGCACCGGCATGGGGAGGGATTTTGATACTTTGAGGAGATGAAAAAACGGAAACAATTCAAATTGATGGTACGGGGGATGTCTCAGTATCTTTAGTACCATATGGCAGCTTTAAAATATGAAAGTATCCTTTGGTTCACAAGAGAAGTAACAATCTTAATGTCAGTTCTTTGTGTGGTTTATCAGGTTTGGTTCGTTTCTGAGTGAAATTTCAGAAGATTGGATTTTCTTGTTTGCTTTTTGAACATGTTTGGAAACGGGTTCTAGGAATGAGTTCAGGAACATTGGGTACTGTGACTTTTGCTTCACAAAATGTCTGGTGGGATCTGGAGAATGGTCTGATGGAAAAATATATATTTATAGATATGTACACATACACACACGCATGCACACTCATACATACACACAGGAGGTAAAACGTAATGCACCCTGCTCAAATGTATTTTGTTTGGAGTGATTTGTCTATCAAAGAAAAAAAAAATCAACAACAAAACAAAACATTCACAGTTCCTCAACAGTAGTTAAAATTCCAGGTCAGCTACTGATAATGAATTATTTCCCCTGTACTTGCATGAGGTAGACATCCCAAGAGGGTAAAGAGAACGGAACATTATGACAAATGCATTAAGTTTTTTTCCTTTTCTGAACAGAAGGCCCCTTTCTGTTCGGTTCTTCAGGCGACGCGGACAACTTACTGGACGAAGCCTCCTGTGGTGACCTGCCCGAGCGCTCCGAGATCTCCGGCCTGCCTTCCTGAGAGTACGGCGGAGACGAGAAGCCGTGCGTCCCTCCCCCTTCTCTCAGGAAGGCAGATGTGGAAGGCTGTGGTTCGGCTTCGTGTCTTCCCTGAGAACTAGTGGGCTGCTGCGAGACAGTTTTATGGGGGCAGTTAGCCACCATGTGCATGATGCTCTGACAGTAATGGCACTTCTTTGGCTGCGGAGGTAGACTACATTCTTTAGCGTGGTGGTCGAGGCCGCCACAGTTGTAGCATCTAAAACCAAACACAGAAGAAGATGGAGTTATGCAATGCAGCGTCCCCCGGGAAGGTTTCCTCCGGGCCCGGCCCCACTAGAGGGCACCAGATCTCCAGCCATCCCGCCCCGTGTCCCTGCTCGCCCGGCTCCCGCTGTCCCGGCGCCTGCCGCGCCCCGCGGGGATGCTCCGGCTCGGCCGCTCCCGCAGCTCCCGAGGGACGCGGCGTTTGCAGCCGGGGAAACACACACAAGCCCAGGAGGGACGCGGTGCCCCGGGGCGAGCCATGGCTGTCTCTGCCCGGGCCCGGCTCTGTCCCAGGGCCCGGCTCTGTGCCAGGGCCCGGCTCTGTGCCAGGGCCCGGCACTTCGGCCCCTCTGGCTCAGCCCAGGCACGGCGGGCCAAGGCTCCGGGCCAAACCCTCACAGTGCGGACACAGGGTCTGTGATGGCTTTTAGGGGTTCGATTCAAAATAAACTCAGCAGAGCCTCGGGAAGAGTAATGGAGCTGTGTTTGTCTCCTCTCCAAATCCTCAACCTATGGGCACACGGCTGTGCCCGGGTGCCACTTTCCGTGGGATGCGCTGCCGGGAGCCCGGGGGTGCAGAGCCCCCTCCAGCCGCACGGACAGGGCTTCTCCCACCCTTGTCAGAAACGGCTGAAGCCCACAAAACCTCTTCTATTCACCTTGTTAGCCAGGGGAGTCCTGAAGAACTCTCTAGCAATTCCTTACTGGATCCTTTGTAACACATACCAGGAACACCAGTTATTGGATTACATTATTCTAACATACGATACAAAGAAATAACTACACGTCCTTGGCATGGTGACCTTATGTGTACCACCGAGTTTTCTATTTTGGCTGCTTTTGTATGGTTTCTGTTTCTTTGTTTCATAAAAGCTGCACTGAATGCACAGACATTTTGTTTAGAATTATTTAATGTTACTGGGGGGGAAAGGATGGGTTTTTTCCCTTTTTCTTTCCCTTAACCACCAACTAATTAAAAAAATATATATATATTTCACAAATACTTAGGTCTGTGAAGTCAGCTTAAGGATTAAAAAAAAAAAAAGACTGTAACTATAACTATGTGCAAAATACTGCAAAGTGTTTTGGATCAAGCCCACATAAAGGTATTTTACATTTTCAGATTCCTGGAAAGTAACAAAGCACGCTCTGACTATTTAACCTAGCATTTAGTAGTCCCTACTAGTTTATACAATATCAAGAAGTTTAGTCCATGCAAAGCTTATGTACAGCCAGAGTTTCACCTATTGAATTTGCTTTACCTTGCAAAGAAATGCTATTGATGAAACCTGTGTAAATTTTTTTAAAAAGATTGCAATTCCACTCCAAGAAACAATCCCTGGTACCTCCCACTTCACATCTCTTTGTCACTACTAACAAGATTCTGATCATATCTTCATTTCCAAAGACAAATGAAAAAACAGCACAAGTTGGTCATGGCAGGCTGCATGCCATCCTGTCCTACAAGACTGACTAATAATTTAAGGAAGTTAAATAATGAACAGAAATTCATTATCCTTTCAGAAATTATTGTGATTTATTGTTGTATCTTCCCTAATAATAAGTAAGAAGAAACCAAGCCCACTACAACAAGCCCCAACTCTGCACCTCAACAACTGCAATAACATATTTTAGGTGAACTGGTTCCATTTTGATGTCACCACTGCACAGAAGTTTGATGTGATTTTTCAGTGGAATTTGAAGACTGTGCCTACACTACTCTGTCTGCATATACTACAAACTAAACCATGAAGAGACATATGGTCTAATAAAGCTTCCCTTGAATCACCAAGAAAATAACATGTATCAGCCCCATTATCACTTAGTATTGATTTCACTAGCACAGGAAGGGAAATGACATACTAAGTACATTGCAAAATCCAAACATCCTGATCTAAGACCACAACATCAAGCTTTTTTTCTCCTATAGCTAAAGAAATATTTTTCAAGTTATTAAACAGTATCCCTCTGACTACTTTTTGCCAAATCATTGCAGGTATTTTCAAATTAGTGACCCCCCTTGACAGTATCTTCAGCATCCAGCCTGCTTAACTGGCATTCAGCTGTGTTTCCACTACAAGCTTTCTAAATACCTTCTGAAAAAAGTATTAAGGAAATAAGCCTTGCAATTAGAGAAATAAAACAACAGCAACAAGTAAAAATCTTGAAGTGTTTTACTTTCTCCCTTTCTAATAAATATATCTAAGAACTCACAGATGTGATACTGATTGTAATTTAGGTTATATTAGAGAATAATGTTTATTATTACCTTTGTCATCAGTTTCTGGCATTGTACTTGCTCCTGGGATAAATGCATTGTAACATAGTATAATAGGAGTGCATTGATATTCTGGAAATTGTGGTTTTTATCTCAGTTCAGAATACGAAATTTTATGGCTGTGAATGCACCAACACACATCTTTTCTCCCTTAATATTACATCTGTTTAGAAGGCTTAGAAAACCAAAAAAGTTTGAAAACAGGGTAAAGGGCCTCAGTAGCAGGGCAGGCAGTAGCCACAGACAAATCAATTGAATCAGTCACTATGGTATGCACCCAATTCAGTGCACCGTTTCACCTCACCAATTGGCAAAGAACCTGCTGTCAGGGCCCCTGCTTCCACTCAAGCAGCCTCTGTCACCCTTTGCATATATACTCAATCAATACATCCTATTTGAAAAATATTGTAACTCCTTGCATTTATTTAAATTGTCACTGAAATGTTACTGTAAAAGAAAAACTCTATCAGAAGCAGTTGTGATTAAACTCTGATCTGGCTTTTTGGGGATGTTTTTTGGTACCAAACAATTGAAGCATCTGGGTAGTGTCAAATTAGAATTTGTATGTGCCAGCCGGGGTGTGCCTGGACTTACAGAGGAGAGTAATATTTATTCTGATTTTTTAACTATTTATTCATTCCTTGTCTATCACTCTTACCGGGAGAATAGATCACACCACGCTCTGAAACACCTTCCCTTTTCAAGGGATTTATCCCAAAATGGAAGTGGTCAGCCAACCTCAGAGCTCACGAATGATGCATGGCATCATCCCCAGGCATTAAGGTATGGCATTAACCCTTTCATCCTGAGTGCTTCAGCCCTTTGCTCCTCTCTGCAGCCTTACTTATGTTACAACATCGTGAAAGCTGATGTGCACGTGGGAGCTTACATATTCACATCTCTATATATTTACATATACAGAACAGAACACAACAAGCCGACTCCTGCAGTGAACACTGACCAATCCTGACTCCTGCCATGAAAACTGACCAATTCTCATTTGACTCTGCTCTCAGAAACTCTAGATTAGTGCAACCATAACAAGTATCCCTTCACTTCCAAAGCACCGCTGAAAGAATGTATGTTAGCTTAAATACAAGTTTATATGTAAGTCTATCATGAGATGAATAAAACATAAAAAGCCTTTAACAGTGCAATTATAATACAATCAGCACTTACAAAGAACAAAAGTAAGAAGGATTTGTTAAAATAGGATTGTCTTTCTCACAGTAGGATTCCATGATTTGCTAGCTAGCTTCAGGCTCAACAATATAAAGAGATGGCAATTATCCTAACGGGAAATCCTTTCTTCTCTGCAGCACTGACAGGAAGGTGAATCAGGGTGATTTTTTTATATAAAAAAGATGAACATCCTAATGGAGGAACAGCTTGAGGAACTTGTCTAGCATTATATTTCAATACACAAAAAAGCCTGTAACATTAATACCTACTAATGATGAAAGAAGAGGGCATATAGCAAGGCCAAGAAAACCTCCTAAATTCTCCTTCACTATGGATTTGTGATTGCATGAAAGCATACATATGAAAGGAAACATGAAGAAGCAGAAGTGTACAGATTCTAGCATATACTGTGCTGCACTAATTGTAAGAAGCTGATGACTGAAATTTGTTGTAAGTACTCAGTTTCACAACCAAATAATACCATCTAGTCTTTAGCTTTTTTTCTTTGTTCCAGCAATCAGATACTTCTACTCAGAAAGCACACCCCAGCCCTAAACTTTTTAAAACAATACCCTTCCTTGCCTTACAAATACATTTTCCACAGTAATTCAGATGGATTAAGCACCAGTAGATAAACACAACTGCTTGCTTCTTTGAGCTGTTTTATAATATAATTTAGATGATAATCCAATACATATGACAAGTAGAGAATAGTATGTGTAGCCCAAGACTGCTACCTGTTGAGAGAAAAAAAACAGTAAAATTACCCTGGTGACTGATTCGGGGGAGGGGGAGCACGGAATAAGGGGTTAACAACTAACAGGGATAGGAAAGGGAGGGAAGGGGGTACAGCCAGAGGAACACTAAAATAATTCACCAGGATATACCCCATACCAATTCCTCTTTTATTCTTCCTTTCTGAATGCTATCAGACTACAAAAAAAAGATTCTTGGCTAACAATACTCCATCCTGCAATGTTAATGCCTTGAAAAACTGCATGGAATTCTAGCAGCGTGTCCATGTGAGATGCTGTTACAATACTGTGAATGTAACTATGCAGTTAAAGCATGAAGGAAATGTTTAAAATCCTACCTAAATGTGCTGTCCTTTTCAGCCATTACTTTCACAACAAACCTAAAGAAAGGCAGATGAAACAGGCAGCGGATCACTTCAACTGTTCTATTTTGTAAATGGCTGTAAAGGGAACTTAAACTATCCATGATCTAACAGAAAAATGGGTTTTAGACATAACTAAGATTTTTCACTGTTAAGGATTTCACTGTTAAGACAAGTGACTTGTCTTGAAAATAATGCCATGAAACACTGCAAGGGGATGCTTCTCACTACCTGGATGTGAAACTTAAAAAAGCTCAGGGTGGAGTGTGCTTGCTCAGGCACCACCTGGGACAGGTGAGAAAGACCTCCAATACCTCAGCAGGGCTGAAAGGATCTTCTGGACTATCAAGGATCTGCTAATTTCAACTTATCTTTGTTGCAGCTTGAAAAGCCAAGTTGGAGGGGGCTCTGAGAAACCTGGTGTAGTGGAAGGTTTCCCTGCCCATGGCAGAGGAGGTTGGAACTAGATGATCTTTAAGGTTCCATTCAAACCAAAGCATTTTGGAGAGCTAACAAGACACTCAGAAGATGAGTGGAATGTACCCTCTGCTCATGCCCTCTGACAGAGAAATGAACGGGATGTTTCTGCTCAGATGTCATTGCTGGGGTTTACACCATTCTGGATATCACCCTTTAATTCTTAAGCTGTAGCTGAATGCAGCAGAGAATACAGGCAACTTTAAAAACACTCTATAAAGGTACTAGAGTTCAAAGTAGTGAATACTGAAATACTACTGAAATAATAATTAAGGTCAAGTGTAATTATCTTGTTAAATAAACTAGAGAAAGGAATATTTACCATCTTCATCAGAGTATTTATGGCTTGTCCATCAAGCAGGCTTACAATGAGGCAGAAAACCTCACTAGCACCCTCATTTACCAATCCATGGGGAAAAAAATCAGTTTAATTTTAAAACCACAAGTATTTTTAATCAAGAATGTTGTAAACCAGCATATTATCAATGCAGAAAATGGTACACTGGTGCTACATTTAGGTTTGTGTTGGTCCTGTGAGTATTTGCTACCCTGAACTCCTTGTTCATGCAAAACACTGTGCAGAGGCGACATGCTGGGAAAGTTAATTGCAGGCTGGCATTCTTCAGTGAAATTCAGTTAGAAAATTTCCTGTACTTTACTAGCTTTTTGAGATATATAACAGAAATATAATTTTTAAAAAAGATTACCTCTTAAAGAAAAAAAAAAAAAAGAAATATAATAAAAATGCTCACCCATCTATTTGTCCTGTGAATCCTATAACTCATGATAATGTACCAGAGATCCAGGACTTTCAATATTGTGAGAAAAACAAGGTCCCTCCATTTTTTTAAGCTTGCCTTCTTTCATTTTACAGATAGCCCCAGCATGCTGACACAAATCCACACTGTCTGTGAGGCTTCCAATAACACAGGGTGGAATATTGATGATGTTTACTCTTGTTACAAATAAATAAATAAAAATGCTCTGTTGTAAACTCATCAGATCGACTAGTTTTCTGTGGTTAGTTCTAAATCAATGTATTTCCCCCAGTGTATCACAGAAGTAATATCAATAGGTTACGGTCTTTTGTTGCTCGGGTTTCCCCTCCCCCTTCCCCCCAACAAAGAAGCTGACAAAAAAACGTGGGGCATTTGCCTGATAAATCAGGCCTGTCAGGATAGAATTTAGCTTAAGTTCATGAGGAAATAAAATTGTTTACAATCTGCTAATACAATTTAACTGGAAGGTGATGAGGTTTGTTTTGTTTTATTACAACCAAGAACAACAATGAAACAGAAGGGTGGTGCAAAATGCACAAAATGCAGCTTTTCCTCCACAAAAATGGAAAGGACTACAGAGACAGCAGATCTTAAAAAATAACTTCAATGATGTCATTTCCATTCTTCATTTCTATGAAACCTTATCTCTACTCCCTTTACAGGCATGGAGGAAAATTATTTTTCACACAATCACACAAAAATCCTTAGGAAATGCATCCTCACGGAGGAATGATTTGGATGCATTTTCATTTATTACAACAAAAGGGCTTTCTTTATATTAAGAGCTAAAAAGTCCTGAAATAACAATTTAAAAAGAGAAATCTTTTTTCTAAATAACATGAAAAATGGTTTGCTCCTATAGTATCAATATAGCATGGAAAGAATGTATATATTTTAATGGCTTTAACCCATCCGGATGAAGCAGATACAAAATCAGCGATGGCTTAAGGAAGTTATGTTTTAAACAGTCATATATCACACATTTCAAACATGAAATGTTATACCATGATCTCAAGTAAGTCTACCACTGTTGATTTTTTTGCACTCTTAAATCACACACACAAACACTCTTGACCACAAATTTCTCTTGTAAGCTTTAATTTCTGTGGGGATAATAAAAGAAATCTCTTTCAACACGAACAGCTCCGCATGCAGTAATTTTTTTAAAAGTAAGTATTTTCCACAGTTGATGCTGGTGGAAAGGCTGCCTGGGCTCTGCTCTGGGCATTGCTGCTGCCTCTGCAGCTCCTGCCAGAGGCAGCCGGGGTGCAGCGGTGGCCAGAGCTAAGCAGACCTCGGCTGCCTGTGTCTGAAAGCACTGCCCCGTGCCCCTGTTTACAGCAGCCTGGCTCGGTAACACTAGAAGCCTTTCACAGAGGTGGCTTGAGCCTCCTGGCCATGTGGATAAGGATGCACGCTGCATAAAACCGGCTCAACTCTTTCTGGGTCAGTGAGGTGCTGGTCATGAGCTAAGAGGCATGCCTGACCTTATCTGCCTCTCAGCAGAGCTGGATCCAGGGTTTCCTCATCCACTGATCAGTTAATCCACAGATGAGATAAAAAGGCAGTAGGTAACTGGGAATCAGTGGTTAAAAATTACCTTTTCCATTTTGTTCCTTATTTCATCACTAACATTAGCAGCAAATACAACAAATACAGCAAATACAAGTGACGCCAACTCACAACAGCAGGAAACAGCAAATGGCATCCTGGCCGTAGGCTGGAGCACTGAAGCAAGCCGCAGTAAAGAAAGAAGAGGAAGAAGGTTGCTCTGGAAGTTCATAACCTACTCTTCCTCTCCAAATACCAGTTTAGAGTGGTATGAATTTAGGTACCCTCATATAAATCAGCATCACACACTAAGTTTCAGAACAATCCAGTGACAGGAGTATGCACTGACTTAGATCCTAGCCTTGAAATGGGCTCTCCAATTACGTACAGAATTAGATGACTTGCACAAATATAGGTTTCATGAGTGTTCAGGATTGCAGGATTTAACCAGCAGCTCACATTTTCGTTTCATTATTCAGAAACAAAGAGATAGTCACTGTCTGACACACACTCTATGGAGGAGACCCTCCAGCTATCTCTATAGGGGTTCTTTCCAGAGCTCATGGCACTGATAAAGTCATGCCACATGAATCACATCAAGAGCTTCCTATCCCAAATGTGGAACAAAAGGGCATCAAACATGGTGTTTGGTTTTGCTTGAAATAGCACCTGTAAGTTCACACATTCAATACCCACAACAACAATTAAATAATTCAGATGCTCTATAGCCATACTTTAATGGTAAGGAAAATCGGCATCACTCTGATTGCACTGACTGAGAAGAGATGCAGCCACCTTATTCACTTTTCTGAACTTGCATCTTAAGATGTCTAAAATGGAGCTTCACATATTGACATTATTACGAAATGACTGGGCTGAACATTTTCTGTAACACATTTTTAGGAGGCTTTCAGTATCTTAAAGGAAAAAATAATTTTGCAACTTTTCACATTAAAACGCGCAAGCAACAGTAAAGCGTGAAAAGAGGATTTTGGCTGCAACAGGATTAAGCCTTATATGTTAAAGCTTTTAATTCCCACCTGAGGCAGGTATTCTTGTTGTCCCACACTGCCTGATCCCTGAGCATTAAGAGAGAAATAATGCCATTTTCTACTATTCTGCCCTATATCACCACTAGACTTATCCTCATCATTAACTTTCACTATTAATTGTGTACATATGAATAAAAAGCACACTTATGCATATAAAAATTCTTGTTAATTCAAAATTAATCCAAAAATTTCCTTTTTCCTTGTTTGGCCTCAGGATGGCAAATCTCACACACACGTTTATATTCATTTCTCTAAATTTGTTAATTCTGTGTACAGTTAAAAATGATGGAAAATAAATAGTTACCCTACATGTGGTAAACTAGATCACTTTATTCCTCTTGGTTGGGATTATGTAGATTAAGTGATATCACCGCATTAAAATTAGAACAATGAAGTTAATAAAAGTTTTCTTAAATGTTGCTAGTTCCCAGAAACAGAGCATCTTAATGGTCTTAGTCTGATCTCAGTCACAAGGGTGTAGACCCAGAGCAAATTTGATGACTTGACTGAGCTTATTTTCTGTTAATAATGTAACACAGAAAATTTCCCACTGTGTATGAATTCTGAAAAGTCACACTGCAGTAGCCAAGGCTGGTTGCAGAGGTCAGGTTGATACAAGCTGTGAGGCCAAGGAGCAATGTAGGCTGAAGCTCCTTCATTCTGCCTGTAAATCTGTGCTGGTTGATCTAACGTTTGAAAGCAGAACACAGCTGCTTAAACGTTTTAAACAAAGTTTAAAAAAGAAAACCAAAGAATTATGGCAAGAGTAGAGGAGTGATATGTCTTCTGCCCTTTTTTGCTCAGCCTTTCAGCCTAAGAAAGAATGAATTATTTCAAAATTGAGGATATTTATAGGCCAAGGATCAGTTTTTCTGGCAGGACCAATGAACTCTGGAGTAGGAGATTTGATAAAGCAGGAACCCTACACTTCCACAAAATGTTGAAAGCAAAAACCAATTCAGGTAAGAGCACCCCAGCTGTGATCATGGCAGGGGGATGACAGATTACAAGCTGGACATCGAGTAAACCTGCCAGAAGAAAACGCAATGGATATGCTCATTGAACATAGCACAACCAGCTTCCTGTAGTTTTGATCAGAAATTCATACTCAAGCCACAGCTTCAATTATGGAAGCCCTGAATTTACAATTTTGAAAACAGTCACAAACCAGAGGACTGATTAATGCCACCATCCTGTCTGTGTCTTAACAGTTCATTTATACTCCAAACAAAACAGCCCTCCTGTTATCCAGCAGCACTCACTGTGCAAGGCAGGAACACTGTACATTAAGAGTGGAAGTGCATGGAGGCAGAAAGGGCAACATATTTTAATGCAAGCCCACAAGTTGCTAGTGATAAATCAGACCACCAGTTGAGGGGAAGAAGGCATGTGTGTCCCTGAAGCCACTAAGTGAAGTGTGCACCAGCCAGTAAGGTACTGAATCAGGAAATGGTTACAAGGAGATTCAAGTTCTTCCAATTTGGAAGGAAAATCCTGACTTCCAGTAAAATGAAGAATTACTCAGTTATGCTGGTAGCCTGTCTGCTCTCCTCAGATCCCAGGCTCTGGGGCACGTTAGAAGACAAAGAAAGGTGACTGAGACATACTGCAGGGGCTACTAATGGAACATATAACATGTCAAATCCATAGGACTTCATTAGTCCTGACTGCAACTCAGTTTCTTCCTGCTTTAATGATTATTTACCATACTGCTACAAGGTTATGGAGACAATTCTTACTATTCACTGAGCAGTTAATTTTTCTAGTGACAGATCTTCCGCAGAAAAAATTGAGAGTATCCTTCTGCCACAAGACCTTAAAATATCACAGCTGGGGCAGCAGATTTGAACTCACAGCTAGACAGCAAACTGAATTTATTCTTTTTTTCATTCTGGATAAATATTCATTACTAGAGGGAGGAGGGAGTTCACTGGCAGGCAGTGTGAGGGAGCACAGCTTCTCAGCATCAGGCTGGAGCAGGGCCTCTCCCATGCAGTCAGTGTCCTCCACTGGCAGTGTCCTTTCTCACAGCTGCTCCAGAGGGATGGCACACGGGTGCCACAATCCTTAGTGTGTGCAATAAAAAATTGTACTAGGTGTTGTTGTTGGATATCTGTACCGCTGCACCACGGTAAAAACTAAACCACAAATCTTAGGAGCTGCTTTGTAGCTCAACTCCCCACCCCCTGCTCCTGATGGAATCCCAGAGCTGCCTGTCCTCACCAGGAACAGTCTCCCCCATACCTTGTGCTGCTTCCACCACTAGGTATAATGCTCTTGCCACTGGTCACTGACCCTGGTTCCTCAGAGAGT
The DNA here is from genome assembly GCA_013400215.1 of Cisticola juncidis. NCBI lineage: Eukaryota > Metazoa > Chordata > Aves > Passeriformes > Cisticolidae > Cisticola > Cisticola juncidis. Next base: position 72,151 of record VXBR01001004.1, on the reverse strand, counting down.
GAAGATATAAAAGCTGTAAAAGCTAAAGCACAGAGTTGCTGCTGTCCAATAAAAAACCCAGCTGACACAAGACACAGACAGCGAGTTAAATCTGGCATTTGAGTCTCTTGGCAGAACCTAAACATCAAATATAGGAATCAAATGCCTTTTGTGAGGCTGGAAATAGTCACACCTGAACAGTGTTAGCCATAGAAGACAAGGGACCGGACCTTTAGAAATCTGTCATTTCCTACAACATTACTGGATACTTCCAGGAACAAATAAATTATTTGTTAAACCAACATCACTCTTGAAAACCTAAAAGGACAGAAAACTTTGCTCATAATCAATATCCCTTCAGCTCTCCTCTTTACAAACTTTCTATTCAAAATACCCAAAATTCCTGGAAATACACAATTCCACATAACCACAAAGTGAAGAGAGACTGTATCTGCTACTCTGGATTTCAAGCACAGCTCACAAATCTCCCTCATGGAAAGTCTTCCCAGGCAATTCTATCTCAGACAGGACCTCAGATAGGTCCTGTCCTATCAGGTGATAGGATAAGACCTACCCTTCTTTCTCTGTCACAGGCAGCCTATTCAACACTGTCAGGTACAATGAAACGTTTACAGGTATTTAACTGCCTAGATCCCACTGACTTCAGAGGTAAGCAAGGTCCTCATAGCTTAGAAGATCCGAGTCTGTGCCCCTCAGGATTATATCTGGTACACTAAGGGAAGTTATGGTACAACAATGTACAACCAATAATACAGTGATCAGGCCACAAAGTGCCATTCACTGAACTACTGCAAGAATCCAGCACATCCTGAACAATGCATAAAGTACCTGATTTTGAAACTGTTTTCTTTCTTACAGCTATTTCACCACTGTCCAAGTATTATCATGAAGTGTCATGGACAAGTTGTGAAAACAAATTTCAGTTACATCAGAAACATTACACAGAAAATGAGGGCTATCATGAGCTTAATTGGACTTCCCCTCCACAAATTTTTTACATTCCCTGTTGAAAGGCAGCACAAATTTAACCAGATTAAGAAAACACATGCTTTCTAAAATGATGAGAAAAATCTGAACTAGAGTGTCCTCAATGAACTACCGTGCTTAGATTTCATTCCAGTTTCTTGCAAAGCTTTGAACGGCAAGTGCCACCACTGCTTGCTGTCTTGGCAGCATCAGGAGCAGTTCCCAGGGTGCCCTTCTGTTTTCATACTCTGTACTGCAAAACAAGCCAGCAGCAGTGTGCTGTGCCAGGCAGAATGCAGGGAGTGTCAGGGATTCCGATCCAATGCTGCAAACCCTCCAGAACCATCAGCAAGTGGCCAGGACTCCAGCTCAGCTATTTTGCATTGTATTCATAACTTTGCCTTGGGTAATGTAAAAACAAGTGGAAGATAATTACTGAGTCAACAGCCCCCTTTCCAAGAAGAATGCTTCCAAAGGCATTTGATCTGCTTTCAGAAACTCCTAAGGATGATCCCTGTGATGATCCATGCATCATCTACATGCATGCCAATTCTCAAAGGAAAAAATTTTAGTAACTCGCTTACTTTTTTTTCTTCCAATTTGTAGCATTTATTCAGTTTGCTTCATATCACACCTCCAGTTTTGAGACAAAATCATAAATCATTGCATTGGCACAACTGTGGGTGTGATAAACACTGTCAGGAGGTGGGAGGAGTAGATTAAGCAATGAAATTCCCATTGTCCTCAAACGCTCTTGCAGAAGAATTATAAAATGGAATGGGCACACTGTCTGAGATTTACCCCTGGTCACAGCACACACATGGCTTTCACACAAATCTATACTGGATTATTATCTGGATTCATGAATTTGTCAATATCACAGTATTTCATCTGATCCCCACCAGGGGTGTGTATGTGAAGAGTGGATGAAAGAATCACACACTCCATGTCCAGGCAGAAGATGCAGATGCTCTACTTAGTTTTGTGTGGATCTGGCTGAATTTCCTTTCAGTTAGACACAATGAGCTGGAAAAGAACTTAACTGACAAAAAGTAGCTGAGCTGTGTGCTTTGAGTTAAATACACTCTAAATATAGTGCACAGAGATGCATAATATCTTTCCTCTACGGAAATAGGTTTTTACACCATTCTTTTTCATATTCCTCATAAATCAACCAGCCCTACTTCAGGCTAACTAATGCTTTTTTTTATGAACTGTCCCTCCACTCATGCAGAGCATAGCTGGGGCATTTCCCACTTCATGCTCATGCTAGTTGCAGCTGGACATATGCTTTTACTGGCAGCTGGACTATTTTCCTTCTACCCCTTCACAGGTTCTGCCTTGCTGTGTTATTCTTTCTTCATTTTCCTACCACTGCAATGCTTGGTGTGGAAGCACTGCACCTGTCACGGCTCGGCAAGAATAGTTCTCTATTTTCCTTTTGAGGCTATTGTTAAGGTAGGGCTTGAATCAAAAGCTGCTGCTCATGTAAAGACCAGCAGCTAAAAAGGGAGAGGAGAAGGGAATGTCAATGGTTTGTCTCCAATTAGATGAGATGACTTCTCAGTTCAATTTATTTTGCCTGTAGTTACCTCAAATGCAGTGGGCAGGAAACCTTTGAGAGGAGCTTGGCAACTTTGACATGGCTGTCAAATTTACAGTATTGTAAATTTGTAAAATTACTGCATTTTACAATAATCATGATTGCAGGACTGATGCATATAGCCAGAAACTTAAGTGTCATGTTCGAGGATATTTCTGTCTTTGCAAGAGATGGAAAGGCAGCACAGAGGAGCCATACGGGTGAGTCAGAAAGCTGAACAACAGAGTAAGAAGAGGGATAAACAAGAAGAGGATCCTCCACACCAAGCCCCTTAATTAAGACACAGGAGGCCATCATCAATGGCACTGTCTCACCTACTGGAAGGCACAAAGCAACTGGTCAGCCCTGGTGAGGCTGATGCCAACCTTCTGGCAGCATGCTGAACAGGAAGTGTTTCCCATCACAGCAGCACTGCACAGCTCACCAAGGAGGAAGCTCGCTAAGGCATGAGCCAAAGGCCTTCCTATTTGACACTACTGACACTGCCATGATAACTGTGAGTCATCAATGTCTGCTGGTTTCATGGTATGCAAATTCAATTGTTTAACTTCAGGAGCAGTATTAAGTTCTGCTCCACTACTGAACTCACAATTCATGGCCAAAAGCAGCCAAGATGCCAGATTTCTGGTAGTGTGTTCATCTGTCATCCACGGCAATACTCGCTACATTCTATAGAATGCCTTGAACACCTCTGCAGCAACAATAGATCTATCCTCACTCTGTAAATTACCTTGGCTTTCTACCACAGAGTTAACTGTTCAAATGCTTGTCTTACAGATAAAACAGCTTTGAAATTAAATTATCAACTTTGATACTCATTCAATAACAATTGATTTTTATTCAAGAATGGGACACCATAAAGAACACCTGAGTTCCCTTAAATATGTCAAAGCTACAACAAAGAACCTGATTTCTGCAAAATGCTGGGATAATTCCCATGCCTTATTACATTCAGTGGCATAGAAGTTAACAGGCCAACATACCTCTTGACATACCACTGCCTCTCTAGAGCAAAAGTTTTTAAAATGTTATTATCTGCCATGGTTAACTATGCTATTATCTAAGTACTTTGGTGGCTCTGAAAGCAGAATGCTTTACAGCAGAATACATTTAAATGTATCAATATCCCTTTTAGCTTCAAAGTGTATTAAAGTTTTGAGGTTTTCATACCAGAAATGCTGGTGGCAACATTTCTAGGGCCTTTAGTAATTTCTGCTGTTACTGAATCCAGCCTAATATTACCGTGCCTGTAAATTACTTGGAGCAAACAATATTTGATTGCAAATACAGTTGTTGACAGGATTAAAAAAAAAATATTTAGGAAAAAGAATCCGCATTTGCAAATAGTACTTAAAAATGATGTGAACGCTGCCACTCCGTATCTTTGAAAGAGCATCAATACCAAATGTGCTTACTACACATCTCGGGCAACTCTTGCCGCGTGCGTTTAGAGTGGTGCTCCCTTCAGTCTGGCTCCAAAGTTAAAGCATCTGAAGTGTAAATTGTGTGTGACACAGCCAGGGAAACCCACTTTACTTTAACCTTGTTAATGGCGAGCCAGATGGAACCGCTGAGGCCACCCATTGTTCAGGTTTGCATTTTTGTGTAATGCCATGGTGTAGGTCCATAGGGCCTCATGAATTCCCCTCCTCTGAATATATACTGTGCTGTTAAAGGCACTGAAAGGATCAAGCTCTGCTCTGAGAGCAGCTGGCTTTGTATTTTTTTAATGGTTGTTAGCAGCAGCAGCAGGTCCATTCTACTCCCCTATTCTTCCTCTGCCCTTCTGAAAATCCTGATCTGTCGGTTCTTGAGGGAAACCAAACCCTAACTCTGACCTATATAGCACATCATACATTACCTCAGGGTCATTACCCCAAATATTAATCAAAAGTCTCAGATTCTCCCTCCTTTGCAGCCTCAGACTCTGCCCCAGCAGTTCTTAATCATCACTGACTTCATCAACAGTCAGATTGTAATTTCTTTCCGACCAAACCCAGGTAACCTCCGACTGCATCATTTTTGTTAATGACCACTACCTTCTGAAAATTTGGTCAAATTTCCCTGTCTTGACCTCTTTTGTGCCTTTAAGATGAAAAAGGAAGTAAGAGGAGTTTGAGAAAAGACAGCCCACAGCAGATGACTCAGCCTGAGAAATAAGGGGATGCTTGCAAATTGTTCCACGCCAAGACCCGTTTGTACAGCATTTGTGATGTAGAAGATGATACCTCACAGCGCCTGTGCAATGATGCAGAATTGTCAAACATTTGCTGATGAAAAGCTGCAATACATTACTTAACAGAAGTAATAGAAAACCCACAAGACTACAGCTGGCTGCCTAGGAGGTTTCCAGTTGCTGTGCAAGATAACATAATTTTGGGAGAGGGGAGTGCTGTTCTCCTGGTCCACTCCAGCTGTGGTGCATGCTGTTCTTCATAGGAGAAGAAAAGCACAAAGCCATCTCTCCAGCCTTTACTCCCCAATGGGCCTGCCATCAGGAAAGCAAACTGCATCTCAGGAAACGGAGGCAGGACCCAAGAATCACTGAATTGCACCACTGAGCACCAGACAAGGTGTCTCCCTCCTTGCAGAGGACTTTGACAGTGCAGTTAGCACAACCTGTGAATGGCACTAGAGGGATGCTGCAAACAATTATCTGTTCTTATAGAAACTACCCAAAGGCTTTGGCAACACTGAGGCTGATCAGGCTACAAAAGAGCTGAGAAACCATAATCAATACTTGAGAGCAAATTCACGGATCTATTCAAAGTGCCTTGCTTTTGCACTACACTGGCAGAGGAAGAAAGGGAAGGAAATCCTACTACCTGATTCCCAGGTCAGTGGCTCATCATTCAGTATAGAAGACATGCTACTCATAGAAATATATTATACCCCAGCCATTCCCACTCAGTCTGTGAGCCTTCAGGAAAGGGAGTCAGGAGGCACCTGAAGCTCAGCAGTGCTTAGCCTGCTCTAGGCATGAACTGGAGTAAAGAATCAAGGACCTGGTTGTTTATCTTCTTTTCCCTAGTGGCTCTAGAGTTTTTTTGACTGCTGTCAAAAGAGCCGCTTCCACTGTTCTACGGGCTCCCCAAAACCAGCAAAATGCCAGCCAAACTCTTTCACAGGGTTCCTGTAACCTGACAAAAACTTTGGGGCAACCATGGCTGGCGGGCAAAGGGGAAGACTAACGTACTCCAATGTTCCCCAGTGACCAAGGGCAACTACAAGAGACACAACAGCAGGAAAGGCAGCTGCTTTCCCCCACAAATCTCAAGTTTGAATTCTGTCCCTTACCCCTTTACCTTTTACATAAATAGTAGGGTGCATCTTAGGAAAGTTATTTTTAACTTGAATATTTCTCTAATATTGTTGTCCTTAAAGGCCATCTGTATGGTGGTGCTGGCATCAGTGGCAGTTGCTACACAAGGCACAGAACTTTTATATTCACTGTGTTGTTAAAACCATTTCTAATTCTAAATAATAAATTACAGGAGAGCACGGGAAGTTCAAAACCAAGTAAAACTCAGTAAACCATTTTTCACCCATTTCAGAGTTCATGTATTGGACTTCTAACTAATAATTTTCCTTTGCACGTTGTAACAGATCATTTTTGAAGGCCAGACTACCTTTAGTACATTTCCATTGACTAAGAAAATTATCTAGTTAACAGAATACAAATAGTAGATAAAGTAAATAATAAAAATAAGGTACACTTTGGAACTGAAACTAACACTGCACTTCATCCACTTTTTCCGATTTTCTCATGTCTTCTCTATTAGCAGGATGCAAAGCTGTCATAAATATTTTGAGACTGGACAGGATTGATTACCATTGCTGCAGTTCTTATGCCCTTCTTTCATGAACATTCTTTAGTCCCTAGTCCATATCTCAAAGCAAAAGCTGTTAATAACCCTGGACTGATGTGACGCTCAGTACTTTAGCACCCTAGGATGGAGATTATGTGCCCCCCATGATTTCAGCATGTTAAGCTTCCTTGAAGCTTTGTTTCTGTCAGAGGCAGCTGTCTGCATTTCCATACCTTACCCTGCCTCTTGCCACCAGAGCTTACATCACATGCCTATCAGTTAGAAAAAAAAGCTGCAAAATTATTTTTCCTATGAAGTCTTGCAGAATTAATTAGTTCAGCTGGTAACTTTCCTCTGCTGATGATGATGACAAGAAGAAAACCATAAGCTGTCTTATAGAAAGGAAAGTCATCAATAAATCAGGACTTTAGCTGCCAGTACCACATTTTTTGTACAAAAGGAACTCTGAATAATATTAATATCATTCTAGAGCTTTACCATAAATTATTCTTTTAAATGAACTAGTGGTTGTTTGTTTGGGTTTTTTTAAAGGCGTGTTCAACTTTCTTAGTAATTGAGAGTGACTGAAAGATTCACAATGATGCTAGTTTAATATCTCAACATCGCAAAATAGCATTTTATAACTTACTTTTACACTTGAGCAGCATTCATGAGTCCTTTGAAAACTCACTGATTCCTAGCAAAGACTAGGAAAATACACATATCTGGAAATACCAGGGAACANTTTTTTTTTTTTTTATTTGGAAGCCTGGAAAACACAACATTGAACTGTAGACTGAGTTTCACAAAGTTACTGACAGTTTCAGCAATACAGTACTACTAACTTTAAGTGCTGATTCTATATGATCCTTCCCATTTGGTGAGAAAAGTTCCTTTGAAGATCTGTCATTAAGAAACCTGAAACATTACCTTCTTCTGTATGACATACAAACTCTCTGTAACTGGTGCATGTGGTAAAATCAGATGGAAAGAATATGGTTTCTGGTACTGCATGTGAAAATTTATGTTATTTTTTTCCTAGTCATGAAGAAGGCAGGCTGTAATTTTAGTACATTTAAGTTCCCAAGTGAAACGCTGAAACTGTAACACCTTTCAGATAACATGATTGATGTGAAATAGCAGAACACTATAACAGGAAATGCTCGTTTTAGTACATATCTCCAATTGTCTTCACATCATTCACAACACTTCAAACTAATGCTAACTAACTAAGAAAAAAAATTAAACAGATTGTTTAGCAGAAGCTGGCAGGGAAGGAAGAGCCATGATGACACCTCACACTGACTCCTCCAAGCCTACTGCTTGCATTTGGCAGGTTTTGAGGAGCAGCTGCTGAAAGGCAGGAAGGGAACTGAGAAATGACCACTGGATACGTACTAGAATGCCAGACTAGTGAATTAAGGCTGAGCACTGCAGCTTTTATAGGCTGCTCTCCAGCCCCACAGGGATGTCGGGCACAGAGCTCAGGAATGCCGCTCACCTTCCCAGTCAGCTGCCAGCTTCCTGGTACCGTACAGAGACAAGTTAATGGTGTGGCAGCACCAAGGCATCTAAAATAGGTAGGATTGCTTTCGCATCCTGAGTTCATTCCCTGGCCAGGAAAACCACAGGCTGCAGCCCTGCTAAAAAGCACAGAGCATCGCTCTTGTGGGGAGCTGTGTGCAGCGGGACCTACTGGCAGTCTGACAGAGGAAGCTCAAATAGAAAAGACCTCGCCTGGGACACTCCCCAAACCCTCTGCGAGGTCTTGCTGATGCCTAATTATACCTCTGGCCTTTTGGAGGCCAAACCCAACTCCCCGCTGGGTTTTGTGTTCCTGACACTTTCCTCCCATGAACCCCGCTGGCTCTTAAATCACCACCTGCCACCAGCGAGGGCAGACTTCCTATCGCTCCAGCCACAGAGGCCAAAAAGCTCCGCCAGCAGGGAATGTCTCCGCCACGTTTGAGCAGAGAGCACAACATGCCTCACACCGAGCTGCCCGTGGGGCTCCTCACTCCAGATAAACCCACCAAACACAGAGCTGCTACCGAGAGGCGTCCCCCACTCCGTCACCTCTCTACCCCTCTGCTGCTCGGTACCTTTTATTTTTGCAGGATTAGTCTGTTCTCCGTTACGCTCCCTGAACTGGCCCTCTGAGGAATTAGATCGGCACCGGCGACCCTGCAGGCCCAGGACCACAAGGCTGCTGTGGGTGCAGGGGGGGCCACGGCAGCTGCCCAGCCATGGTAATTTAAAACTGCACCCTGGCAGAGACCTGGCTGCAGAGTCAGGGGCAGCATCCCTTTCTTCTTAAGTCACAGGTCCCCTTCAGGAAAAAATAATAAATAGGGATTCAATCTGTTAACGCAGTCCAGAACCTTGGATATTCCCATTACTTCAGCTTCTACAGCGGAGAAAAATCAACAGCTAAAAACACTCGTATGTTTTATACTTAAAGAAGCATTGCCTTCTGAAATTTACATTATTTTCAACTTAATTGTGCCTCTCTAGCAGTTTTGGCAGAAAAATTTTGCTGCAGTTGTTGGGGAGAGTTTTGGCAAACTTAGATCAGACATAATTAAACACCAGCTGTGTGTCCCCAGGGAATGTCAACATGTGATGAGGAGAGTCCCAAAATCCAGCTATGTATTAATGGACACAGGCATGAGATACAGAACCAGTGGATGAAAGTTTATGCTCTAGACATTCCATATATATGATTTACAAGTACACATAAAGGAAAAAAAATCTCAGAATGTTCAGTGCCTACATTGACAATAACGTAGATGTACTCAATGTACTTCACGCTTAAGAGCATTTATTGATGCAAGAAATTTTAAGTTAACTCCCAAATCTGAAGGAATCTGTCTTGAATACCTCTGAGAAAGGGTATGGCCTAGGGTTGGGCCAAGGCCACCTGTGTAGCTTCCCCATTTTCATCCTTCTTTCAGAGAGGCTCTTTTCCCTTGGGGAAAGAGACTGCAGCATATGGAGAATTATCTTACTGGCACATTCTGCCAAACAGGTGCCCAGGGCTGTGTCTATTACAGCATCATCAGGAGAACTCTCCTGGCCCCATGGCTTGACCATCTCAGCAGTCTCAGCCTGTGTCTGGCAGTGTCATGAGTGCTCTCTGTCTGAAAACCAAGAGTGGAAATTTTACAAATGTCTGTCTTGCCACAGAGAGCACCAAACCACAGCCTCACCAGATTTCAGAGCAGCCACAGCTGCCACACACTCATTTGTGCTGGCTTTCACAGGTACTGTACATCCTCATGCACAGAGTGTCTGGGGCTCCCGGGTGGCTACAAGGGGTGAGCCCCAGCCTGGCCCAGGAAAGAGCTGTACCCCAGAGTCCTGGCCAGCCATACACCCTGGACCATGAGTGCAAAGCACTCAGCTACAACCTGGGCTGTTTTCTCCCTTGGTGAGCTTGCAGCAGACCAATATTTGGTACTCCCCTTCCTCTGTGTGGGATCACGTGAAATATGCCCTTTACAGAAGCTTCTCTGGCTTCCTCTGAGGGAAACAGGGGTAAAAGGAAAGTGAGCACTACAGCCTGGTTTGAGGCAGAAGCATATTGAAGACCTGTCTACAAGCACTGGAAGTCATCAGTTTGTAGAAAGCATCAGATCAGGAGCAGCCCTGCCTCCACCCGTCATGAAGGGGTGAACACTACTCACCCACCACTTCTCTTTATTCAGTCAGCACCAGTCCCACAAACTACCTAGTTCATACCCAGCAACCCCTTTTACTACATTTCTTTCCTGTCTCCAGTTCTTCACATCCCCCCTTCACTTCCATCCTGATTCTGCTCCCAATAGGCACATTTAGCATTTACATACTGATTTAGCCTTTACACACTGATTGGAATGAACCATTTCAGTGGTCATGGCTGGCTACTTCAAGGAAATAAAGATTTTTAAACTGACAAACTTGAACTATCATTTAACAAAACAGTGCTTTTTAAAAAAAAAACAAAACAGATTTGTTTGCATTCATTAATTATAATAATAGTAATAATAATAATAAACATAAACATGTCTCTGTGGAATTTTTTTTCTTTGACTAAATGAGAAGCTGCTTGAAGAAAACATTTCCAAGCTAAATGAAAATGGATTTATATGCCACACACAAACTGTAGTACTCTACAATGTAACAAAATATGCAAGCTTAAGCAAATTTACCACCTGCTACCATAGCAAGGGAACATGGCAGAATCCCGTTCACAACACAGCATCTCATTATTGCAGCCGGATGTTTCACTACAGAGATTAGTGTGCATGCAGTGTCACAATTAATTTCCAGCACTAATACCACCTTCATATAGATTTTCACTTACAGTCTCAACCAGAATCTGTAATTCAAGAATTTTTTGCAGGTTTTTGGAAACTCTCAACTGACCTTCTTACATAGGCAAGACTGTAGATGATTAAATGGCATGTGACATTTTTACTTCTATTGTTACCTGGCCTAATGAGAGCAAGCTCACACAGCTAGATTATTATAGCTTCATTTTGTCTAATACCTTGTAACTTACTAAGTCATCTTTCTTTCAGCACCCCTTTCCTCAATGCAACTGAGGCAACCTTTCATAAATCTATTGTATATACTATATATGTCTGTACAACATGCATATACAACAAATTTAGTAATTTTTTTTCCTCTTGACAATAAAAGTCAATCTTCTATATAATGCATGTTAACATTACACTGGTGTAAAGACTTATCCTGTCAAATTCAAAAGCTTTCAGATTTGACTAACTTGTACTTTATGCAAGAATTAAGCAAGAAATGTGTGTCATAAAGAAAATTTCTTTATAACATCTTAGATTTATTACATATACTTCCAAAGATTTTATGGATAGCTATCACCTGAGGTATCTCATGGACATTCATGTTCTCCTGGCAGTTGGAAACAACTTCAAGCACTACTTAGAAACAAAACCAACATGCTTTTTTCTGGCTTCTCATTCAAATCAGCAGCTAGAAACAGATGATGAACACAAACCTCAGTAGTCCTTTAAAAAAAAGGCCACCAATAATCCAGTTTTCTGAAATCCTCTGAACTCAACTGCATTTCTAAAAAAGGCGTTTTCTGATGAGTTGTTATTTTGAAAAGGAGGGGGGCAGTGCATGCTAAACCCTAGAAAGCAAAGCAGAAATAATAATCTCTTTAAGGCAGTTCATAGTAAGGAAGTGACTCAGCTGAGGAAAATTAGAGTCCATTTGGAGACACTGATTCCAAGAGCACCAGAGTCTGCAGTCAGGAATCTGGCACAGCTGCACTGTTTGAAATTTCAACCTTCACAAACATATAAGCCTGAAAAATACTATTTTGCAGTAATTCTAAACAGTTTTGTCTATCTCAACAGCATAATTTTGTTGTGAAAAGAAAACGTGAGGGCACTGAGGATATATTCTCTAGCTACTTCTCAAAAAGACCAAGCAAAAACAAAGCAGGGTTTCATCATAAGTATGTCAAATTAATTTCTGAGTCATTGAAAAATTGCATGATAACTTCTTTGAGTTTTGAATTACCTTTCCACAAACTCAGCAAGCACTCTACTCTGCCCTGCAAGCTATTGCACATAAAACTTGGAGGCAGGTCTTAGCACATTTAGAACTAATGCCACAATTACTAAGGGATGAAAAACCTCCAGCACCTTGAGAGTGTGCAGTAGAGTAGTTTTCAATCTGCAGATCTCAGGTATCTACAGATTACTTTTAAAGGGTGGGCAAAAGATATTAAGAAAAGCAGGCTTGTGGACAGCATGCTTGAATCACCAAACATCAAGAAACAAGAGGCTACACAAATCCAGCAAAGATCCTGGGGAGCAGGCTTTCCAGATCAAAAATGTGTGTGTATCACTGCTTGCTAGTAATTCACGTAGCTAAGAATCACAATTACTATTGTAATAAAAAACTACAGTTACTTTAAGTCTTACATGGACTAAGAAGGATTGTATTGCAGAGCTTGCTGGTAAGCATACAGAACAGAAGGAAGGTAAAGAAATGGCTCAGGCAAACAAAATTATCTTAAGTGATGTTAGGCACACTATCTTTGTAGTTAATGTTTTTTCTTTACTAATTAACAAATCCTTCACAAGGATTCACGAGTTCTCATGAGTGGGTATCCAAAAGCATTCTGTAAAACAGAATTAGTTTTCCAACCATCAATTATTTACCCATAGAGAGTGCTGACAAGCAGGAATCCCAAAATGGCTGATCAGAAGCGACCCCATTTTATCCCAAAAATTCCAACAGGGACAGCTCTCCAAGATGCAATACCCTTCAGGGTTGGTCGTGCCCTTCAAATGCTCTCTGATTCCCAATGTCTGTGGCCCTCCCAGGGATGCAGGCCCCAGGCAGCTGTGGCAGCACCAGTGAGGATACAGGATGAGTACAGGAATGGCAGTGGTCCCGGGATCACCCGGCACAGAGCCGTGGCCACCCCTGCAGCTGGCAAAGCTCCTCCAGCCAACCCAGAGAAATGGCAGGAAGGAAACAACGCACTGCCTGCGTCCCTGGGAGCAGTCCATGGGCTGCTGCAGTCCACAACAGCTCCTCCTGCTTTCCCTTCTTTTCCCTCCATGAAAGAACAAGAAATTATTGTGCTAATTTGTTCAATTTTCACCTCAGGTACAAATCAGGGCTAAAAGCTTCAAAAAGAAGGTTTTCACAGTTAGAGGAAAAGAGTTTATGAAGTTATAAGCTTGTAAAGGGGTTTAAATTTCATATCTATCCTTCACTATCCAAAGAACAACAAAAAAGTGGAGGTTACACTGAGGTTTACAGATCCCTGTCTACTTGAATTTAACTGCGTTATAGTACTTTAATTTAATTAGCAGCCATACCTATAGGAGAAGTACCATAATCCATACGCTGTTAGTCAGAGCCTGAGCTGAGAGGTGCCTGGAACTTCTGTTTTCTTTCCTGCTAGATGGGTTTGCATGCTGAAACACTAGTCTGGCTTTTGCCTATGATACTGAAGCCACTTTCATTTGCACTTTAAACAAGCAAGAAGAAAAATGTGATTGCTTACACAAATCCTTGAACTTGCATAATTGTTCCGATGTGGGAAGGTGTCTTCTTCTAGATAATAACATTTTTGAAATCAATGCACAGATGAAAGATGAAGTTGTCACTCTTCTAAAAACACACACTAATGAATTTTGAACTATGTCAGACAAGAACAAAGAGACAATGGTGTCTTTTCTTGTAAGTCAATTTACAATCTATAAAGGAACACGTCTTGGTCACAAATTTGTATGGGAAAGGAATTCACATTTCAAAAACTGAAACAAGGAGAGATGCTTACAAATTACTTTAAGCATCAGAGTCAGAAAACTTTAATATGGGAATAATTTCTCCCCTGTACTGACACAGCACCTGTATTCTCCAATGACAGCAAGGGGTCTTCAGCAGACTACAGCAGACTACAAGCAAGTAGGTTCTTCAGGTTCCACAACACTTACTATTGCTGTTTGTAAGCAACACAGCTAATTAAATGCATACAGACTATATGAGCAGATCCTGAATTATTACCTAAAAATGTTGCACAAAAGCATTTAGAAAATAAAATACGTAGTGCATTTATACTGAAGAGGCATTATGTTTCTCCCAATTAAAAAAAATTCTTTAGTGTTAATGTTCTCAAATAATATAAATTGCTTGCATTAACAAACACAGTACAATTAGCTTGTTACCCTTAAACTGAGTTTAAAATAAGCAAATTGTTTGATGACTTTGATGTTTTCCACCCAAAATGTGCTGGCTAATTTTTCCATTCCAGTTCCCATTCCAATCTTTTAACTGCCTTAATCTCCTGCCCTCAGATGTTGACCTCCTAAGAACAGAGGTCATAGGTTAGCACAGACAGACCTCAAAAGATCTGGACTATCAATTCATGCCTGAAAGATTTCTCTTCCACAAAAGAACTACTAAAAAAGCAAATTCCAAAATCCAACTCCACAGGCTGCATAAAATGTAAACTTGTTGATAAGTTGCATTCATAAATATTCTAAAAAGACTGGATCTAAACAGACTGAATTAATTTCAGTAGGATACAAAAATAAATCAATGGCATAGACATGGAATAATGACTGAACTTCAAAGATAAAAAAGGAAAGCTCTAGACAGGGGAGAATTAAGAGTCGGCATCTTTAACCACAGATATGTATGTTTTAAATGTTTCTAATCTCTACATTTGAAAGTACCATTTTTCCATACCAGGCATTTTTAAACACGATTTGTTTTCTTGTGAAAGAAAGGGTGAAAGTATGAGATTAGCTTACTCAAAAAATGAAACAGCACCAGTTAATACAAATTCTAGTGATTATTAGTAAGACTACTACCTCATTTTCTTGCAATAATCAACCATACAACACATTCCTTGCTCCTTGTTTGGTCAATGAGCACATAGCTCTCATTAAAAAAAAGCCAGATGTTTCTTTCTATGTATAAGAGAAATGTATAAAATTGTATAGGAGAAAGATAACTTCAGGAGGCTCCAGTGAGTTAGAAATACAGAGATAATAAGAAAGAACCATTTGATAAAATTATTTCTGGGATCCAAGTAAAATCTGTTTGCTACACAATGAATATGAGGACAAAAATTGTAGCATTTCTCACTAGTGAAGTGAGTAATGATATTCCCACATTTAATAACACAAAATCACATTGAATTATTTACCAAGTAAATTAAATCCACTCTGAGGATTATTTTTTTACTTAGAAAACTAATGTGCTTACACATTTTAAGTAATTATTAAAAGGAGGTGTAGCCACATATTTCTAACAATTATTATTGGACCAGCTAACCACGATTCTTCAAAAAAAATATATATCAAAACATAAGAACTTGAAAAAATTAGTCTGATAAACAGGACAGGAGAGATTTTTCATTTACTCACTAGAAAGAAGTGATTTATAAAAACTAGAGAAAAAGAATGTAAATGAAATGTAACCTTTAAAAAGGCAAATTAATAGGCTTACATGTGAGCTACATACAACTTCTAATCCTATTGCAACTATTGATGGAAGAAGTAACACTGCATAATTCTGTAGTGCAACTCATCTCAGGCAGGCACACACTGACACACACTCTATTGTTTTGTTTTACAATATTAGTTTAGCACAACAAAAAAGGCAAAGATACTAATTTTAAACACTAGCAAATCAGAAATTGATTTTGAAACACTAAACTACTTCAGTTTTTTATACTGGTGAGGATATATTCATTTATCATTAAAAGAAATCAAAGCATTCTGGTTAAACTTTGATGCAAAGGCTGTTGCTACATAAACTGAGCAGTCTGTAGTTTGCTGTTGTTTGCAGAGTTGTCTAAAGTAAATCAAATGTTTAGCATTTAAACTGTCCAACAGCTAAAAGGGTAAAACTCCAAGTGACCTCCAGAGTAGAGGCAGCCATTCAACACATGACCAGTACAATTTAAATAAATTTTTAAATCAACTTTCACCTATTCATTGTAAAGGCTCTAGTGCCAGGAGACTCAATATCGTTGGATTATAAATTAATGGAGATCAAAGAAAAGAAATTGTTTGGCTAACTCCCATATTTCATACTGAACTTTCACAACTCTTTCTTCCTTAACCATTCCACTGTTACTGAGCAAACCCAGCTCCCTCTTCCCAATAAATAATGCCAAACTTAGCTCACTATTCCTCCAGCTTGGCCACAGCACTTTTGCTGTGTTCCAGTTCCTTCCTGAAACTCTTCTCATCCTACAGTGCAAACAAAAGCTAGTCCAAATTCCCAAACTAGTGAGAGGAGTATGCAGGCTAATTTTTACAAATCCCATTATCTATTGGAAAGAGAAGTATTGGAAAGTATTGGAAAGAGAAGGAAACTCTCAGGGTTGCTGTTCCCCGAGATTCTCCTCGGGGTTGCTGTTCCCCGAGGTAATAAGGTTTTCAGTCTTCTCTAGCCCTAAAGGTTCCACGCTGGAGCCAGAGATGACAAGCTGAGTCTGCCAGTCCGTGTTTCCAAGGTTGTTTATTCTTAATTATCTCTCACTTTTCTCCCAGCTCTGCGAGGCATCCCCAGCAGAGCAGGGCACATGGAGGACTGGGCGGATCAGAGAGCCCCGCACCTTATGTACAGTACCCCTGACCCAACCACCATCCAAAACAAACTTTTTATTTACAAAGTTTTACCAATGCCTACTACCTATGCTAACATGTCATTTCTACTCTAAACCAATCTCTAAAATCCAGCTCAGCAAAAGATGGGGGACAAGAGCAAGAACAAGGAGGACAGGGCCACTCCCCAATTCCTCCATCTTGTCTCTTCAGCCCCATATACTAAAAATCCTAGATTCTACATTTACATTCTGTGATAAACTAGCTACTACTTATTTTGAATTCTTTCAGCTTGTGATTCTTCATATAATGTGAGTATTCACTCCCATGGTCAGGGATCAAGAGCAGTGTCCTCCTGGACTCTGTGTGAGGCTGGCTGACCCCCTTGTACACATCCCAAATCCCCTGTCCTGTCTCCAAACCCTGCAGAGTGGCTAGAGGGATGCCCTGGACTCCAACAGGAAACCATTTACACTGCAGTAACAGCCTGTGAACCCACATGTGAGTTCTCCTATACGGCGTTTTCTCATTTGCTGCATGAAATAGAAGTCACTGTATTCTTCTCCCTTAGCCTACTGAATTCAACACTTGAATTCACCACTAAATCCAGCTAAATTGCTAGCACAAAAATTACTGATTTCAGGGCTCTCACTAAGATCTCTTCATGCATTACAAACATTAGTTACTTTGCAATGTCTCTATGAAATTGGGTGGTTTATTTGGTCTCAGAGAAATGCACAGGATTATGGAGCACAAGAAAAGAAGTCAAAATTATTTTCCAGAGGAGCATTATTCTAAGTGCCCATTTTCAAATACCAGCGCCCATGGAGCACTTACTGTTTTATTGCAGCTGATGCATTTAAGGCAAAGCTCAAACTGAGCAACTGTGAGAGCTGCATTTGGTGGTTCTGCAAAACAAACTCCAGATGTGTTACGTTTGTCACCAGGTGAACAAGGTGACACGCAATAAGCGGAATATTGCAGAAAGTCCCATTTCAGGTCAACCCTCCCAGATGCACTGGAATCACCATAGCTGTTGCAAGGCTGCAGAGCAGGAGCTCACAAACCCCCTGTGCTTTAGCTCTTGACTTGCAGCAGTCTTTCAAAATGGAGGAAAATTCAGTTGATTCCTTGATTGTGCCTATGGGGAGATTCAGGATTTTCTGCAGTCCCTGAAGAGTGGCAGAACCACCAGCACTGAGGTGACCATCTGGAGCCTGGAAAAGATCTGGGCTTCTCGCAGTGACACTCTTTTCAATGGTCTGTTCTCCCTCCCCTAAGTCCTTTCTCATCCCCATCCCTCCTCATCTTCCTTGTGTTTGTTTCTCTATTCCTACTTCTTCCTAATCTTCACCCTACCTTTTATCCTTGAAATATCTTCCTCTGACCCTGCCTGAGGGATTGTGGACACCACAGGAGCACTTCTATTTGAGTTCCACTGTCTCTCCCCTGAGCAGCTTGTCATAACCAGAAGAAGCAACTGCAAAGTCCCACTCAGTCCTGCTACTTCTGGATAGAGGATGCCACATTGCTGTGCAGGGGTGTCTTCCACTGCTGTGTTTTTTCCTGAAATAAGCCTCCCTTTCCTTGTGTACATATGCCCCTACAGACCCATGACTTCTTTCAGGACACAGCCTGTGTGTCATTACCTGCTGGATAAATGCTCTAACACTAGCACAGGTGCACTTTTCGGGGTGGGGGATGCACAGTGGGAAGAGCAGCATCGTGCCTGCACCACCACTACGGAGATGACTACCTCCGTGACACATCCCTCTTATATAATGAGCTGCTGAGTTTCTTGGCAAAATAAGACATTGAAGTAAATTCACATTTTAAATTATTCATATTTAAGTAGGTTTGATCTTTAAGTGTCAAGGACAGAAACATGAAGCCACAGCTAATAAAAGAAACAGCTGTAGCAATTTGGAATTACATTACTGCACAGCCTTTATTAATTTGAAGTTAAAGGGCTCCAGAACTTTTATTCCTTCTAAAGAGCATCAGATTCATCTGCAGTGGTAAATTAGAGGCAATGTTTTGGGGATATCTGATTTAGCAGATATGCTATAATTCCCTTTTCTCCAGCTTTCAAGTCTTTGGTATCTTTTTCAACAGGTCAAACTATATGACAATTACTTCCATCATCTGGAATCACCATTAGAACCTGTCCTCACTGTTGTATATATATTATTACATGTTTTGAGTGTGTTTGCTAGGTGATGCTGGAGTGCAACATATATTAAAAAAAAATAAAAGGCAAAAAAGCAAGGTAACACAATTGTTTTCCTAAAATAGAAGATTGGGGTTTAATTATTTAATTACACTGAATATTTTTGTCATACAATACAGCGCAGGCAGTCTTCACCTTTTTTAAAAGGGAGCTTATCCAGTGAGCAGGTCTGTTCCCAGTTTATTGAAAGCTATAGCATGTCACATGAGCAGAAAGCAGCACAGTAAGAACTTAAAACAGAAATTTTCACAGCTGAGAAAATATCTTCAAGTAATGCTCTATTCCCTACTATTTTCAAGGCACATGATTTACATTTACCGATTTGGCCATTGAAAATGTTTGCACTTTTTTGTTTATTTTTGTCTACTTGAAAATAGTATAGTAGTAAGAATTTAAACACTGAGAAACAAATTCGAATTAAAGATGAAGATGCCAGTTATATCAGGAAGATTTTTTAGAAACAGGATGATTTTTTGAAAGTTATTTACTGAGATGCTTTTAACATATACTCTATTGGATTTATACATAATGTCTGTTAAATTGAGCAAAGTTCTCAATTCTTTTCTGCTTCTAAATTCCTTCTGGTATGTATAATCATTAGTACAGGTAAGAATGCAGTGGGATCATTAGGTATATCAGTGCAGGCAAAGGCCTGAATATATGCTGAGAGTTTACTGTAAGTGAGAGAGAGCTCACCCCTTGACAAAAGAGAATGGAATAGTCAGAAAACATGAGCCCTAGAGAAGACATCCGATTAAAGGAAAAGATTCTGCATTCCAAAAACAGTGTATGTACTTAAGAAACCCATCTGCTCTGCAGGGACAGCTTTACTCCACATGAGGCTGCATAAAAACGACACCTTCCTACTCACTTCATCTGTTCCTGATATGTTTTCAGAATGGAATCAATGTACTTTAGCATCAAATTTGGATTTCTTATTATAAACACTGTGAAAAATTTGGGGCCTCTCTCTTCTTAACTGTACATGTATACAAACAGATACCAAAAAACTTTTTCCAGACTCTACTCTGTTCTCAATGCAAGCTTGCAATGATGATAATCACACTTGGATATTACTTAGTGATATCATGGCTACCAGGTTCCAGGCTCTTCCCTTGGCACAGATATTTGCATTTACTTAAAGCACATGAAAAGCCCCACCAGAAGACACATGATGGAAAGGCAGCACTATTTTTGCATGTTTTGATGATTTGTAGGCATAAGTGCAAAGCCCAATTCCTGCTTGCACCCAAGTGAGCAGGCTGAAACACTGCGTGGTCATGCAAGTTCACCAGCAATGGGGGATCTGAAAAGAGATCTTACTTTAAGTGGCCTTGTGATAAATTTGGTAGTTAAATTGCCTGAAACCAGAAAATGGCCTTTCAAATGAGGAAATGCTTATATAACCAGCACATTACAGTGTGCCAGGGTATCCCAAAACACCTAACTGACCTTGGATCAAATTAAGCTTTGTAGTCTGCAACGAACTATGGGCTCTTGGCTTTGTAAATCTAACCATGTTCTCTCCAGTTAAGTTTTTGAATGGGATTTCTTCCATGTCTTCAAAAAGACAAAACCCTATATTCAAGTATTATACATGCTGTTAAGCACAACTGTAACCATTTCTACACTTTGCTCCAACACACAAGCACTAATCTTTCAGCTCTGCATCCTGGCTCCTGACTGTTTGAGCTACAGAATTATGGAAGAGAAATCCAGTATCTTTTGAGAAAGGCAGCTCCCAGCGCTATATGCTGGGTCTGGAGGCAGAGGCTAGCCTAGGCATGGCTTGGTGTCTTCCAAGAAGTGACGTTTTCCTGCCTCTGCTCTCACTCTGGAACATTTACCCGAGTAGAACTCACATAGTTCTAGTAGGCATTTCAGGAAAACTGGTTTAGTTACACCCTGTGCCAGAGAAGAAATCATGACACATAGCATGTGGTCCATAGGTATCGGGAGCTATACGCACCAGGCAGTGGCAGTAGTTCTCTCTTTTCTCCCTTAAGGCACTTTGTTTTCATTTTTTTTCATGCCAGAAATACTTGAAGATCTGATTCAGTTCTTGTCAGACTGGACAGACCCAGTCCTGGAAGCACACTGTGTGTTTGTTATGCAGGAGGGCTGTGACTGCTGAGCTCCCTTTAAACACAGATGGATGATGTCCATTTTTAACTAGGGCTGTCTAATGAATATATGCAGTAACACCTTTCAGAGGCTTCTGACTTAAGACTTGGATGGGTCTGCACAAAGAAAGATGAGCAAAGATTAACCTCCTGCCCTAGAGATCCATCTCCAAGCCAGCTTTCAAACCTCCAATCCACAGCACCAAGTGGCAGATATTTTTAAAAATTATCTACTTTTTAACCCTAACAACAAGGCCCTCTGGTTTTATACTCCTGGAAAACCCAAAATGTTGCTAAAACTTCCAGAGTTGCCAGCCTGAGAAAAAGAGCAAGGATGAAAAATTTGGTGCCTGATATTTGTAGCCCTGTGAAGATAAAACCTTCTTAAAGTACCTGGAGTATTGCAAAGCTCTCAAGGTTTTTGTTGTTGTTGGGGTTTTTGTTTGTTTGTTTTTTGTTTTTTGTTTGTTTGTTTGTGTGTGTGGGGTTGTTTGTTTTGTTTTTTAATTCAGCATTCTGCTGTTCCTATTACAAGCAGCTCATGCCAGTTTAGTGGCTTATTATGGCACAGTCAGCAAATATCAATCATAAAATTATGTAAGGAAGCATAACTCAGTGGTGTTTATCCCCACTCTAGCCTATTATCTAAACATGGAAACTGTTAATTCTATAAAACTCTGCACAAATAATATCAAGCTTTGCTTGAGGATCCAAAGGGAAGTTGCATCCAGCAAATTCAAGTACTTAATTCTTCATCTAATTGTCTTTTGCAGATTAGTTGTCAATACTGAAGGAATGTTTAAACCACTACTGCCAGAGAGAGAAAGCTATACCTCCGTATTTTTTACAGTCTCTCCTCAAATATGGGCCCTTGTCAGAAAGATGACAGTAGGCCAGAGGGACCTAATTTCATATGGCAATTTTTACATAAGAGAACAAAATTATGGAACAAAATTATCTTTCCATCCTAAGTTTAAAAGGTTATCTCAGACATTACTGGAAAGAGCAACTGAACACCCAACAAAATCATTATGGGAAAGAGCAAACCGTCAAGAAAATGCCCCATGCTTGAAAAATGGGAAAAGCAAGAATGAAAATTGGAATGAAGAGATTCTTGCCATCTAAGACCAGGTGAAAGGAAGTCAGGGAGGTGTTCATGCTCTAATTGCTGAAACACCACCCTCAAGCAAGATCCTTTTGCAAGGCTGTATTTCTAAAAAACTGGTGTAAACCATGCAATTTTTGTGTTCTTTGTGTGTCAGCTTCCTCTTTAGAAAATGGTAGAACTGTGAATGCAATCTACATTGAAGAGGAGAAGGAAAATTCCACGGTTTGACAGTAACATGCTGACACCATTTTGTGCCGAAGGCTACAACTCCCTGAACTTGTCGTCCATTTCTCTGGTTGGATGACTCCGTTTGCCTGTTCCCCATTTCACCCCAGTGCTGTTCAGGACCTGCCCAAAGCGGGTCCCTGGGGCTGGTCAAGTGGATGTATCCCCTTTGTGTGTGGTGACAACCAGCCTGCCTTTGCTTCTCAGGAGAAGGGACTGGCAGGCTTTCCCCACCCATCTGCTAAGGATGGGTTTTATGTGCTTCTGCCACCTTGGCTCAGGGGTCTCCTCCCCAGCCCATACCACTCCCATTATTCATAACTCCTTCACAAAAATCTGCTCGGTTCAAGCTATAGGAGGCTTTTCTGTGAAAGTTAGATTATACACTTGAGCCTGATTCAACCAGTAGAGATGGAATTGAAATAACAAGTTTGAAGTAACTTAGTCTCATGTAACTTAGTCTCATGCAACTTTGCTGTCCTAACTCGCTCTCAAGTTAACTTTAATTCAAGTGCCCTCCATGGCATGCCACCGTGTGTCACCCCCTCCTGCATCACACCAGCTTAGTGGCAGATTTTGTGCAGATCACGAGCTTTTAAAGAAGACCTTTAAGATTTTCTTAATATAGTCTGATTTCAGATCATCCACAGAATGCCTTCAGATATTAAAACCATTTTCTGTCTGACTCAGACACAAAGTAGTTTTAAGTGACAGTTCATCGAGAATTATTTAATTACAAGCACCCCTTCCCTAAGTGACTGTATTTCCACCCTGTGGGTACTTTAGAACTATATTTTTCTTAATTTGAAAATTATGGTTTTGGTCACATTCAAGAGTTACTGGTGAACACCATTTTTTACATCTAAACACAAAACCACTTGTTTTCCATTTGTTCCTCCTTCCTATTTATCTACATTGGAAAATAAGTTTTCAAAGT
This sequence comes from Cisticola juncidis, assembly GCA_013400215.1. Taxonomy (NCBI): domain Eukaryota; kingdom Metazoa; phylum Chordata; class Aves; order Passeriformes; family Cisticolidae; genus Cisticola; species Cisticola juncidis. The sequence continues at coordinate 49,044 of VXBR01001004.1, read as the reverse complement.
GTTATATGCATGCTGCAGTACTCATTACTGTTCAGCCAACTGAGCTACAAATACATGGCTGTTTCACCGGCCACGTCCCAGGGTGTAATTCAGCATCACCATTTATCCACTGGCAATGGTTCGTTGTGCTCCATCATTTTAAGCAGCTCCCAAATCCCTTCCTCACCATTTACCTGCAGGGCTGCACTATAAACCAAGCCAGTGAAATGTCTGATGTCAACCTCCAATCTCACAACGTATTGCTTATTTATTAGATGTTTAAATCTAAATCAATCTTAATCTTACTGATTCACCTGTACTAGAAAGTTTTCCCTGCCACAAGTGTGATGTTAGCAGAAGGTATCAGAGGACTGAAATTACATAAATTAGAACTGGAAGATGGAGCTATACTCTTGATTATTTCTTCCTTGATCCTTTTTCTTGCTTTATTTTATTGCTTCCATTTTGGTATAAAGATCTCAAAACCAAAAAGAAAAAAAAGCTGTCAAGCTCCCCTTCTCCCCCAAAACACTCCACATGAAGCAAGAGCCAGGCTAAACAAATACAGCGTAACAGACACTCAGCTGAATAAGTATCCACGTTTGAGCTCCTAGCAGGAATATTTACTGATACTGGGTAATACCTCTAGGTCCCAAAGATAACTCTAGCTTCTAGTCCTGTGAGCATCATGCAACATTATTAATATTGTCCCAAAGGTCTGTGGGTCAAATTATTTAAATGTACACTGCACTAAAGAATATTCTCCCACCTATATAAATAATTACAACTCATAAAATAGTCCTTTACCTGGTTTTATTTTAGGTGACATAGAAACACTGGGAGTGTTTGTTCAAATAATAACAAAAAGAAAGTAGTGGAATCTTTTCCTTCTTCCCTTTTTCCTCTCACCTTTACTCTGAGATGGTGGGTTAGGTTCTGATTTCATTTGTTCTATCTAAATCACAGGCTTGTCTACAAGTTACAAAGTGTGTTACACAAGATTAAGTGGGATTTCAGAGTACTTTATTTTTTCTGCATCAGATCCCCACAGTCTAGAGAGCAGCACAGCATATTTTTGTGCCACCTCACTGCCAAAAGTGAGCAAAGCACACTGTGTTTGGCATGTGTTAAGAGCTCCTACAAAGTGAGCTGCAGCTGGTTACAATGCAACTCCTCACAGATTCATCCCCCTGGTTTAGCCAGGTAGGAAGAGACCAGCCCCTCCACTGTGCACCTCTGCCATAAAACACCACTTCTGAACCCAGAACTTGTCAGATGAAAATCCCAGCTGAGCTTCATTTAGAAACCTCCTCTCTAGCCCAGATTTCTCTAAATACTGTGAAAACATATTGCAATACATACTTGTATTGCAATAGATTAAAGTAAGGTCTGAGAACCTGAAGCCTGCAGGCTGCTCAGAGCCACAGCTTCATCCCACATGGACCATGAATTTTCCCTTCCTCACATGCACATCTGCCAACACACTGACTGAGAAAGAACAACCCAGTGGCCAATACCACTGGCGACAACCACAAAGAATTCCCACTTACATCATAAAACTAATGTGGCCCACAGTAATGCCAAAGGGGAAATATCACAGCAAGGTCCCCACAGCAACAATACTGCAAATTACAGGGACCATGAATCTATCACGGAGGCCTCACTAAATCCACTAACATTCTCAGCCTCATTGTCACAACTTCTTTTTCTTCCCTGTCTGCACATATTGCTGCTTTTCCCTTTTTTCTCCCCCCATCTTTGCTATCTCTAACTCTTCTTGATAATTAGAGTAACAATCAATTCAAATGGGATCCAGACAAAAAGATGCACTGAGGCTGGACTCACACACTCTTACATCAGTAACATAAAAAGAGATGAACACAAGAATTTGGAATTAGCTTTCATAAATGGAAGCAGTTCTCACAGTACAACAGCAATCTTCAAGAAACTTTTCACTAGACATGTTGGAGGTGCACCTTTTCTATTGTCTAGGCATTCAAAACTAATTTTCCTTCAAGCAAAGACACTGCTTTTCACTGAGTGATAATGTCAATGCTACTTCAAACATTTCAAATTTCAGCCTTTTTTTGTGTCTTATGACTTAAGTGTAAGAATTCTGAGACAGAAGTGGGTAGATGTTTTTGCCCACATTTTCACATTCAAATTAATTCAAATTAATTTTGAATTTTCCCTTTTTTTAAAGGCAAGCGAACATTAGAGAGTACACTGTCTCATAGATCAGCCTCCCAGCACTGTTTTTTCAGGGTATATCTGTTCAATTTTTTCTATGGTTCAGCTATGAAGAAACATGATTGAAAGCAGAATTCATCTCACTTCATTTTAGAGACTGGTAAGGGAAGCACCTACAGGACTGGAGCTAGGATCCCCTTGTAGTCCCTGAAGAGGAACAGCAGTAAGGCAAGGTTCAACCCCAACATTTCAGATGCCTCCCTAGGATGAGATGAATTGCACTTGGAAAGTACTGCTTCCCCCTGCATCTACTACATGGGGTACTATAGACTGTTCAAATCCCTGTCTCTTTCAATATGTAGTCTTCCCTGACTACTTACAACCAGCCCATTTAAATTTCAAGGGTTTTGAAGCAAGGACTGTCTTCCTTCATATACACGTACAACAAATAGGTCAACAGGCTCACACCAGCATGACTGTGGCATTTATTTGCTGCCAAAGTATGAGATATCAAGAACAGCGGTAATGCTAATATCCTAAACCGATTAGCAATTACAATTCGTGGAAAACACCACTGATTTAAGTAAGAATAATAGTGAAAGCCTATTGTGAAACAAACAAACAAACCAAAAAACCCAAACCAACCCCAAAACCAACCCAGCCACTGCATGCAACACGACTCTGAAAGGACAGATATGGAGAGGAATCAAAAAGAAAGCTTTGTCCAGCTTACAAAGTGTCTCCTTTGAGATTATGGACTCTGATCTGTTACAGCAGGAATAAATTTTGTTTATGGCTTTTAGTTTTTACAAAGAAGGTGAAATGGGGACAAATATCATGTTGTCTCCAATTCTTAAACTAAAAAAAAAAAAAAAAAAAAAAAAAGACAAGAACAAAGAAAAGGGCCTTTCAACAGAGGTTAAGACAAATGGAGTTCATCTGTGTAGCTAGTAAAGGTTTCTGATCCCAAATTTCTCAAACCTGGGCTACATCATCTTTCCAGGGGATCCTATCTTTCCTAAGCTACTCTTTGCTTCAGAACGTGCAATGGAAGAGAGCCATCACCTCTCAGTGATGCCATGCATTAAATACTGCAGACAAAACCTGGCTGTTTAAATATTCTTACTAGGATCCTCACAAAATACGTGTTCCCCTCAGCATCAGTCATTTTAGGTACTGGGCTGGGCAACAGCATGAGGAAAAAAGGGTGAATTCATCTAAACAAACAAATAAACAAATTTCAACAAACTAGGTGCAGGTGGCTTTGTGGTGAAAAGGATTCAGAATTTCTTCAAGCTCTCAGAAGCAGAAAATAAAGTGTAACAGTGCAGTGCAAGTCAGACTGCTGCACATGGGTAGAGAGAAGTGCAGCAATCAAAATCAACCTGAAATTTGTAAAGTATTATTACAACAGTCCCTCAGACCACCAGGAATTAAAACCTTTGGAAACACCTTATACTCTGTTCACTAAATAAAAACATAATTAATCAAATTATATACATCTCAATCCTTACTGCAACACCTACATTTTTTTCTATATAAAACTATTGTGCTGTTTAAAACCCCACTGCACGTGATAGTCAGTTTAGCATGCACAAGTCTCACCTAAACATGACATTATTTCACCTGTATTCAGACTGTCCTTTCTCTCCAGTCTAATAGCAATATCTTCAAAATAGTATTATATTCCTTTGCAGGCTCCCTCTAATTTAATAAAACCTTCTCAAGTAAAACTAATCAGTGGGTGATGTAGTTGTATAGATACAGCTTTAATTAAATTACTAAGCTACATATAAAAGCCAAATCTGCATAGAAGGCTTTCCTTTCACAAACAAATAAATGCTGAAAACATAATTTCAAGAAAAACTTGCAAAGGAAAAAAAAGGGGAATAGCAAAGTAAGTTAATTACCTATCTCCCTTTGGTTTTCTTTTTTGTACTGTCTTCCCTTTGGGTCGTCTTTCACTTCCTAAACAGGGGCTCCCACCAGGGCCTGTTACCCGTATTGATTCAAGGCCTTTGGAAGATTTCTTAAAAGTAAATTCCACAGGTTCTCCTTCTTTTAGGCTTCTAAATCCTTCCATGTAAAGCTTGCTCTGTAAATAAGAAAAATACACTTGGTTACCATTGCCTTAAAAACAGCATTTACATTTATAATCAACAGGACAAATTACCCTATTTACCATCCCACAACACATGCACGTTGAGTAACAGTTTCCTCTGTGTGAGCTGTAGCAGATGATACCCCAAATTATAGTTCTGGATACACTGAAAACCCCATTTCACAGCAAACAAGTTAAAAGAACCTGTTTCCTGTATCAGCAAAACTGAAATAACATTTTCCTTTTCTGTGATGAATGCTATAGATGAATCGGAAGAAATGCCGTGCTCTTAAAACCCTTAAAAGTTCTGAACATGTCTCAGGAAGTGAAAGGGTCTGGAAAGAGAGCAAATGGTCACTTCAGGGCAAATTAATTTATGATCAAAGTTTTAATAATTTGCATTCTTTATATCTGAGACATGGGTCTGCTGCTCTGAAAATGAATCAAAGATACAGCAAGAATGAGAGGCATGAGGGCATTTTCATTCACAGAAAAGGAAATGGTCATCATCAGGTCAAGTGAAATAAATTCTGACAAATATTTTAATATTACATTGCAGCAGAAAAATCTTGGACAAGCTGAAGTCAACTGGAGCTTACCACTGATTCTGATACAACAAGAATTTTCATCAGGATTCCAAACAAATTATGTACAATTAATTAAGTAAGCATTCCAGGATAAATCTTTGATTAATCAAACTCTTAAGTAAAATGATCGAGTTAAAGAGTGGGTGGAGATAAAGATGAAGTACACTTTTATTTTAGAAATTGCATGGTACGTCAATGAGATCAGTTGGACTCACAGAGACTATTACAAAATATCTCAATTTACACACATTTATAGGTCTTTTAGGAGAGTTATAACACATATTTTCTTCCTTTGAGTTCCTCAGAGAGAAGACAAAAAAACGTATTCTGACTGATTCTTAATCCATTCTTTAGCATTCACTTGGCTGAACCACGGAGTCAAGAAGGAAATCTTCACTCCAGGTGCCACCCCAAATCAGTCCCATGTCAAAAAAAGCCAAGTGTCACACAGCTCGCATCTGTTACCCGACAAGTGCAACCATGACCACGTACAAATCCGATGGCAATCCCTGCCATGGGCTCCCTGCAACCACTCCCGGGAGGTCTGCAGCACCAGGACACTGAGCAGAGCACAAGCACTGACACCTACACAGCTCAGTCAGCACACGCTGAGGGAGCTGGTTTCTTCACAAGGATGCAGAGAGAGCAGGACCGAGGGCGAGAGCAGCTCCCTCAGAGCCGGGCAAACTAGCTTCAGACACAAGGAGAAATTGTTCACTGTAAAAAGAATTAAACAGAGAAGCCCAAAGTAATAGCTCCCTTTGCTGGAAACAGTTAAGACTCATCTTACCAGGGCACTGAATAAGCCAATCCAAGCCCCTGCTTTCAGCAAGATGTTCAACCATTCAAACTCAAGAGGAGCCTTCGAAGAGGAGCCTAGGCTTTCCTGTGGTTCTGATATCCTAACCCAGTGCTGGCAAGACTGGAGAACAGGATTACAATTCCTGGTTCTGCAGCAGAGCTACCTTGGGGGACCTGTGTCACTTAACTTCTCCCTGTTTTTCTGAAGAGGGGTGCAAAGTCTATTTTTCACAGCACTAATAGACTAAATTATAAAATAATTTTGAATATTCATTTTAATGGAATCATGTGAAAGCACAAGAGCCTCAGCTTCCTGAAATTCAAATTTCTCAGTGTACCCAGCACAGGACACTACCACTGCTGGTCTGACTGAGTGGCTCAGGTGCTTATAATTTTTCCAGCAGCCAAAGTAACCAAGAACACAGCTTCACTCATTAGGAGTGGTTTTCTTATCCAGTTGTGCACTTCTAGTACACTTGGCTTCCCATCAAATGTTGTAACAGCGTGAAACATGAGACAAAATGCTGATTTTGTAGGCTAGAGGTGGAGCACTATTTAAAAGTGGGAGGAATAGCATGGGAGGGCTGTGGGACACATGAAAGAAGGAATATACCTGTTCCCTGAATCATTACCTTGGCTTTTTAAAAAAATTAAGGCATGAAAAAATAAAACTGCAAAAGTTCTTACTAATGCACCTGGAGGATAGTAATTGCACATAAACCAATGAAATAAGCCAACCAGGAAGGCAGTGTTACTTCAAGCAAGCCTTCCACTTGGAAATGTCTGTATAGCAATAAGGGGATCTTTGTCACAATGAAGCAACATCCAAGTTCAGAATATGCCCAAAGAAGACATCACCACTCCTCCACTGAAACAACTGACACTGCCTGTGGGATGAGTCCATCTCCAAGTCCATCCACATCTCTTCAGTGCCACCAGGGAAATCCTGATGAAAGGAAAGAACTGAACAATGTGTATTTTGTCCCAAAATAAGCACACAGTTGAATGTTCCAAAACTAGACAATCAGTACAACACAGATGGGTGCTAATCACAAGTGAACCTCAAAGGCATAAGCCCTTATTTTCCTGCAATACTGAACACAGCATGGATGCTTGTCTACTTGTTTAATTACAACTTAATGAAGATGCAGTTAAGTCTCAGTAAGAGTGATGCATTTTTTTCCCTGAGTTTCACCATTATTAAAAAATACCAAAAGTCTAACATCTGATACACACAGCATTGTCTTCTACTTTACCTCAAAATAAACACGTGCTTAAAACAACTTAAAGCAGGGCACTATTAGTATTCTTGAATGTTTTCATTTTTCTCATTTTGCTATTAGAAGTAGAACTTGATTACTAAACAAAACATTCTATTTACAAGACATTTTGCAACATATTTAAAAGCCTAAGTACAGTAACAATCATGCTTTCATGAATCACGTTATGCAGGTGTACATTTTTTTGCATGTTTTTTCCGAGCACTTTTAACAACAAAAAATGTTGAAAAAAACCCACTTTAAATGACTTGCACAGTTCTCTCCTTGAATAGATCTCAATAGCTTTTCAATGAGAGAGATGGATTTGGTGCTGTCTGACTTATTGTGCAAATGTATAGCTCATGTGAGATTCTCCGAGGGTGCAGTAACAGTTCAAAGCCATTGTGAAAAAATGGCATTTGGAAACCAGGTAAACAAATCTAAAACCTGAATCCCTCTTAACTTGTCTAAAGAGCTGGACAAAAAATGTCTGTAAAGTTGATAATTTAATGTTGAGAGACCCAGCTCAGTATTTTCCTCACATTACTTAAACAAATAAAACTGACACAATTAAAAGCAGCCAGAGTTTCAAGTCAGTGAACCATTTCTAGAGCCCTGAATGGGGTATATGGGCACACCGCCAACAAAGAGAAAAACTTAAAAGCAACATGCTTTTCCTCATTTCTCTCTTTCACCTGTCAGACACTTTAATGTTATTTTACCAGTAGTCAATACAGTGGCTTCAGATTGGGGCTTTTTTTTTTTCTTTCTTTTTGATTTGACAGGACCATTTATGGTGGGTTTGTTTGTTTTTTTTAATAGATATACTAATGTAAAATCTCACACATCTCTGTTACAAGCAGTGGCTTGGTCCAAAGTGCTGACAATCTTGTTGTAGAACTGGCAACAACAAATATGAATAGAAAACTCCACCATCACAAGTTCGTGGAAAGCATTTCCTACTACAAAACAAAAATCAAAAATTAACAAGTATAAACTCTATTAGCAAAATGGTCCCCAGAGAAATGAACCAATTCCTGGACAGTGTCAGAGAGGGCTTACAGCTTTCATAAGGCTCTACAAAAGAAAGGAAGTTTGGCATTAAAGATCATTACAGGGGCCCATTGCCTCAAATATGTGTGCACTACTTCTAATAAGTGTGAGGAGTAAGTGCCTCATCACATCTTTGCCATTTCTAGTCAGGGCTGTGAACAACTGCTGTTGCAGACATTAAATCCTTTAGAGGGATGAGGAGGAGAAGTTATTTAGTGGCATTCTGCTTACCTCGTTTATTTTCTGTATCTCTCATTTCTGCCCCTCTTTATCTAGTGATTGATTGATTGCTCAGTACAATGACCAGACACCACCAAGTATGCTGAGTTTCCCAAAGTAACAAAACTGTTTTCTTTCCAATACTATCTCCGATTAAATCCAGAGATGAAGGAAAGCATATTGTAAAGCCCAACCACAATAAAGATTGTAAGAAAATCTCTGCAAAACCACCTTGCACAGTTCCATTGAGAGCCATCAACCTTTGAGTAAAGCAAGGGTACACAGTGAGAGGACCCAGAAATAAATCAATTTACACTGGATGCACACTACTGCTCTTCCCTGCATTAGGTCAAAACCCATGCAAAAGTGTATCAGTTGCATGACACAAGTCCTTCTGCAAGGACTTTTGCTGTTGACCAAAAGTTCATTATAAGAGGTTTGTGAAGACCATGTATTTTTGCAGGGAAACTGCTAAAGCAAACAAAAAATTCACTACCCTGAACAACAGCCCCTCCAAGGGCAATGTGCAGCTTTGCTGCACTAACACAGGATTTGAAGACTGGGCACTCACAAAACACCTCAACACTGCTCCTGCTGACCCTGAAGGGCTTGTTCCTGCTCCTAGAGGCTTATCTTGCACCAAATCTGGCACTTCTTTTGGTTCTCCCCATAAGCCAATTTAACTCGCTAATCTGACAGGAAACAAACTCAGTTTAAAAAGAAGGGGGGAGGATAAGAGGAAGAGGAAACAGAGATAGATTTTTGTTTTTCCAGTGAGCTAAATCTATTCACAGAAAAGTTCAACGAGCTCCAGGGCATACACAGTGGAAACAGCAAATTTTTGAGATGACAATTTGCTCCTTAATATTTTATGTAAAAAAGCAAACTCTATAGCAGTACAGGGTTTTTTCTAAAGTGTAACATAACACAAAGTAATTTTAAAAAAGCTACAAAATACTATTTCTGAAAGATTTACACTTCAGCTTTAAGACAAGAAAGAGCCATGTACACTACATGTATAAAACATTTATGAGAAAGGGTGAGCTACTGCAAGTAACTTTACAATAGGGAAAGAACTGGTACATAGGCAGTAACCACATGCAGCTGGTACACTGCAATTTCACACCTTTATTTACTTGGAATTTGTTTCTGTCTTGGATTTCCACCATGACCGTAGTCATGTTCATAACCTTGTTTCCATTCATCATCCTGTCACTGTCCCCACACTGTTATTTTTCTTAGTGAGAAGTGTGCAAATGTATTTATTTAACTTTTGAACAAAAGGCTCTCTCTAATTCAAACCCACCCTCCCTATACAACAAAGGATTTCTTCTTTCTCCATTTTAGTATCTGAAGAAACTTCTATTAACTGCTTTAACTTTTAAGAAGTTTAAGTGAATTCTAACTCAGCTTAATACTTTCAGTTCTTGTTCCATCACAATCACATTCCAAGAAGAGATTTCTTTTGATAATCTATTCCTTTTTTTCCATTATCTTTTCTCAACCCAGTGGCCCTCCCAAGAAAAGGGTCTCTGCTAGAATGATTAGGTAATCTGCCACAATTCTCCTTTTCCTTTACTTGGGATTCAAGTTGAATCTTTTCTCCTTTTAAGTCTCCAGTACTTCAGCTCACCTATGTTGACTAAACAGTTCTCTTAAATTTAACACATGTTCATCTTTAAAAAATTACCAACTTTTTGTCATCTCATTTAACTTAAACCAAGTAAACACAGTTCACGTTTTATCTTAATATTTAAACAATCATGTTTTCTGTAGGGTCAACAATTCCTTTCAATTCCCAAATGACACAACAACTATTCTGAATTACTCTTTTGGTAAGAAAACTATTGATGGTTGTGTACAGAAAAACACATCATTATACCATAGTCTATTTGTCTGTATATAAATCTAAGCTGGAGATCTACAACAAGTCTCTCATAATTCCTTCACAAAGTGATTTTGGCCAAATAGATTCTACTGTGTCCATGCAACTCTTTGTTTCCAAGGTGCCAACTTGGCTGATGAAATCTTACCAATTTTCTGCAAATTATTTTCAGTATTTGTGTTCAGGCCATGAATGCTATTTGACCATGGTCTTGCTGTCTCTGGATCTGGTTACACATTTCAGCATCGGCTGTTCTGATTTTGTGTACTAATAAAAAGAGCCTGGATAATAAAAACATCTTTTGCTTTTCTTCCCTGACCTAACCCTCTTCTCTTGCTATAGTAAGTGTATGTTTTGTTAGTGTAGGACCTACACAACTAGCATACTGCTAGTAATTTTCACCCTTTTCTCCTTTTCATAGACCATTTATGTTATGCATATACAATTCTCATTTACCCTATTTTCCTCATTCTGTACTTTAATACCAGGCACGAAAATCAAACCAGTCTCTTCACTCATTTCTTTGATTTAAGTATTTTCTCATCAGTCACACTAGGCACAAGAGAGAATTGACTCACTTCAGTCAGTTTCAAAAGGGAAGTTCCTCTTTTCCCACCAAAGCCTCACATTGACTCAGGAAGAAAACTGTTTAGCTCTTCTTGGTAATGCCAGATTTCTGCTTTGTTTCTGCTCCCTGAACCAGTCCTATGCAGTTAAAAAACCCACCAGCACACCTCAAAAGAAGCCTTATGAATGTGCAGCCATGGCGGGTAAGGCTGTCCTGTGCAGCACCTTGCCAACACTTACATTGCCTCAGTGATCTCCCAAAACCACACTATCAATCTCAGATAGTTTAATGTCACACTATTAATCCCAGACCCTCTGAAGTTCCCCCACTGAGAAGCATCTTCTCTTGATGGTCTCCCAATGGCCAAATACCTCCAAGCTCCCTCCCCACAAGTGTTCCCTTGCTAGCAGCTGTACTGCTTTTGGGAGCCCCACAGACACCCCAGGGTGGGGGCCCTTTCCTTCCTTCACTCACCACTGAGCTATCCCACCCTCAGGCAAGTGCAGTCACTTCATGCAACTGAAACCACCTCACTCTCTGTTCCAAATACTCATCTGCTGTAAAGCAGTTTTGCCGAAACCCAAGGGCTCTTTTCTACAAAGATTAAGAACAAATAAACATGACCTTTTATGCAATCAATAAACAGGGCAGATTATCCTCTTTCTATTTTTATTAGGATGAGGCTCTTTCTTTCCCCCTCCTCATTTTTTATTTTTCCAGGATATGAGGCTCTGATGTCCAGCTGACCAGACTCTCCAAAGCACCCTGATATTAATACTATTTTAGTGATGCTTTCAAGTGGAAAACTTCCAAAAGGGAAGAAAACCATCATCAGACTGTTTGGTGTACCTCTTCCCCTGACAGTGCGCAATAAACTGAAAAATTCATGAGGTGCATACTGTTGTGGTGACCACCTAGGCATAGCATTTCTCAAACCTCCTCTATGTTAAAAACACAAACTTCCAAGGCAGAGGTCAAAACGAGCCACTCCTGCAGCTCATCTATTACATGAGGAAAGGAGGTATACAGAATCCTAGACCTTTTCTCTTTCTCTTCAGGGAAAAAAGAAAAAAAAAGGAAAGAAGACAGAGTTGGCCATCAGAAAATCCATAAATACCACCAAGTCCTCTTCTCTCATTTCTTCCAGAATGGATACAAATACAGCGAAGCCTGCAAGGTGGATTTGGCTAAGCTGTCTCCTGTCAAATATCTCTCCATTAATGGTCAGGACAGAACACAGCATGGCTATGCTTAACTCATTTGAAAAAGCATGCTGAATATACTGAAACACAGTTCTCTTCTAGCAGATCTAAAAATTAGCCAACTTCAATGTACATCATTCCACAGAGGAGGAAATCAAAAGCACAGGAAGGCGCAATGTAGAACTCACAATCTGCTGCATTTTTCAAGTACTGAAAATGTACTCTTGGTAGAAAGCAGAGAGTCAGTGGCAGAGTTATGTCACCACATAACTAAACCACAGTTTCCTCTAGATGTACTACACCTTTCTGGTGTCGTTAACCATGTTTCCACTGCAGCACCTCTATTTTCCATGCCTGCCCTATGAAGTCCGTGAGCTTCATTTCTGTGCTCCTCTATACACGCCCATGCACAAGAATGACACCCCCTGTGTCAAGAGATGTTTAAACTATATAAAGGTTTCTTATCTACCTCCCTCACCACCTCCCACCATCCCAAGACATTGCATACAATTAAAAATAAATTAGGTCCAGATTGTGATCTGCTAATTCAGATGCTGCAGGATGTCTCTCTGCACATGCACCTTTCCCTTCCTCTGCATAAAAGTGGCCTGAAAGTCATGTTTTCTTACTATAGACCCTGAATAGCCATATCTGAGGAAGCTGTTCTTAACTTTTAAATTGTATCCCACCTGCAAAATAGTACCAAGAAAATTCTGAGAAAGCAGTTCATGCACCATTTCTAACACCTCACATGAGAAAATTACGTGGTTCACACTTCACTGGTAAACAGAAGAAAGGTTAACACTGTGGGCAGCTACAGGAGCCACAGGCTGACACTAAAAACCCCCTGCATTTTAAACAAATGAATCAGCAAATCAGCATACACACAGAGTCCTGAATTTGTTCATCTCACCCTGTTCTCATGGCAAAATTATCCTGGCCTTCTTTCTTCCTGAAGCGTACCCACCAACAATTCTGCAGTCCACAAGGAAAACAGGAGATTAGGGTGAGGGTAACAGGTTATGTTTGTAGACAGACTAATAACCAGGACAAAGAGAATCTCACTTGGGAGAAGTAAATTGGGGTAGGACTCTGGGGTGGTAAGGATGCAGGTAAGAGAATGGATGGTTGTTGGATCCTGATGGAATGTAGCAACTGGACTTTCTCAGCAGCGCAGGGACAGGGTGGTGGAAGGGCTGGGTAATGCCAAAAAAACCAAGGCTGGTATCTTACAAAAACTGGGCTAGGGCAATGTCCTCTGGCTGAGAACTAAAGCCAAAACCAAGCTGAGAAAAAGAAGTGGTGGATAGTTACAGCATCTATAGGTTCTCAAAGCCAGACAAGCCAACTGCCCCCTCTTCCTAGTCAAGTACTGGGAGCAGAGTGAAGGTTTACAGACCAGTTATGACTTGGGCCATGCTGGCAGTCCAGCCCTGTCCCTATCTCCTTTCTACTCCTCCTCCCCACCTACCTATGGGCTGCAGTCTGGAAAACTGTCCTTATATCCTTCCACCCTCTCCAGGCTCTGGGCTGAGAACTGGAGCCTGCCAGCCTGGCACAGCACTGTGACAGCAGCTTCACCTCAGAAAGCCGAGATCATGCTGCAGAGAATGTTTTCTGAAAACGACCATCAGCTGCTTCAGTGCAAATCTCCTCCATGCTGAAATGACCTCTTCTAATTCCTCATAGAAAAATGCTCTTTGCTTGAAAGCTCCTTTGAGCCAGGGAGTGAGAGAGTAAGTGAACATGCATGGTATTTTAGCCGACTGAGAGTAACCATGCCCTGAACAATTCCAAGATAAAAAATACATTCTCTTGTAAGCAGATACCTCTCTTGAACTATTCACAAGCTTTTGGGCAAATATAGTTTTTACTTTTATAGAACAGGTGTCCTTACTTCCCACCAAGGACTCACATTGCACCGTGCAAGGTTCTACACAAAAGACAAAAGCCAAACACAGGCAATACATCAATGCTGCTAAACCATGTGGAGGTCAGAACCTATATTTACCATCTAATTTTTAATTCTATTTACTTAATATGCCAATATACAAGCAAAAGACACAAATAAAATATCGGTTAGAATATTTGTTTACTAAAATCAAAGTTGTTGTGCACACAAGAATAAAACAAGAATATCTGATAAAACTGGTAGGGTTCAAATGTTGTTGCTTATAAAATAAGCAGTAATTTTTTTTAAATTATTAAGGCTGGAGTTTTTATTGGAGATGGTTAGTTCTTTTCACAACATTATCTGTACTGTAAAATGAAAACCCTTTTCCCTTTATAATAAAAACAAAATTAACAATAATATTTATACTACATTAACAATTCCTAACTTAAGATTCAAGGCCCCTAGTACTTCTATGATTCCTTAATTATGGCTTCCTTAGCTATTCTTGCACAGCAGGTTATACACATTTATTCAATTTATATATATTTTTTGAACTAAATAATCTAGTATGACATCAGTTCTACCAATTTATAGGCAGCTGTATTTTCATCTGATACAATTTTATCAGAATTACAAATATCTATTAGGTACTCAGATATCTGAACAAAAGAAGCCATTTGGTTTGGATGAAGAATGAGCACAAGGTTATTTTATACTTCAAGCAATAATCACTCTTTTTTTTTTTTTTTTTGAAGGAAGGGAGTGGCAGATTATCTAAAGACATGACAATCAAGGTACTAGATAGCAGTGAAACTAGTAATAAATGTCTAACTGGATGTAACAGGAAATGAGTGGCTGACTTAAACTATTTTTTAGAAATACACATCAGTGGGATGAGATAGCATTGAGGACTCAAAAAGTAACTTGAACTTAGCAGCACTTTTAACTTAGTATTTGGGAGAATATTTAAATCTTAACTTTACTGTGAACTAGTTCCCTAAACAGCTGCATTTTAAAAACTGACAGAAATTCTTGGTTTGGAGCCACTTCTGTTATCAAACCTATATTCTGTTCTAAAAGACACAGCCTGTGTTTCAATGAACCATCTCTGAATTTACAGTGAAAAAAATGAGAAAACAGCCTTTAAGGCAAAACCCTTCTCAAGTAAATGCAAGGCAGATTAAAGTGATTTCTATGGAAGAGGACTACGGATTTTAATTATAAAAGATAAATTGTTTCATGTTAACATAAATATTGGAGAGGTACTAAGAAATCCTTGAAAAACTTTACTTTTATTGCTATGGTTATGATCATGTTTATTTAGGTAGGAAGTAATTGTGAAATTGGAACATCATGCATACAACTACATCAGTCAAATGACAATAATGTTGGCTGCAGCTCAGTCTGCAGAGAATACAAGACTACTTAAATATTATTTAGGACTCCATTATTGAATCTGTCATTTTTTATGTCCTAATTTTAGCATGCTCTGGCAAAGAATGTAAATGTTTTCTGAGGCCTCCTGGAAGAGGGTCAGACCAGCTGTAGCAGGAAGACACAAAGAGGTTCCTTAAGGACAAGTCCTTTCTCTTGCAATGTGCTGACACAGCTCCCATCAACACTCATGGAGGAGAGCAGACCCAGAAGTATCAGCCTGCTAATTCTGAATGTGTTTGCTTTGTGGGTTGATTACACCTCAGACATGCCAGACACATCTCATTATGAAACCCGGGCAGATGACTAGTTCTGATGCTGTTGTAAGGCAAACAATCCATAGGAGAAATCTTTGCAAACACACATCTGTGGTTTATCTGCCTCACCTAGTAACATCCTTCCAATATCTGTCCTTCTTTCAATACTACAAGCCTGTTGTTTCACAGGGCAGTGGTGCCATGCATGCATAGCACACTCAGGTTTCCTCTGCCTGTCAAGGGCACAGATCCTGGCTGACAAAGGGAGCACAACAATGATTGAGCATTTTCTGTTCCAGATATCCTTTCCAGGCCAAGTGATCACAAGACCAGGCCTTGCAGTATTTACGTTTTCTTAATTTCCAAGATATTTATTTCTATTGTACCCATGTGTAGTAAGATTCAATCAGCCATAATTATATTTCTCCTCCTAGTTCTGGCTGAAGACTTTTCTTCCTCATAACATTACACTTCATATGTGATAAAAAACTAGAACTCTATAAAATTACTTTTTTTTCGTTACAACATATTTATGTTTCCATTCAATCTTTTTGCTGCATTAGTGGTCTGTTCTCACAGACAGCTATAACATCAATGAAAGCTTCCAGCCCTCCCCTTTCCTACTCACACCAACAGCTCCGTACCTCCCAAAAACTAAAATCCACAATAAACAAAATGCAGCCTGAAATCTCTACTATCTGTATTACTCCTTTACAGGTCCAATAAAAGTGGCCTGCTCCCCGAGCTGTTTGCTTTTAATACCGGAAGTAAACGAATTCCAGGCTTCATTTCTTCTTAGACTGTTTAAAAGAAAAAAGCTCCAAAGGCTAAAATCAAAGCTACATCATATAGTAACTGTAATGCAAGAAACCCAGATGAGTTGTGGGAAACAATAAATTCTGTACATTATTTCTTCTTCTAGACTCCTTTCAGTGACATATGACCATACAACATTTATATTATGGCTACTATGTAAGATGCAGCCATTTGTAGCTGAAAGCACAACACATTATGGAATGGAAGGGGCAGGTAGTAGGTGATCATAAAAATCATGTAAGTACAAATTAAAGTGAGAGAAATAAAAAGGGGTTAGACTTGTTAGGTGTGTGACTTCAGCTTCAATATCATCTGCTATCTACTATCATCATCTAGAGTTCCTTCTAGACTGTACAAACTCAGTACTCCATTATCACAGGTCATATACATGTGTATGTGCATGTAAAAACACACATATAATTTAAAGCCAACCCTACAACCTAGCTTCATCAAATCAACCAATCAAACAGCAAGCAAATTAAACACTAGGCCACACAGAGTGTCCATCACAAAGTATAATAAAGGTTGGCTAGGAAGCTTCTGCTGGCAGAAGACGTGACCTGTCAGTAACTTGACTTCTGCAGATGTCTCTTGTTCATCCTACACTATGGCAGAACAGGTGTGTTGCAGTTTTAACCACAAGGACTTTCTTAAATCCAGGCAGTACCTATACCAGATACATGTGCCCAGCAGTTCTTGCAGCAACAGCTCCCACAGAGGTATCCACTGGGAGAGGAAGCAAGCAGGATCAGGAAGAAAGCTACAGGAGAAGGAGGACTTCTGACCAAGTGCTCAAGCATTCCTTAAATTAACCCTAATGATTCTCAGTAGATTTACCTGAGCATGGGCCAACAGCCATTTCTGCAGTCTTTGACTCTCAGTTACAGCTATAAATAGCTGTGAGGATCCAGGGAAGTAAATCAGGAACAATCACCTATGTGTGGGAATGACTCAGGCTTTGGTAAAAGATGGTAGGTGAAACTGTTATGTGAAATAGCTGTGCTCTATTTCCAGCAGGCGTGGATAGCTGAAGAACACAGTTTTTAATGTAAGTCAGATTTGCACACTCAGTCAAAAGCCATCTCCAGCTTCAGGTGGGGACTCCAAGCTGCTACAGGTAGGAACGGGGATGATCAGGATCTAACAGCTGTTGGTTCATCCAGGCTCCATGCAGTAAGAGGGAGGAAGTACAGATTCTGACTGTAGGTCCCCGTCCTGTGGTGCAAGAGGGGGCCTGAGAGCCATGGGGTTGTCCAGAGGATACACAGGGATCAGCTCGTGAGCAGACCTGCCTGCCTTGGCCAGATGGGAGAGTCTCATTTTCTCTTTATAAAACACATAAAGGACAAAAGGCATAAACAGATGAGCACATAAGAATTTCACTAACCAAAAACAACAAAGATATCCATGTGATATGCTGTGATGTTCTCTAGAAAAATGTTTCAATAATTTTGGGTAACACAGTAAATATGTCTAATTAGACAGGCACAGTCTAAGAAAATATTCTGTGGTAGAGGTCTTGCAAAAAACAATGGATTAGTAAATGCTAACATACTGCAATTTCTGTTCTCTATGCTGACAAATTTAACCTGGTAAATCTGCTTTCTAGGTGTTTTGAAGGCTAAAAAAATACATTACTAATGTGTATCCACAAAGAAGTAATGCATTAATTCCAGAAGCTGAAACCCCCTCACACAGCAGGAAGAAGATGCCAAAGCTCTGTACTGCCTCTTCCGTGTCAGAGAACAGCATGACTCCCCAGGGGTGCATGTGAGGCTGGGTGAAGCACTGCACAAAGAGCTGGCAGCCTGTGCAGCAGTGCCCACAGGCACCGGGACACAGCACAGCTGTCAGGACACTGGACACCACGGGCACAATGTGGACTTGGAATAGGTTTCCACACCCTGCCAAAAAGCTGGCACAGAAAAGGAACCACAAACAATCATCTCCGCCAAGAACAGTGAGGAGCATGGCCTACAGGACCTTGCAGCCTTGGTAAACACTCTACTCTTGAGCAAAACATGCTCATGGACAGAGACAGAGGAGAAAAAACCCAAACCAAACAAACCAAACAACGCAAAACTTAGGATAGTGACTAATTTTGAGACCAACCTCACATAATTTGTCTCACTTTCCTAAACAGCTCAATTCAACAGATCTTAAGGACAAATTAGCAAATGAGCTTTCTTTCTCTCTCTAGCTACGTGGTACTTTTGCACATCCCAGACCACTTAGGTGTGACTGCTATTTCATGGGAATAGTTATTTTAAGAAAGCAGGGAAATCATAAAATTATGTTCATGATTAGTCACCTGTCAGGTTTCTGCAGTTCATATAGCACATGGGATTTCTTATAGCTGGTTTTGTTCTGTAAACATGGGAATATTTTTCAGAGTATCCAGGTGTATACATGTCTGTTATATAGACAAGCAAGATATTTTTGAGGTAAGAAATAAAAAAAAATGTTCACAGGAAAATAGAAAGTCAAGACTATAAAAAAATAAAGCTTTGATTGTTGTTTTTTTCTTTTTTCATAGTTAACACATATTAACTTGATTACTCACACTCGAAGAAATAAGCTCCTGAAGCTCTCAACAAACATGGGAAACTTTAAAAGTGAGAGAGGGGCAGCTCCTGGCAGTTAGGATATTTAAATACATAGAGAAGAGACCCCATAAAAACAGATGCAGAGCTGGAAGAGACATGATTTTCACAGACCTAAGAACTCAGGTTTCCCTCCTGTAAGCAGCTAAAACTAGGAATACCTGAAGATGCAAGAATTAGTCTCATATCAGTAAAATATTTGTATTTTCAGTTCAGCTGTTTAGAAGAGAGTTAAAGAAATAAAAATCCTCAAAGTGATATCACAGCACAGCTTTAAGACCTGGTGTTTTTTCCTCAAATGACATAACCTAATGTGAGTGAGAAACTTCCTTAGAGAGTAAAAAACGGAGTTCGACTGCTTTCTCATCGATGCAGCTTTCAAAAACTAAAAATCTTGCTGTCCTGTCTTCCAAAGGGTGCAGAAGAAAAACAGGTATCTAAAAACAATTCTTTCTCGTCAAAGAAAACCTACTGTGAATGTACTGACAGATAGTTAAGTCACAGGTATCTCTCTTGGGAAATAACACTCTTATCCAATCCATTCCTCATTGCCTGATACGAGAGAATGAAGGCTTATCACATATAAAATCAAAACCAGTAACAAAGCCATTCCTTGTCTGGTGAAAAGGACACAGAACTGGCTATGTTTGATCAGCCAAGTAAGCTCAAGGCCAGGACAGTGACAGAGCTCTCCAGCAGTGCTCTCGTAAGAACAGCCCAGCAAAGCAGCATGCAACAACTGGGACAAGTCCTAGGATCCTGGATAAAGTAACATGGAACTTCCAGTTGGAAAAAGTAAAAACTAACATTGAAAAATGAGAAAGGTCGTTCTCAAATGAAAGGGCAGAGTCCCTGCACAGAAACTAGAAAGATGGACTGACCCAAAGAGATCCATCACAGCCATCTAGAGAAAATGGGTTTTACTTAGCCCAGGAAATTACATAGCACTGCCCTTCAGTCACGTGCTCTGTGGCTTGGGATTTTAAGATGCTTTTCCCTCTGTTGCTTTTAGTTCTATAAAAATTATATCACTGTTTGAAGGTCATTTCTGGTCACTGATTAACACATCACTGCTCTTAAGTGAAAAAACAGCAATTACGAGCCCAGTTGCACTTGCTGAGCAGGAACATCACAGGATCCTTTTACCAGAGACAGGATGACTCAGGGCCAGGAAGCAGCTGCGTCATGGATTCAGCCTGGCCAGGTTACCAAAGCAGCCTGTCTCAGTGCTTGCTAACACACTTAGCAAAATTTAGGGAGCAAAATTTTTTTTTGCTAAGGGACAGGCTTTTAAGTATTGCTAAAAGTTTCTGTAAATACAGAGCCCAGAGCTTGCCTGCTGAAGGTCTGGATTGCTTGCACTTCAAATGTTTATTTCAGCTGAGTCTCTTTCCTTGCATTGGTGCCTTTGATTTGCTGATTTCGTGCCCCAGTAGGACAGAAAGGCAGAAACATTGGTTTTTTTTATACAAAGATTCACAGAGGGATTGGTCTCAATTACAGTTAATGGTGTTTGACCAACTATCTGAGCCCTTAAATTCATAGGAAAAGGTCTATTTTTTGTCTGGTCAAAATGGCTCCACACTTCAAACCAAGATAAAATGCAGAGGAGCCAACAGGAGCTTCATGCACCAAATGTCAGAGTGTAAACTATCACTACTAGATAGATGGCCATCAATGGTGTTTTTCTGAAATCTGAAGAACTCTCACCCACCAGAATGTGTTATTAATGACCTGATATATATAGAAACATTTGCTGCACCAGTTTTGTGTTTTTCTACGTCAAATAGTAGCACTGCATCATTTCTGATACAGCCTACTCCCAAGTCTTGAAAACCTTCTGACTCAATCATCTAAACACCAAGACTATTTTTAGCTTCCTTAACATGCTTCAACTTCAGGGCTTAACTGCAATTTCTAATAAAGAAATGGTAATATGCTTAATAATGTGCTTACATTTAGAAGATATACTAACTCTATTTTAGGCTGTAACAACCTGTAATCACAAGTGTATGGAATATTGTGCATTAGTCCCTGATATTTTTCTGCTCCATTACAGTTAATATAAGAAGCTATCCAGGCAAGTTTTTTGGCCAAATATGACATTTCGGTTCTTAACCAACCAAATCATTGCAACTGAACTGATCACAAAATAAAATAGTTGGCTCTTTAAACAACAGCCTGAATCTATAATATCTTACAAAAAATCCATCAGCATGTGTAGACAAAGGCTGGCATATGGATATCTATGAGTAGAGTATCCTATTTTCAGAATATGCTGTTTTCATAAACTATTTCTGAAATGACAACACAACTAAAACTGTATAAACTCCTTAACATAATTTTTAATTTAAACAATGGCCTTGTCAGGATAAAAGAGAAGCTCCCTTCTGCTCTTCCCTGTTGGAGATGCAGATTTTTCCTCTACTCACTGAACCCGGTTTGGCAATCATCTGAGTCATCACTAATTGAGGTAGCAATGTCCACACAAATTTAATTTAAATAAATAAATAAACAAAAAGATAGGGTTGTGTGTGTTTTGTTTTTAAAACAAGTTTAGCTTGCTGAACTGCCTGACGTTGGATCCTTGGCCAGCACAGAAAGAGCAAATAAAGACTGCTCCTTCTGATGCAGTGAATCTAAATTATGTCAAATCAGACCCTAAGAGTATCAGTTAAATTTAGCTTTAAAGATAAATAAATTTTAGTCATTCAAAGCAATTTCAAAGTATTTTTCTTTGCAGAATGTTTCATTTAGGTATTCACATACTGTGGTCACAACTCAGACAGACACAGATGAACTCTTCATGGAAAATTTGAAATTTGCCACAAAACCTGTCTATCAATAACTACAAGGACCAGCTCAGGACCTCTAAAAAAAATTAAGTTTACTTTGCACTTCACTGGTAAGTAAATTTGTTTGTATTAACATAATATAGAGACTCTATACAATTAAGATCAGGTAACTTATTAGTTACTCTAATGAGTCAATCAAGACACTGATTTGTTTCAACCCCTTTCTCATATCATCTTCACACTTCTATTGCTTCTAAAATCATGGATTAGTAAGTGCTAACATACTGAACTAGAGATGGCAAGTACTATTGGATTAAGCCTGAGTAAATAGTTGAGCTTCTTAGCAGCTAGGAACTAATATAAAGCAGGAATGAAAAACATTTCTGAGAAAAGATCAAGTTTGTGGAGCAGTGAACCACAAGGGTTTTAAAAATTATTGCCATAAGATCCCCCAAAAAGCAATTAAGTGACAAGAAAAGACACTCTACTTCAGTATCAGAACCCAACCTACAGAGCAGCTGATAAATAAAATGGTGCTGAGCACACTATGCTGATTCCTCCTGCTCTGCAAAAGTTGTATTATCGATAGCTCACACAATATTTGGAAAATACATGCAAGAAAACAAAAAACTACCATCCGAAGTTCCACTCAGACTGTGGATGGGGCTAAAGCTAAGCACATTCTTCATTCACTGTATTATGAAGAAAAATTCCAACCTCCTGCAAGAAACAGTAAACCTGACAATCAAATATGTACCCACATTTTAGACTGTAACAGTGGGCTCATCTTCACTACTGTTAAATCAATTGTACTTAACTCAATTACAGTGAGGTAATTACATTAACATGAGTCAGTGCATCCACACACGGCATTTGCACGTGTGCTGAGCAAATTGCTGTTACCTCCCACATGGCACAAGGACTTTGCTCAATCACATTAAACAGGACACAGCTCAGGACACTTTCACCTGCAGTTCAAGCCACCACACTGCTGTCAAATGCCTCTATCCCACCTGTACAGGGGGAGACCTATTGCACAGCTGCCCTTAACCAGGTAGACTAACCCCATTGTGGGTTTACCTACCCACTGTAGTGCCTTTCATCTTCTAAAATTTATTATGTCCCACTCTTTTTGGAAAGGCAACAAAAATACCGATTTTTGCAATCTGTTATTCTAAAAGGTGAGGAGAACATTAACAGTGATAGATAAATTTTTACAAACCAACGAACCTGTGTGAGTTACAAAGATTTACCATCACCACAAATACGGTGATTCATTGGCTCCTGCCAGCATCTGCTGGCACACACATGTGCACCCATCTCAGATCTCTGTGGTCTCAGGCTACGCTCATGCCTCTAATTAACAGCTTGGGCATCATTCCCTGGTTCTGAAGCAAAGTGGTAGAGCGTAATTTAACATTCATCCAGCAACATTCCTTCCTTCTCTGCTTCTGCCCCATCCCCAAAAGAGAGGGTGGCTGTGCTCTGACTGCTGCCTGGAGAATGCCCTCCTGTGTGCCAAAGGCAGCAGCAGTTGCTGTGGGGAGGGGAAAAAACCAACAACGAGCAACCTCTAGCACGATGTGGATCACACTCCACTGCCTCAGCCTGCTCCTGATCCACGGTTATTTATCACTAGATGAAGCCTTAAAAGCCCACAGAATGAGCAATACTGGTTTGTTAACTGGGAGAGTCTCTGTTACTGGTCGGGCAGGTGCTTGCAGAAATTACATATAGTTGGCCCATGCCTTAATTTAAGCAAGAACCCTGTACCCTGGTATCTGTGAGCACAGCTCAGCAGTGCTCCTTGCTCATCTCTGGATCCTGAGAGAAAACTCTGCGCTGCTTTTTAATATAACTGACAATCAGCTGCCAAGAAACTGAATCCATAGTCAGACGTAAAAACCCGACCCACACGAACAGCATAATTAAGTAACGCAACGTGTCCTTTCTCTTAAAAGACTTGCCTGAAGCCACTGAACACAGTATTAAGGAAATTCTTACTCACAGTATTAAGGAAATGCCCTTATCAGATGTTCACAAAACTTGTGAATGCCTCTCCTCACTGTGCATAGAGAGCCATGACTGATAAACTTGGAAATGAAACACCAACTGTAGGATGCATTCCCTGGTGTCCAGGTGTATGACAAGGTTAACAAATGGTGGTGTTAAAATCCTGACAAAGGGAAGATGTTAAACAAACTAAAGATGGGTATGACTTTGGAGTATAAGGACAAGAGGAATGAAAGTTTCTTACGCTTGCTTCAAGAAGCACTTTCTAGAACACTTTTGAAGAGCTTCACCACGTTCTCTCTATGCAGGAATAAGCACACATTATCACAAAAGTACAAGTACCTTCTGCTTACATTCTCTATTTGGACACACTATTCTACAAAACATAGAATCTAGAATACTAATGCCAAGAAATAGGTTAAATATATTAATATGAGGTTCTAAAGTATCATTATTACAAAGCACTAAGTTAAGGCCAACTTCTGAACAAAAAAGCATATTTATATGTAGATCAGAGATGTCATATCTTAGGAATAAATAAAAGGCATTATTTTGCAAGGACAAATTAATATTTAAATGGTGTCACATGGTAGTCAAAGGTTTATCTTGGGCAAACTTGTTTGCAATGCAAAAAAAAATAAAGAAAATAATCCTTCTATTTAATGCTTGCTTGTGTTTTTAGAATGAGAGTGCTTATTCTTATTTCTCTAGTCTTATTTTTTCTGAATTATAATAACAAATCTCAAGAGAAAAAAACAGATCTTAACGAAATCTATTTAGGGATTTCTCACAAATAGCTGTGCCATCCTTCAAAATTAAATGTTAAACAATCTGTACAAAACTCAAGCCCTGTTTTAAGACTAGTGCATTATTTTATAGAAAAAATCTGCAGACCTCTACTTTCCTTTTGCTGCCGTTGCAGACTCTTTCCTGACTTGTGTGCTCTTGTTTTAATCCAGCAGTAGTGTTTTCTCATCTTGCCAGTGTCCTGTGTGGCAACAAGCTCACACAGTGAGGTCAAGAGAGAGCACAGCCAGAAAACTTGTGAAAAAGGAAAACAAAATGGAGGAAGGGCACCCGCAGGAGATGAAGGAAAGCCAGCAGAAATGCCTACAGTGTACAGAGGCATTTTTCTCAGCCCTCATGAAATAGCATGTCCTTATCACTACCTGAGAACTGGGGGAAAAAAAAAATATATATATATGTATATATATATATATACATAAAAGAAAAGCTCTTCCTTGGCTAACCTCCACAAATTTCCAGTGACAATTTGGAAATTATTTATTTATTGTGGGTTATATCCTATTTATGAAGAAATCTAGAGTTTATTGTAAAATGCTGACTCACAAATACTAAGCTGCTGGGACAGAAAGTAAGTTTATACAGTTTCCTCCTGCAATTAGTGATTTATATATGTTTGCTCAGAAAGGGTAGAAATCGTTTCATTTTGTTAAATAAAAAAACTCTGTGCTATGCAAATACCTTTAAATGGAAGATAAATTTACATTTCATAGTAGTTTTTCAAGTATTACTTTTACAACTGATACTCCTCTTAAAAATGTTATCTCACACACAGATTAGTCTTTCTTACATTAAATTTTTGGTTTGCAACATACCCTTCCCCAAGCCCTAGGAAAAAAAACTGCTTACTTTTCATGTCAGTTATTATAACTATCTGAAATTTGGAAATCGATAATGATTCAGAGAACAACCTAAAAATAAAGATAAATGGTATTTTGTTCACTTAACTCACTCTTTGCCAGAATCATTTTCCAAATAATTTAAGTTGTTACAATATGCCCAATATTGATATTCTCCTGATTCTTATCTGTGCACCAGAAACATCCACGCCTACTTTGGTCAGCCTTATATTAAGGCAACTTTTGATCAGCTTAGACTGTGCATGTAATGTCAGTGCACAGGGCACACAGATTATTGTCTGCAAGAGAAAGAGCCAAACTACTTTAATCAACCACTAATCCATGCAATAAATGAAAGTTTCTGAAAAGTGTAATGATCTTCTCTTACATGTTGCACTTGAACAGAATTTTTTTAGTTTAGTAGTTTTTCTTTCTAAAATAAATACCCAGGTGCATTTATAGGAAAAGTAGCTACAAATTCAAACCATCTGAAATCTTACAGATGAAAGACAACCTCATTGTGAGGATCCTGATCAAATGCGATTACACAGAGATTTGCTACTGGACAGGCTCCATTCATCAGTGGCAATCTCTCTCTGTATAAGAAAAATATTTCCCAAAATGTCAGGACATACATTTTTCTCAATTAAAAACAGCTCCTATGCTGCCCATCCCAGCTGCCTGAGGCCACTCACATGGACAGAATATATATATATATATATATATATATCTCACACACGCACGTATAATTGAGAATATATGTATATAAATAAAGGCTCCTTCAACTTATTTACATCTGTATTACCTCCTCACCAATCTCCCTGGGGGCAGGGGTGAACACTAACATTCAGTCAGTAGAACTACGCTCTATCTCTATTACAGTGCACCTTAGCCAGTCACAGCTAAGGTCAACAAACAATCTCATGACAACAATTCTTGCTTTTTATTAAATACAGCATCCTTCTGACTTCATGTTAAATTAGCAGCAGGCAGAACTCCAAGTTTTAATGTACCTACTAAATTTGCCCACATTCTGTGTATGCAGCACCAGGCATAATTTCATGGTCCCTGCACAGACAGATCTCAGTCCCACTTGCTCTCAGACAAACTGAGGACCTATCCTGCAACTTGTCATGCAAAGGAGTCCTGCACAGAGCTCAGTTCCAAACCTTGCTCATCAACAGCCAAATTCAATGAAATCCAAGTGACTTTGTAAGTGTGGCACAGTGCTTGGCAGCACTGAACTTACACCATGAATGACAAATACGTGCATGCACATCAGAAGTATTTCTTTAAAAACATTTTTAGCGACATTCAAGACAGTTCAGTGGTTTATTTCAGTGAAAATATTTTTCAGATGTCCTTACAAAAAAAATGAAAATGACTGCTACAATTTGTTTTGAAGCAGTTTGGACATCAGCAGAGAAGCTGTTCATGGCTGAACCTTAGTTGAAGTAGCCACTGAGATCAGTTAATAAACATTACATTGAGTCTACTAAGAAAGTTCAAAACATGGAGACGCTTCCAGGGAACTTAACATGATCCTCCTGTACTATTAAGGAAAAGGTGTGCCCAGTAAAGCAGACAGCTCAATTATACCTGCTAGTTACACACCAGAAGGGCAGTCACAAATTAAATTATGCCAACAGGAAACTCACCCTATTTTTAAAAAAGTTACAGAAACAGATACATCCACTATTTGCAGGACTGGACGCCTAACATGTCTTTCTGAGGAAATGGATGCCAGACCAAGCCCAGCACTGACACACTGTTCAGGCATGGTGAGCACACGCCAACAGAGGTGGCAGCTCCATGAGATGCACTAGTGCAAAGTCTCACTCTGCCATTTTTCTCCTAGTTTTTCTCCTTCTTACATCAATGAGAGCAACAAGACTTTCCATTGTTGGAGCAAAAGACTTTCCATTTTATTTTGGCTCAGTTCCTCAAAAATTACACTCCACCACTGTGCTGATACCAAATGGAATGGCGTCTTCTGCAATTCCTCAGGCTACACATCTTTATTGCTTTCCTCAGTTAGCTCAATTTTTCATGCAGCTAAGCTAAAGTCCTATGAGTTTCATGACACAAATTAAACCCAAACACGGAAAATGTATTATTAGTTTTCAGCTTAAGGAGGAAAGTATTGTAACTCTTGCAGCTACAAAGCAGTGGAATTGACAGGGGAGTCCGGGTAGGAACATGAGGCCGGGGTGGAGGAAGGGGTGGGAAGGATTGCCTCTTTTAGCAGAAGTCTACAGTTACCAGGCTTAAGGCAGTAATGAAACTGCAGAGTTGTAACAAGCAAGGATTTCATCCAGGAGAAAAAAAACAAAAACCAAAACCCAAGCCAAACAAGCCGGCACAAAAACAACAACAAAAAAGAAACTTAACCAAACCAAACAATCCCGAAAGCTTGTCATGGATCATATCTTCAGCAAACAATTTTTTCTTCAAGATTTATAGATATACTTGCCTAATTTAAAAATAACCATGCAGAATAATTCAGAGGCTCACAGCAATAGCAGTGAAAAGTTTAATGTCTATCAACTAAATTATGCACTGGTGTACGGAATGGCAATTACTGGGCTCTCCAAGATTTGAGATTTGTGAAAAGCATTTCTCCCATTTGGCATTTTAAAAGCAGTATCTAACATTAATGTTAAAAACAGATTAAGAATTTTACATAGAAATGTTAAAATAAGTAGCTGACTTCATATCAAACATCATTTAAATATTCCAATTATCTAATGTGTATATTTAAAGAACTGTACATTTTGTACAACAGCCCTGTGTTTAGCTGAAAATACGTAAATAGAAGGCACACATGGATTAATTAAAAGTACAGAAAACCAACATTCTTTGTACTGGAAACATTAAATACTTCTGCTTGAAAAACACTTTCAAAAAGCACATGCCACCTATTTGAAGGCAGCAATAAAAGTAAAGAAGCCTTTAATCCCTATACTATTTCAAAACAACAAATGCAACCTTAGGGTTGTCTGCAAAAACTCCTTTCATAATATAGGCATCTAACAAATTGTTTGCAAATAAAAAATGTTATCAGAAAAAACCACGAGATTCCAGCAAGGGGGATGCCGATGGGGGAGGAAGGAGCAACTGACACAAATGCATCATAGTCAATACATCATAAATGTATCATCGTCCAATGTATCATTACACCAATCTCATCCCATAGGAGAGACTGTCCCAGAGGGGTGAATCATTAAACAGGCTGCTGACAGTCTAAAAATACGTTTTATATTTAGGAATGTAAAAAAATCCTGGTTTTAATTATGCTGCTCTAAACTTCAGCCAGAAAACTTGTAAAAGCTTTGCACAACTCACCCACAGAGAATGAAAAACCAACATATTGTGACCTGCGCTGGGAAAGATTGCTTGGCTTTATTTCTATTAGAGCAAAACTGTTCCTGTGAGGAAATGTATGTATTTCATCTATATACATCTGTATGTATTTCATCTATAGCATATAAAGTATGTATACACGCTACTTTTTGAGTTTTTTATAAAGAAAAAAAATCCCATCAAGTCCATGTGGAACTTCACCCAAGGATGGACTAAGGCAGAATACCATTTCATTATAAAAGTTGCATATTTAAGGTCCTAATCTTGAAACCTTTATTTACATGAACAGGTCTTATTTTAAAGAACAAGTGTTTGTTGTTGGAATCCAGCAATCATTAATCTTGTTGAAGGACTTTTTCACATTAAGGTCTTTGCTGTCTTTCCAAGTAAACAAAAGCACATCATTCTACTGAATATTTTTCAAAAGTTCTGTCTTGACACATTACAGCACTCAGAAATTAAAAAGAAATTGTAAGATATGAATTAAAACATCACTGAAAAGTTCCAACAATTCAAGAAGAATAATTTGTTATTAAAAATGTATTCCCTTTCAAATATTTCTGTAAATATGACTGCTTCAAGGTGCTGGGTTATTTAGTAGTATGACTTGCTTGATCATTAGGAAGGCAAGAGGTCACAGAAAATTGTCAAGTGCCCAATATCATCTTTGCTGAGTTGGTCAGAGCAGGGTGATGATAAGACCAAAGGTTGTGGGTTCGATCCCCGTATGGACCAATGACTAAAGAGCTGGACTTGGTGACACCTGTGGGTCCCTTCTGACTCAGAATATTCTGTGACTACCCCAGTTTAATTCTTCCTCCGAGCATCAGTGAAGCAAACAAACAGCTCCTTAAAGGGAGGCTGCATTTCTTCTCAAAGTCCTTCTTGGTGTTGCCCCTGCTGCAACCTTGGCTGCAGCACCTCCTGTGGGCCGGGCAGAGAAGCGCAGTCTGTGGGGCCCAGTGAACCCTGGCTCGGCTTCTTCCACTCCCCAGCGTGGACAGTGCTGCCACAAAGGGTGGTAAAGCTCCAGGGAAAAGCGTTTGCTTCAGGGTGCTTTTATTCACATTGCATGCATCAGTGTGCCGCGTGGCTGATGGAGGACTGACTGGGACTGGCCATGGCTGATGTAGTGCCCACCCCTCATCTCTTCTCTCTGGCAGTCAGGGACAGGACCTGATGCAATGGTTTGAAGTTGTGCCAGAGGAGGGTTGGGTTGGATATTAGAAAAAGGTTTTTCCCGCAGAGGGTGGTTGGGCACTGGCACAGGCTTCCCAGGGAAGTGGTCACAGCACCAAGACTGAGAGAGTTCAAGAAGTGTTTGAACAAGGCTCTTGGGCACATGGTGTAACTCTTGGGGATGTCCTGTGCAAGGCTAAAAGCTGGACTCAATCCTTGTGTTTCCTTTCTAAGTCAGACTATTCTGTGATTCTGGTCCTTCAGCATGGGGAGCTCCGATCCTCCCTGCTTGTCCCACGCCAGCACCCCAGTGGAGGGCATGGCTGTGTGTTACTGCCGGGGCAGTGGGGCACATGCAGCATTAAACCCATTAGTTCCAGCAGTGCTGCCCTTCAGACAGTTTTGATCTACCATTATTTTGATCCTCAAAGATATTAATAAGCATTTCCAGTTNACTCAAGTCAGCAGCTGACTGGCACATCTTGCCAATGAGCAGAAAAATGAAGGCCCAGAATCTTTTGCTTTGGCCCCTTCCAGATGCCACCGCACCGATCCAGAAGGGAACGGGCAAATACAAAAACCGCGGTTCAAGGCTGCATCACTCTGCCATGCCTGCGCGGCAGAATCCAAACTGACCCACATTGTTAAACCTGTTTCCTGAAACACGCAGGAATGCCGGAGAAGATGAAAACAAGGCTTGTATGTAGATATCTCAGCGACCTTGTATTTCCTACATTAGTATCTGTTCATAATGAATATTTCATTGTTGGTTTTTTGCATTATTTCCAAAGTAATTATTCTGATTTGATTTCTTAATGCTTGAATGTGTCTTTTAATAGTAACATTTTAATAGCAACATTGCTACCAGAAAACTTTTGATAAAATTTGTCAAATTAATGGAAACCTGACATCTCAAAAATTAACAGCTGCTTTTGACACAAAAGTATTTTGTTTAGTAAATGTGTAAAAATTTTGTTACAATAATGTAATCAGTATTTTTCAACAAACCAATTCTTAAAGCAAGAAAGGATTAATGTCTTTCTCCTGTATTAAGCATGTCCCTATTGTTTGATAATTTACTTCCATACAGATTTAATAAAAGAAAGCCATTTGCTTTTTTTTTTTTTTTTTTTTTTTTTTTTTTAAAATTCTGGGTGGGGGGTTT
>VXBR01001004.1:737-17384 GCA_013400215.1 Cisticola juncidis | reverse complement strand
CAAGAAAGGATTAATTTCTTTCTCCTGTATTAAGCATGTCCCTATTTTTTGATAATTTTCTTCCATACAGATTTAATAAAAGAAAGCCATTTGCTTTTTTTTTTTTTTTTGTCCATTATCTTTAAAACTCTGGCAGTGAGATGTTAGTGTGCCCAGAACAATGTGCTCAAAAGACATACAAATTCAGATTAACTTTGTTAAATCACTGGAATTAAACAGTAACAAACCCCCTGTACTAAATTGTCTACATGTTTACTTAAGTGCAGAAAAATCACAGATCAGTACATATTTTTATTTTCTTACATACTATCAATAAATAATTATCTGCCAACTCCTCTTTCAGACCTGAAATGCCAGGAATTTCAAACTTGTCCACAAAGTGGCATAAAATTAACGAAGATCCTGCTGAATGTGCTGCAAGAAATTCAGATGAACATTTGTGTATGATAACTTCATACAAATAATACTGTTACATAATTTGTTTTGGGGGCATTTTAAGATTGCAAAGCTGTCACAAAGATAGTAAAAAATAAGTCTACTGAATGATAGTTTATACACACAACCCACCCTTTCATTTATTTAATCAAGTTTTTCTGGTTTAAGTATCTAAGCTCCCAAATGAAACAATCAGGAAAAAAAAAATTCTTGAAACAAACTGTGCACATGTACTGAAACTCCTTGACAACTATTTCACTGATTTCACCTGGTTCAACATTTCATCTCTTAGTAACACTTGGTCCTTGAAAGGTAGATAAAACATCCTGTAGTTTCAAAATGCACATCAGATGGAGGGAGAAAACAGAAACTAAGCTAAAACTTACCACTTTTAAAGAAATTAACAAATAGATTATATTTATCATCCTAAAACTAGAAATACTGCAACAAAATCAACCATTTTATTCCATTAGCTCACTCAAGAGACTATAACTTACTACAGTGCATTTCATAACACCTATTGTGGTCAGTGCTGGCTTAGATCCCTTATAATGGACATTCAGATAAAAGGAAATCAAATTATAAGTATAAAAACATAGTAGTGTTTTACATGTAATTTTTTAAAATACACTGATTCCCATTATAAAGATATTAATATGTGGATCACAGAAAATCTTAAACATTCATCATAATATCTAATAATGAACACTAAAAATAATTCATCTTTCACCAAATGCTCCAACTGTAGCCACTTCAGCAGTCTAATCTTAGTCCATTTACAGCTGTCACCAGTTAAAGAATGATCATCCAAAGAAGAGGTGCTGTGTGAAGATTAACAATAAACCCACACAAGCATGGAATGGGCTATAATTTCCCAATAAACTACTGATGATTATTG
This sequence comes from Cisticola juncidis, assembly GCA_013400215.1. NCBI lineage: Eukaryota > Metazoa > Chordata > Aves > Passeriformes > Cisticolidae > Cisticola > Cisticola juncidis. Next base: position 16,051 of record VXBR01001004.1, on the reverse strand, counting down.
TCAGTAAAAAAGAAACTATCCTATAAAAATAAATTAATCTGCCATTTGAAAAAGAATATGTAATTTCTCAATTAAATTATATTAATGAAGATAAATGTGAAAATTCTTTGGGGAATCTGGATCTACCAATCACATTATTAAACATAAAGAGATGTTGCTCAGACTGCTGATTAATTTAAAAAGCATCTGTGTTCTTGAAAAATGTAAATGACTAAATGTAAATACATATAAAATGTAATATGCATTTTTATTTTTTATAGAAATCTTTAATAATTTCTACTAAAGACAATGTAGGCACAGATCAAATTTAAAGGAACCTTCCCAATCAGTGTCTTGAATTTATATAATTTTAAATATTTTCAAATCTAATTGATCATATTTTGGAATATTGTAAACTTCTTAATTTTTTTAAATCTTGAGGAAGAGAAGGCATTGCTAAGAGGAGAATCTGATAATCTACTTTCTTAGTGTAGATAATAGACTATAGTCTGGGATAATTAAGCACTCTTTAGTGAAAGATGTGGTAATTACTGCTCCATTAAGTGTTTAAAAGAGCAGGAACTAACACTAACAAAATCCTATTCCTGCAACTCTAAGCAAAATTTTTATCTTCAGATGTACTATATTTCTGCCTAAAAATCTTGACTATTGTTTTCATCTAAACCATGCACCTTTAAAATCTTTTGCTCTCTTATCCTCTACCGTTCAATCTCGCAGTCCTCTCTTTGTGACTAGTGCTGTAAAGTCAATAGTGACACCTAAAGTTCTCTACAGTATCAGAAATGAAGAGTTTCTTTGTTTATTAATTCATCTGCTTCACATCCAGATCAATCACCCCCAAGTAATGTCTGTCTTTAATAATTATCACTAATTCCTGAAGCCAGTTAAACACACTTGTAAAAATTATTTTATCTTTTTTTTCCCCTAGGTTGCAGTTGTTTCTAAACCAGAATCACACACAAGAAACAGGATGCCCTAAGATCAGCCTGCATGCTAGAGCCCACAGACCCCTACACAAGAAACCATGGATTCCTTACAGGGTTCATTTCTACCCTACATTTCCCACCCCATAAGCAGTTTCTGCAAAACATGCTACATGAAAACATTGAACAAATGTGATTTTGACTCATATAAAACAGCTACTACAAATGTAATGGGCTTTATTTAATTAACACACACAGGCACACAAACCTCCAAAACCAAACAACAGAGCAGGCAAACAAAGCAGATTTGGCACAGCCAAATGAGAATGTATTCACTGCAGTGGAGATGCGTTGAGCACCGTGGTGAAACAAACTTTTTTACTAACTGCATTTACAAATTTGAGGACTATACCATACCTCCAAATCTGTGAACTGTCCACCTGCTCCTGTCTGAGCAGAAGGTTCAGCTACTTCCTCCCCCCGACCAGTCAATGTTCTCCCTTGTCTCACAGTAGTATCTCTGCATCCTTAACACCTGGGCCTGGGAAGAAGATAGATCCTGAAGGATGCAGCCAGTAGGCCTCCCATCCTCCCCCTCATCAGCACAGATATATATACTGCGAGTTACAAGGCTTAAAAAAAAAAAAATCCCAATACCTATTGCATCCCATCAGCCCTGCCAGAAATCCAAGACCCTGCACAAGGCTCAGTAACTATTCCTTGCCCTAAAGGCACTTTCACTGCAAGGCTGAACTACATTCACCTCCAAAAGAACCTGCCCGTGCCCACAGTGAGGGGTCTTGCCCACACTGGGAGCAGTTCACATACATCTCCCACTTTCTCCTACTGTGAGGAACTTTTTGGGGACTGAGCAATTTTTTCAACAGGAAGATGGGGAAAAAACCCACATTATCACCCTGATACCTTAGCATTAGAGCAGACTGGTAGATGAGTGGCCAGGTAAATTTAGTTAATACATTAAATATTATACATTCACAGTACGAAAAAAGTTGCATACTGTGAAAAGTATATACAGATTACATACACGAATAGTATGAATGTATGAACTTGACAAGTTGTATCTCTTTTAGTCAATTTTTAATGAAGCAACATTGACCCAAACCCTGTTTACTACCTCACATTTTAGGCACTGTATAGGGATCAGCTCAGATCGTTCTGGAGCACAAAATGCACACTTACAGCCTTATGAAAACAAAAGCCCGTGAACCACATGGTTTCAGTAAAAACATTCATGTAAGAGTCTCAACATCCAGTTCTGTTTCACAGGTCAGTAGGACCACTTCAGTGAGAATACTGAGCAGAATTTGGCCCACCAGGTCTGTAATCAACAAGAAGGGAAGGGGTGTTATAATTTCATTGCATGAAGGAAGAGGGTTTGTTCACTGTTGAAACAATTCTCAAATTTCCATTCACTTGATGCACTTTTGTGTTTAATATCTGGGGAAGAGGGCAGCAGACAAGTTTGTGAATAGTTCTTGGATCTTATTCCACTTTAATGTCAAAAATGGCTGATTCTCAGGATGTATAATCTGCATGTCTTAGATAATTAAAATGGGTGAGATAACAATATATATTTTAAATACAGGATGTAGTTGGGGGGACTAATGCAACATCTAGAGAAGTCGGCTTGGGTCTATTAGGTATGTTTGATACTACTACTTTTATGTTTTTCTAGTATTTCCAGTACATTGAGTCTAAGAATATTCAAAAATTACTACACATCGTCTGCAGAGGCTTTTTAAACCCCCTTATTTCCCCTAAGATTGTATTATTAGAAATGGCCCATAAAACTAACCAAGATTTTGATTACTACCTTGCAAAACACAGTTGTAAAATGAAACAAAATATTTTTTAAATTATAGCACATGTGCACAATTAAGGTATTTTAATGACATCTGTGCTTTGAAAAAAATACAGAATTCTGCTTATTCTGGTCTCCCTAAATTACACAATGGCTATCACTTTTATACTCAGTTTCAGACCAGTTTATTTTGGTCCATGTATTTATATGACCATAAACAGAGAGTTGTAACACAAATGTTAAAGTAGTCTCACGTGGCACTATAATAAAAACGATCAAGAAAAATAAATTCTCTCAGCACTGCATACCTATAAATTAGCATGACTAATTAAAAGAAGCCCTCTCTGGAAACAGATTATCTTTGATGGGATACTATCAGCTAAATTGATGAGAATTACACATTTATGAATGTAATAACAACATTAGCATTTTCTGACCGTGCACAAGATCTGTTATAGTCATGAAGTATTACTTTGATTTTGTAAATAAATTCATACACTCCAAATATTTATTACATATGCCTTTGCTCAGATTTTACTTGTTAAATTATTTTAACCAGTGAAAATATTAACTTATTATGCGAAAAATTGAATCCAAACTTTTCATCCTTCCTCCTTCCAAAAAATACAATTCTAGCACCAGATCAGAATTTTGGAATAAAAACTGTGTGATTTTATTGGCTCCTGCACTTATAACAGAATGAAAATATTCTACAGACTCTCAGTCTCAAAGGCTTTGATGCATTTAATTTTCAAAGTTGAAATTCCATACATATGGAATAATTAAGGAGCTGTACTTTTCAGATTATCAACTAATTTCACTAAGACCTCACCTATCTGCTGAAAAGATCTATCCAAATTATTATGAACATGCCCTGTAAATATGCTTATTTCTCTTCTGTAGAAGAAAAAAGCCCACATATTATTTATATTAATCAAAATTTCCCTGATTTTTTTTTGTCTGCCTTATAAATAGTGCTTTTTAAAAACTGCAATCAATATATTTCAGTGCCACCACTGAACTGTAATCACTAAGGAAGAAAAAGAGAAACTGAAAACTCAAGTGTGACACAAAGGTTCCTGAAACATTTTATTTTCAAAGAGAGCTCAGATGCCTGTACTCATGCCAATACCCTCAAGCGCCCTTTTCCTTGCAAACTCATTATCCCTTTCCTTGTCTCTCCCTCCTCAGCTGAAGGTGGCAACACGACAACTCTGCTACTTTGCACCAGGAGACTGCAGTTTCATTCATCATATTTCTGTGACAGTAGCTGCCAGCTCTGTGCTGCAATACCTTCACCTCACCCTGGCTGCTGCTTGCTTGCACCCTTGGCCACCCTTCCATGGTGCCAACACTGCCCACCCGTATTTGCGGGCATCACAGGGATTCTCTGCTGTGAAAAGTGATACAAAAATCAGATACAAACCTGAATACTTCCCCTGAAGCGCAGCTGAGTTTGCAGTGCAGCCCTACAAGCACTTATCCTAGTACAACACAGTGATACAAAAGCTCTCAAAACTTACTGGGGCAGAAGCACTGCCGCCAAAATGTAGAAGTCAAGTCATCTCCATAGGATCCCCACTGAGAAGGGTAGCTGGAGGAGTTTAAGCCTCCATCTATTCACCCCACACTGCTACTGCAAAGCCTTATTTGGCTGCTTGCAGAGCAGCTGCTGAACTGCTGCATGTTACAGCTTTGCATGTTTGGAAGAAAACAAATTCAGTGCCAGTTTTCCATAATACAGGAGACTGTGAAGCTTGCAGCAAGGTCTACAGCTGCTCCACAAGCAGCCAAGCCATCTCTGGAGTGAGTATCTGGAATTCCCTTTAGCCATCTCCCCAGCAGTTAACCCCCCCCCCCTCCATTTTAAGTCAGAACCAGCCAGACTAATCTGAGGAAAAGCAGGGACACCAGTTTCTTCAGCTGAATAGGCTTAAGCAATCAGAAGCACTTCCCCATCTTCCATGCAGAGGTGTTTAGTGATACTCTGCTGATGTAAGAGCAATTTAAGGATTCACTGCTTTCACCGATGATATCCATCAGGCAAAAGCCAGGCCAAATCTGTCCTGAAGAATTGTCCTTTAAAGAGAGCCAAGCATCACATAATACCTCTAAAACAGTCCTGGTTATTTTCAGCTGATTTTTAAAAAGACAAAAAAAAAAGCACTCCTACATCCAGGGAATTAAAACTATAAACAGTATGTCCTTATTTATTTGTGTTGGTTTTAAAAAGCATCATAAATGGTCTTTACCCTCTAGTTTCTAGTTCCTAGGAGCATTCTTATATGTCACTTTTACAGTGTAACTTTTACAGGGTCATTTTTATACACCTCTGTAGAAATTCGTGGGCCTTATTTTGCTTCTGTTGATAATTAATGGGAAATATGGCAGGTCTTTTACTGCAGTGGGTTACTTAAGGAAGATTAATTAAGCAGTGTTTCATACGAGTATACTTTGTGAAACAAAACTCTGGATAGTTCTAAATGTATCTACTATCTCCGTAATGTACTTGCAAACCAGAACAAGCAACAATAAAAACATTTTTTCCCAATCTGACAATTCATTTCCTTTTAGCTTTGGTTCATGTATCTGCTTTGATATCTTATGTTTGTGCCCCAGACAAAATATCCTCTTCCTTCCAGTATCCCAACCCCAGCACACAACTTCCTCAGTCTTGGAGAAAAGGAGCATAGCATGCTGTGGAAAGGGTGTGCTTACCGCTCTGCCAAAGGGGGAAATACCTCCTAAGACAAAGTTGTCCCACTGCAGCCCTCTGCCTTTGGGCCACTTGTGATTTCTACTTGTCAACATGCAAGGTTTAAAACTCATCAGTGAAGTCTGATCTGACTCAGCCCCACTCAGGTTTAATGGTGTTGCCAGTCACTTAAGTACTATATGGGTTTACTAATAACAATTTACTACAGTGTTGGGGTTAGATGTAAATAGATGAAATATGGAAGGTTAAGAAGATGGTGGCTCCATAACTCCAATAACCAAATTACAAGTTTCTTCAGACAACCATCTTAAACCATCAAGCTGTCAGTGAAGTGTTTTGCCATCTGTGTGTCCATACACTAATGCTAACTTATCCACTAATTAGTAGCCAAAACAAATTTTTAAAAATTAAAAAAAAAAAAAAAAAAAAATCCCAACACTGTAGCACTCCACAAAACCCTGAGTGGCCCTCACCACTTCTCTGCACGCTGCAGCACAGCTGGTGAGTGCCATAGCCTGACTCCGTGTCTCGGTGGCAGCTCCATCCCGTCACGGACGCCCCACGCGCCGAGGCTGTGGAGCAGCCTTCGACACCCGCGCCTGATCCCTGCCGGATCCTCCACACACACGCTCACTGCAGACACACGTTTACTCCCCATTCGCTTCCTTCCTCAGCCTCCCTCCCGAAATCCTGCTAGCCACTTTTGTTTTGATTAGGGCTGGGCTTGCCTGGTCCCCTGCAGAAGTCAAAGACCACAAGCCCACAACAGTGTATTCTACATGAGGACTTCTACACTCCAAGCACACATTCCTATGTCATACTAAACATAAGGAGCAATGAAATACTGATCCCACTTGCTTGCCCAGGACTTCCAGTTATCCTGAGAAATTAAGTGGTTTTTAAAGGCTCCCAATAAAACAAAAATGAAAAAGGTATGCTAGATGAAAGAATGAATGCATCCTTGAAAAAGCACAGGATCACGTGTGCGCACAATATAAGAAGGTCAGCATTAAGTGTATAATGCCATGCCCTACTCTGTCATAGAAAAAGTAGTTCAACTGTGCCTAAAAACTAGGAATTCAAACAACAGGCATCTGATTCATAATTTAAAAGGATAGTCGGTCACATTAAGGGAAAAGCCTGTTCAGATGCTGCTTATATGTCTCACTTGCCATTTATTTTTCTGTTTACAGTCAGAATAGTCTCAGTAATTTTTCCTTCTTGTTATATGTACTTGAAACAGTAAGAGCAATCTTTGTAATATACAAATGATAGTGCACTGCAGTCAATGCAAGAAAAAATGGTGTTTTCCATTTTTATCAAATTTTGTAGTAACAGTAACAGTAAGAAAGTTCTGATGAAGAAATAAAAACTAATTTTTCACTAAGAAAGTGAAAAATTTCAAGCCAATGATATTCCCTTTAATGAGAAGACAAAATACACCAGCTCCTACATGCTGCTCCTCCCTTCCTTCCTCTCCCCATCTCATAAAAGAGAATCCCAAAGAATGATTGTGTTTAAGGTCCCAGTTCAGAAATCTTGTATCAATCCCTAATTGTGGTAAGAATTTTGGACTACAGAGCCAACAAGGTCCCAACAAACTCCATCTAAACTGAACAATCCATCTCATCCTGAAAAAACACATTACTGAGAAACAGACATAAATTTGTAACCCTTGATACCTATGCATTTAATTGCATCTGTTTACATTCAGCACCCTACAGTCCATTATCATCTTTAACATCTGTGCTTCACGCTAAGCGAAAGAGACTTGTTTGTAACTTAGTTTGTACAGTGTGCAAAAAAGAATACACAGCATTTCTTGCCTTACTGCCAGCATCCAAAAAAAGCACTACACATTTAAGTTGTGTCTAATTTTGAATGTGCAAAAAAATTTAAACAAACATCATCTTTTTCTGATTCTATGAGAACTTCAGCTCTTCTGAGTTCTTTGCACTGAAGACTTTTATTCATGTGCACCACAGAAAGTTTCCCTCACTTCACCTCTCCAGTCTGCTTTACCCTTTGACAAATAGATCTTCTAAAATTTAATGAGAGCCACTCACACATAACTGGGTCCAGAATTCACATCACAAAAGAGGAATAAGCTGTATTATTCATTCCATGGTAACATATAAACAGAGCATATGACAATATTGAGCCAAATTCAGTAAGGTGCACATTCCTTAGATTTAAAAATGTTACAAAGGACTATCATTGCTACTCTTCCATTTTTTTCAGAAGAAACAGACTTGACTTGGCACATTGCTGTACTGAACATGTGCCAATTTTTTCTGTTCATAAAATAAAATTGTTTTTAGGACTCATAATTTTATATGACCCTAAATGACTCAAACACATGACTTAAAGATATAAACTGTATCAGAATAGAGCTAAAAAGGAAAAGACCGTGGACATGTGTAAGTGTACCAAATTATACTGTAGACACACAGATGCTCATATATAATGGCTGACGTGTTTCTACTTTAAATAATGCATCCAGCCCCAGGTACCTCATTACTAGAAGGGTAACAACAGTCTGAAGGTAGTTCAGAGAAGATCAATCAAAATGATTAACACCAAAGGAGGGACTTAAAAGGCAGGGTTAAAAACTCAATACTGCAGCTGTTTTGTGAACAGGACTTTCATTGGATGAAGGGGAAGAAAATTCCAAACAAAAGCACAGTCCTCTAAAAATATATCAATATATACAATTAGCAAAGCACTGACTTTAGAAAAATGTCACTATAATCCACACATAGCTACGGGGGAACTCCAAGAAGAAAGCAAAATTATTTATTGCAAGCTCAAAAGTCTAGGTATAATGAGCTTAAAATATTACAGGAATTTTGACTTGACATACAGTAAGTTTTTGCCCATAGCAGGATCTTGTAAACTGGGCATAACCTCAACAAAAAAGGGTAAGATAAGAAAGTAAAAATATTGTTGCAGGGTTCAAGCTAGCTTTGACAGGACTTTGACTAAGTAAACTAGAAGCTTCTCTCCCCTGCTCAGACTCAAATTTCTATAAAATTATACTAATAGCTACAAACACTGCAGAATGAGCAAATGAATGCATGCAACACTACCTGCACACACTTAAATGATGAAGTGTTTTCAAAGCAGTTTTGAACAGTAGTGTTTTGTTTCAACAAATTAGGAAACTACCATCTTTGCCTTGAAAAGGACCCTTCATATGACAAAATTTTTCAAATTAATGAAAGTAGCAGGAATAGGGTTCATTCCATGCTCAGGCAACAGACTCTGTTGTACAAGCAGCAGTGTTAAATAACATTACAGATTTAAAGACATTTTTATGCTCTGGGTGCTACTGCTAGAACTGGTCAGCTAGCTAGCTAACAAAGCATTCTATGTAGCAATATAAATTATCTAAAATGTACTCTGAAACACAATAGATGTAAGTTTCCCCTGTTACATTACACAGAAAACTGATGGAGAGAAGATTCATGTCACCGTGAAGTTTATATATATACACCTTAGATTTCATCTTAGAATGAAACTTATGAGAAACATACTTTCTTTGCTGCAAGAGGAATTCATTGCAGAAGTATTGCAGAATACCGGCAGTAATTTCACTCAGTAACACATATCTCTACATAAACTCAAAATTACTGAGGCACACAGTTAACCTGCAAAACATGCTATTTTTCACTGTGATTGTCTTAGAAACCCAAGGGTATGAATAAGTTGTAGGTTATTAAACTGTAATAAACAAACTTGTCTAACATTTCCTTCTCTTCCCCTCCTTTAGGGGACACAACTCATTAGGGACTTCCAAATTTACTACTACTTTATTATCTTCTATGACTACTTTCCATTATGAAACCGAAAACCTTGTCTAGTATTACTTAAATGTATCAGGTTATCATGCAGTTCAATACTTCTCTATTTCCAGAGCTCTAAGAATATCTTTGTTTCCAAATGTGTTTTTTATTAACAGCACTGCTGTGTTTCAAATATTTGTCTTCTACTATTCAAGAAGCAAAAAATTCACAAACATTAACACAAAATCACATTAAAGAGGGGGTTTTATCTTTAAAGTGAATTTATAAAACTGTAAAGAGCAACTTCATGAGTTAAGATACAAAGAAAGGATGAAAAGAGGAAAAGGAGGAAGACTGCTCCTTCTTTGATAAGTGTTTCATTCATTCAATTCTAAAGAGAAAAAGCAGTAGCAAAGAGGGGGCAGCTTATATGCCAGTACAAAGCAGGAAGTGTAGGAATGTAGTGAGTTCACTACTGGATTCTATTATATATTCTTGCACATAATTTCAAATGCAATATATATTGAAGCTATATATTGAAGCTATACATTGAAGTGCAGGCCCTTAGGTGCAACGGCACATGTAAGGCAGCAAGACCAAAAAGTCACTCCACCCCGCACCCCAAGGCAACAGGCCACAGCAGCAGCTTCTTTAGAAGTTCCAGCCACCTTTTTACTACCATAATCAAAGGTGTATGCTTTAAAAAAGCCTGATAAAGTTACTGCAGAATAAAGCCGGGCCACCAAATGCAACATTAAAAGGAGTCACTATACAACCATGGAACAGCCCCTTCACCGTCATTGCAAACGTCATAGCAAATGGACAACCTCGTCAAAAGATGCCTTTGGCCTCCTTAACATGGCCCTAGCCAACCCCAAAATGGTCTCTTTACCTGATACCTCTCTTCTCTGACCACAGAGGAGATGGGTGAAATTCAAAATAGCATTGTTGCAACTAGAGACTTACAGAAGGACCAGGGAAGTTCTTCACAAACCACAGTACAGATGTCCAAAAACGTTCCCTTATTGCTTTGTACCTATTTTGCATCTGTATTTCTTTTACATGAAGCTATTCAAACCAGTTTCCACATTCAAAACACGAAACCATCCATGCTGCTGTGTTTAAAATTAAAACCATGGAACATACACCCCTTGTGTCCCGAACAGCCTTATAGAAACAGTACTTTTGGTCTGAATACTTAATCATTACTTTTTTTTCTCCCTAGAAAGGAATACTTAAAAATCAACCAACCAAACCACATACACGCTTCAGAGTATCACCACAGGGACACTCTCAGGTCTGAATTACTGCAAAATAACACTATAATTATGTCTTAATTTCACTAACTAATCTCAGATGAGCTTTTAAAAAGTAATTCGAGGTTTACAAGTAAACCGTTTAAAACTGTACTGAAATGTTATCTGAATGAAACCCGACATTTATTTATCGTTTTCCCAGCTTAATTTTAAACAGTTTCCAAGGAAAGGCATATCTGCTCCTGATCAGTCTGGTGACAAATGATAAACCTCGTTAAAAAGTGTGACATTTGAAAATAAATAAAAACCACAGGAGACTTTTCCAACCAAGGAGGAAGATACGAAGAAACATTACACCCTAGCACAAATCACCAGCCACAGAGACTAAGCAGAATCTACCGACCTTATTTATTCAAATTGTACACTGCCAACAGAACCACTACCTAAGGCAACTCTTTAACTACAGATGTATTTAAATACCTAGGAAAAAATAGGTTACTTCTCTTCACATAAAACCGCAGTCCCACTGAGCTCAATCAAATGTGGCAGGCTGAGATGGAAGACAAAAACGCGTCTTACTTGGTGTACAAAGACATCAACTGGAGACTCCAAGGGGCTTCCCTCTCGGTTGCTCATGGAGATGAACCCGAATCCCATTCTCACATTGAACCATTTGCAATGGCCGGTTCCGTGCAAAACCTGGGATTCCTCTTCTTCTTCCTGCTCCGGCAACTTCCCGGGTTCGTCTCCACCTTTACTCGCCCCTGCTGAGGAAGAGGGAAAGGCGGGGGGTGTGGGGGGGAAGGGGGGAGAAAAAGAAGGAAGAGAGGGACAAGATGCAAAGCAAGAGTTAAATTCTGGTAACATCCTTTTGCCGCTGTTTAAAGGAGTTACTACAAACGGAACAGGGAAAAAANGGGGGGGGGCGAACAACACAAAATCGAAAAGCAAACGGTGAAAAGTGCGTATTTTTCCTAAAACCTAAAATAAACAGCCTTCTCCGCAAAATACGTAAAGAAATAAAATCACCGGAGGTTACAGAGAGGAAACACTGCGCACGGAGGCTCTCCCTCTCTCTGAGCCCAGGGCAGCCCACGTTTCTGTACATACGTGTATTTTTCCATTTAACTCCATCTTTCAGCCACATTACAGCACGGAACGCGATACTTTACTTGAATATTGCTGGTTTAAGACCGATCCCATTTCTCAACAGAAATTCTCAGCTCAATTAGTCTCTCCTCGCAAGGCGCAGGACCGGGGGGGCGAGGGGGGAGGCCGGCCGAGGAGGGGTGGAGGAGAGAGAATAGGCAAAATTGGGTAGATTGCACAACTGGTTATTGCACATGCAGCGCCGAAACCACTATTTTCCAATGTGTATCCATCCCTCCTTGGAATAAACTTTAGATTAAAGTTGGGACAGGTGTACGGCCGTTTTCTCATCCCACCACTGCAACTGTGCTTAATCAAACAGGAACAATTCAAACAATAGCCCCCTGAAAGCTTTTCAAGTTGTGAATCGGTGTGGGCGGTACGGAACAGTTTCTGAGCTGGGTAACAATGGGTTTGGAGAAAGCCCCCTTGCGCGAGCTGCTAAAAAAGGGTAATGCATAGTTGGGTTAAAAAGGGGTGGGGGGAGGGGGGAGAGAGGGAGAGAGCGAGCGAGCGAAAATCATAGTAAAACAATAGAAAAAGAAAATTAACCTTCGGCCATGTTGCCCCACGGGCCCTCTGCTCCAAACTCGTGAGATGAAAACTTTCCCTGAGGATCGAAGTGGTCTTCTGCATTAATCTAACATCCTGATTTTGAACGATCGCAAATTTAGCTCGCATGGTCTAATGTGCTTTCCCTCTTTTGATTTTTCCCCTTCTCTCTCGCTCCGTTTCTGGCCCCCTGCGCACACGTGACTCGGTCAATTACATGCTTTCTTGCTACTAATTTCGCATCGGATCCTTAAGGGGTTGGCAGGAGGCAGGAGCAGCCAATCGCCATTTCAAGTAGCCTGACATACCAAAATAATTTATGAATGAACAAGAAATTTCCAACACGGCGCTTTTTTTTTTCCCCCTTCCTTTTCGGACAGCTAATCTGCACGCTTCTTTACGGGAAATCGAGATGACGTATTATTCTGGGGTTTCTGCCCTCCCGTGCATGCAGAAATCCGTAGGAAGATCCGTGTGTTTCTAGATACAGCCCCCTGAACAACAGCTGCACGCAGGGACGGCCGTGCGGAGGAGGTGATGGGGAATCTGTGCCCACCGCAGGCGGGCTCCGCGCACGGACACGGAGGCGATGCTCTCACGTGTGTGCCGACATGGCCAGGGGACACACGTGGGTGCCGACATGGACTGGGGACACACGTGTGTGCAGACACGGCCGGGGGCACACGTGTGGGCAGACATAGACTGGGGACACCCGTGTGTGCATAGACTGGGGATACCCGTGTGTGCAGGCATGGTCGGGTACACACGTGTGTGCAGGCATGGACTGGGGACACACGTGTGTGCAGACACGGACCAGAAACACACGTGTGTGCAAACATGGACGGGGGACACACGTGTGTGCATAGTCGGGGACACACGCGTGTGCAGACACGGACCCGAGACACACGTGTGTGCAGACAGATTGGGGACACACGTGTGTGCAGCCACGCACGGCGAGCGCCGGGAGGCATCTGTGGCACCCTCTGCGCACAACGCAGGCAGATGCGCTACTGGATCGTTACTAATTTCTCATTCAAATTAAAAGCGCGCCGGAAACGCGGTATCACCTTAATATGCCCCAGAATGTGAGGAGATCTAGCGTTTCACAACATTTCTGGAAGGGGGATGGGGCGAGGAATTGTACTTCACAGGTTTCTCCGCCATCTCTTTCCGGGGGAGGGGATGTGATTAATGACTTCCTAAATAAGAGCCCAGTTTTCAAGCCGAGAATTGGAGTGAACCTCAATCAGCAGTTGGGAGAGGACTGACAGAGAGAGGGATTTACTGGAGAAGAGGGCGGGAGAAAAAAAAAAAAAGCCTCGGGGGAAGAGGACAAAGAGGGGAGAAATAACAGTGACCGAAGACTGCTGTTTTAAGTCTTCACTGCCAGCGGGAAGGGGGGTCCAATTCGGAGAAAAAATGTGCGATGTGTAACGGGTTTGGTAACAGCCCCTTTGCAAAGGCACTCCCCTTCCGCGCTCTCAGGTACACAGCTCTGGCCCTGCCCTCCAGCCCTTCCCGCAGCTCTACGCTCGGCCAAACGCTTTTAAAATAACATTTCATAAACGTGAGAAACAAACAGTTAAGGGAGAATTAGTTTTATTTTCCATCTGTCCAACTCCTTTAGAGTAAAGGTGGAAGTATTCTGTCCTTGTAACCACCTACTCGCATTAACCTGTCTTTCCATGCGGTATTTTTATATACACACATAAATAAACATACATATAAACATACACATACATACACATGTACATATACATGTACATATACATGTGTGTGTGTCTGTGTGTTTTAAACGTTGCCCATACCTTGTGAAAAGCTGGACTCTGACTTTCTTTTTAACCTCCCCCCTCATCCCCCCAGCATCCTCTCTTATCCCAAGGACACACAAACAAAAGCCAAGGCAACAAACTGATCCGTGCAGAACCTGAATGCAAGGGGCTTATGCATTTGCAAAGCACTTGCTGTTGTTTGGGAAGTGGCGTCGATCAGTCTGCCCAATTAAGGGGAACGCCTTTGCCCCCATGGGCCTGTTTACTCCTTTTGTTGCCTTTCAGGAAAGCGTCAATTCCCCTGCTAGCGCCTCATTTCTGTGTGAAACACCAAGGTGGAGGCTCCGTGTGATCGTTTGCAAGAAAGAGGCGAGGGTGGGCAAGAGTGTACAAATACAAGCACCCTGGCAAGTGGAGCAGAAGCTTCAAATCCTGAAATTCCTTTGCAGTCTTCAACCGTAAATTTCCTATAGGTTATTTCAACAGTGAGGTCGACTTCCTACACTGACCTGCCTTACGCATTCGTGCAACATACCACTGCTTTTGACTCATAACCTCTTTTTCCCCCTCACAATAGCGATTATTTTACAATATTGAATCTCCAGTAATTTTATATGCATGGATCTTATGACCCGGATGATATCTAATATATAATAAATGTACCAGATTTTAATAGAGGTGAAACATCAGTTATGAACAAGAAATTAGGGTTACCGGAAGAAAACAATCCTTAGACCTTTTACTTGAGCTGCCCATGGCTACATATCTTGTGGCAGAATGGTATATATCTAAAATACAAGATCCCTCTGCCTCTCCACTCGAAAAGACAGGAAATATCCGTTTAATAAAGTTTTTTTAGTCTTTATTTTAAAAGACTGATTTATTTACCGTTATTCGGTATAAAAAAAAATCCTTAGAGGCTAGAATATTGGTCAAACAGACACAAACGAGTTGACTGAGTTAATGAAATAGACAAAATGTCTTGTTAGCAAATTTCAGTGAAAAGAAAATTCACTGTATGTTCTTCGACGAATAAAGACTACAAAACCGCGCAAATAAATGAATGTAAATATATTGGTTGCAAAGTTTTTCTTAGGTTGTAAAATAAGTGCAGGTTTTGTAAAATGGAGGCGGGTGGGATTTGCAATGTGCCTTTACTGAGATTTTCAGGCCTCCAGTATTAGTGGAATTAAGGTTGGGGTCACTGGACTGGTCACTGGTGTCAGATGTTATCGACTCATTCATTTCCTGCAAGGGACATCAGCCTTTCAAGTTTTGTGGAAGGTAGAGAGCTGTTGCCAGCTGGGAACTCTCTGGGTAAAAGATAAAAAAAAAAAAA
>VXBR01001003.1:284704-473397 GCA_013400215.1 Cisticola juncidis | reverse complement strand
AAACTTAAAAAAAATTAGCCAGAATCGTACCTTTTGAAAAGATGTGCGTGTATATATATATATATATATATTTAAGACATGATATGGCTATGTATATTTTCTTGGTATTGATAAAGAACCTTTTTTAAAATACTGTCTTTCTCTAGAGCTTTAATTTGCCATTGAGAGTTAAGACAGCTGTGTGGGTGCTCTTGCACTTACGTGGCTTTGATTTTCAAATCGAACCCTGGAGGGAAATGATTTTTGTTGTAAAACTTAAGCAGATTGAAATGCATTGCTGTCTCAGTCATAGGAAAATAGTTTTCTAAACCTGTATGCTCCATATTTATTGTGCCAGTGCAAACTTGGGGCATTGATAGTTATTTATTGAAACTTGAATACTTTTTGGATGTTGCCTAGACCTTATTTTTCTAGATAATACGTTAGTAGAGAAAATGGTTACTTTGGCAAAAAGAGCTTTACTCTTTTTTTTTCCTTCACTGTGTACATTCCAGTAGTGTGTGCTCTTTCCATAGTATAGTAACATTTCAGTGCTATACAGAAAAGGGCTCAGATTTGGGGTGGGTTAGCTGTAAAGGTTATGATTCCATTGTATTCTGTTTGAATAAATCACAGAAATATTATGGAGAACTAGATTTATTTTTCAGTAGAAATCTGTATATCTTGCTTCTTGGTCTACTTTGTTCTAAGGAAACTTTCTGCAATACTCTAGAGACAGAAAGAGTCAATGCTAGAACGTGAAGTGTTTTTCTGGTTGGGAAGAATTGGTGTGATTTATTTCTTTGTCGAGAATTTACTAGTAGAAGAGTATAGCAAAGGAACTATTTCTTTTGATTAGACATAATCCTCAATGAGTTTTTGAGAGCTTTAGGTCCCTTGCTCGGTGCCACTGCCTTCCCTGCTTCTGCTGCACTCGTGTGTTTTGAGCCGAGCCGCTAGCGCAGCGCTGCCGAGCCCTGTGGCAGTGGTGCGCTGGGAAGGGTCTGGAGTGTGACGGTCGCCTCCACCAGAAGCCCCTCCGTGCGGAGGCCGCGGGCCGGCCCTGCCGCTGCGGGAAGGCAGGGCTTCTCCTGAGCAGATCCAGCTGCAGTGTGGGGCCCTCTTCCCTCGTTGAAACTGTGCTAAAAACTCTGCTTGAACTCAGAGGCAGATCTTTCATGGGGATATGTGTCTGTGCCAGCTGGTGAAAAAGGGTAATCGTATGAGGAGCCAAGAGGGCATAGGTGTCTCTATGTGTACAGCAATTGCTCAGATCTGTTAAAGCCACTCAGTAGTTGGTAAACATCTCTTAACCTCTTCTGAAGGCTAGAGATGATGATTTGAAATCCAGTAAGAATGGGATAGACTCACAGTTTTTCATGCTTTTATTGGGGATATGTGAGTGCTATCTGTTCAGAAAGTTGAGCTGCAGCAATCAAGTGTATGAAATTTTCCTTTTAGCGCATAGTCATTCCTGGCACATGTATGAAATTATATGAGAATGTGTAGTTACACTGTTACTGTAGCTGAGATGGCTCCAAGGATATTTCTTTCCTTAATGCATATGCAAATTAGGTAGAAGCCATATTAATCATTGTATAACTGTTTGATCATGTCACCAGAGCCTTTTTTGGTGGTTGAAATGTTTGCCTGTAACAGTACGTTCTGCTGTTAGAAATACTAATGAGCCGATAAAAAATATTTTGATCTTAACACAGGTTTAAAGATTTCTTAGGGGCATTCTGCATGCAATCTGTAGCACTGCCTGTTATATAATAAGTGAGTGAAAAATACGGTGTTTACTTTGGTAGTCATCACCCATCTGCAAAGATGCCTGAAGTCTGGAGAAACTGATAAAAAACTTCTTTTCCCCTAGACTTAAGACTTTTCCCTGGTGAGAGAGGTAATGCAACCTGGTAGATGTGGGATACTTTGCTGCATATGCATATATAAATAGGTGGGCTTTTTCTGAGGAATCTTGGAAAAAATCATAAGAAATTACATGGGTTAACACCTCTACTTTGGTCCTTGTCTTTCTAAATGAGTGTAGGGCTAAATAAAGGTCTTGTGGTAGAACACAGGACAATGATAAATGCACCTGTGCAACACTTCTTCTTTATTTACTTCATAATTTCTGGTCATAATAAACTAGCAATATCCAATCAACACCGGGGATCCATAAGGCACAAGAAATTACTGCAGTTCCGCTTCCCAGACATGGGCAAGGCTGTAGTGGGCCATAGTCTAGCAGGGTTATAATGACCTCCCCCTTTTCAGCATGGTAATGTTAAAGCTGAAAACCACCCCACATTACCTCCCTTGAGTTTGAACTTTCTGCAAGAGCAGTCTCTCACCCAGCCTCTCTAAGACCTCATGTGGTAACTTCTTTGATAGCCTGCTTTCTGTTCTAGCTGACATCTGCTCAGTGGTAGAAGTGGTGACAGGCCAGCTCTCATACCCTGATGACTGATGAGAAATTACTAGTGAGGCTGGCAGCTCCAGTTCTGTGCCAGAGGCTACTGTTCTGGTAGTGGAGTTGTCCAAAAGAAATGTGTTTTCTGTAGAGTGATCGGTTACCTTCATAAATGTCTTTTTTTATCTGGCATTTAGGCCACGAAACAGGACCTAATACTGACATGACCAAAATTTGATAACAGTGTTGGGGGTGGTTGGATTATTTTTTTCCTGCTTGGACTGGTTCTGCTAGAGATTGCTGCATTTTTTTGCAGAATTTGGAGTAGAAAGCCTAAGCACCTAACACTTTAAACCAATATAAAAAGACTCAGGAGTACTTACTCGCTGCAGCTGTCAGACTTAATTGTTCCTGTCTTATAAAATGTATCAATACTCTGAGTTTTAGCCCTCCAGTGTTCCTAAATCTTTAAATATGGCTTCTCTATTTTGTCTGCCTTTTTTCTTCAGTTTGTTGTTAAATGTCTGTATCGTTTAGGTTTTGGTTTTCTGCCAAAAACTTTGGTCACTGTGAGATGCTAAAAGATAGATAGTGGGTAAAAAATTTCAGACTGTTTATATGATTTGCATCCATGTAGCTCCTTTTCAGTAACTCCAAGCTAGTTGGCTGTGTGTTACTGTAAGAAAAACAAACAAACAAACAAACCCTCAAAAATAAAACACAAAAAAGCAAACAAAAACATTAAAACCCCAAAATAAAACAGTTATTTTCACTGTTAGCTCAGTGCTTTTTAGCATTTTTCTTCATCCTTCAAAGCCACCATGCTTTGTTATACTTGTGCACACTATTTCCTATCCTTGCAAAGACTCACACTGCGTGACTTGATTTGCAGACTTACCCTTGTGTCCTTCCAATCTGGTTTTCATTCCAGATGTGAACCCTTGACAAGTAAACATCCCTCTTTGTTTCTTTGCCCAAGTATAGTCTGCTCTGGAGACTAAACAGTCTCCTCCTTTGTTTTGGTTGCTGGATGCTTGTTTCTGTGGGCATCTTGTTTTTTGCCCAGCAATTTTTGAATGTGCTTGAACTGATATCTTGGTTTAGATGTGAAGTGCCTTCTTATTTAAGTGCTACGGCAAAAGAGTTTGATTCATGTATGGTTTTGATTTATTTGAATTGTTACCAGATGTTTTCTATCTTGGGAAGTAGGAGGGGGGACGTTTTCAGTAAGAGAAGACTTGTTCACTCCTTTCTTGGGCAGAGGGTGGAATCTCCATCAGATCTACCCCTGCTTGATATGAGTGCAAGGAAGTCACTCTGAAACACTGACTCAAATTATGCCATTGCTAGGAAAGTTGATTGGTTTGGTCTCCAGTGTAGGGAAGTCTGTTGGAATCTCAAGGTCTCCAGACAGGTCCAGGTAGCTGGTGAGTTGTTCTTAAAACTTACACTGCAAATTCAGGTCGAGCCCATTTGGTATGCTTAGACAGCCTTTCCAAAAGCAAGTACTTTGCATACTTTGAGAAGCATAGGTGTTTGTACATGATAAGTCCCTGTCATGCTGAGGAGTGATTCTGGTGATGATAGTCTTGTTTTCTGTTATAAGATTTTGATGGTCTTCCAAAAAGGTAAATAACACATCTGGACTCTTCACTGTATGTCAGTAGTCACTGCTGACTGTCATGCACTGTTTGAGATCAAGAGTGGCTCTACAACAGTTATCTGTTATCTTGGTTTGTACTTGTGTATTTACAGAAGAAAGACTCATGAGGCATCCTTCATTCCTTTAAATATCTGATTGATTCTCTGTCTCGCTTTTGACATAGGAGTGACCTCCCCAGGTTAAGCCCTGAGGCATTCTGCAGTTTGCATCTGTTAAAGTGGAAATTTATTTGGCAACTAATTTTTAATCAGTTATATAAAGCATTGATGCTTCCCAAAATATTGTTTGATAGCGTCTGAAGTACAGGTGTGTGCCAGGTCTGAATTAGTTGTGCTGAAAATAGCATTTTGGCTGCCATAATTTGAGTCTTAACTATCTGAATCCAGCAGCTTATTAGAATTTTTTTTTTCTCTATCTGAGATTCATATGCAAGAGAAGAAAAACCATCTACTTGTAAGGTAAGTCATTCTTTGATGCATTCTTTGTGTCTTGCTTCTGGAGTGCAAGTTTAAAAAGGAAAAGCAATGAGTTACATTTTCATTTATTCATGTGTGCAGCTGTAACTGCTGCTGGGTAATTTTGCTCTTTCTTTGCTTGATTCTCCAAGTTTCTATGTTTAGCAAGTAGACAGATTAGAGTATGACATATCTGTGTACATCCTTGATTTGTACAAAATCACTTCCATTTTCCAGTTTTTTTGTTTGAAGTTTTACTGTAAGAGTGAGTATTGAAGAGTTCTTAGCCTGGTTTGATGCTTGTTGGACACTACTTTTGATCAGTACTCTCTCTGTGACTGCTCATTGTCCAGCAGAGGTGGACAGTAAAGTCTGTCAGGGATTCACCTCTTTCAGTATTTGGCAAGACCTATATCAGCAGAAAAGAAATCTTGGACAGAAAGCTTTCTCAGTGCCTAATAATCCTGCAAATGTTAACTCATCCTTCTCACACCACAGTCACCTCTTGTGGAGTTGCATCAGGATTTAGTGTATCTGATGAAGAATGATAAATGTTCCTGTGACAAAGTGCAGAATCTGAGGTTTGTAAGAAACTTGTTAATCTTGCTGCACATGGTGCAACTTTACTATGAAGGTGTTGAATTAAATCTGAATATATGGAGACTTAGGCCTTTATGGTACATTATGGAAGAAAAGAGATTTTAGTAATTCATAATTACTCCTCTCCAGTGTTTCAGAGAACTGTGTCTCTTTATCCTATCTTAGAGATCTGTGTCTTTTTATCCTGTGAATGGCTTGCAGCTGTTTGTGCTGTGAAACTTCACTCTTCATAAGGACTCAGTAGCTTGGAGGCGGGACTGAAGCAACTTCTCTATGAATTGGTCATATGTGACAAGCTAAATGTAGGTTTCTGAGAAACGCTGCAACAATGAGTGCACAGTGGAGAACCTGCTGTTGTTTGTGTGTTGCTAAAGGAGTCTAGAAATGTATACGCATAAATCATAACAGGAGCAGCTTTCCAAGGCACCATCCCATTGCCTTGCTATGCGCATTGATCCTTGCTGTTTGCTTTGGTCTGGGAGCACTTTTTCCTAATCTCTTGCGTACCTGAAGGCTTACTTTCTGCATCAATATAGTCACAAACCGGATCTCTGCTTGGATGTTGAAACAATTGGCTTTGTATGAGTCAATCAGAATGCCTTGCTGTAGTTGTGTTTGACAGGTCCTACTGGCGAAACAGTCGTGGGGAGGAAGGAAACCAGTCTAGGATCTGTATCTTCACACCAGTGCTGTGTATTGAAATGCAGCTTTCGGTTGAGTAGTCTTGACAAAAATGCATTACTGATGTAAAAACTCTGAATCTTGATCTTGTGTCTGCAGGGGACATGAGTTCTTGTGCTGGAGTCCTGCTTGGGCGGTGTCCTCTCAAGTCAATGAGGACTAACTGAAGAAACAGCAAATCCAGCCTTTATGAGCTAATTCTTCTGAAGCACAGATATCTGCAAATGCATGTCAAGGTGTTGTGCATAGACACCAGCATGCATAGAGAAGGGGATGGCCAAAGGAAGGAGCTGTGATTTTCTTAGCGGCAACAGTACAAAATGGGGTTTTTCATATGCTTTTGTCGTGGTCACATTCTTTCAGAAGACTAAGCTGCATTTCTGTGAGTGATCACAGGGCAATTTTTTAGATTTCCAGTCAAATTTGAGGACTGTGAAGCCTTTCAATGCTAAATTAACACAAAAAGAACTTATTTTGAAGTCACATTTAGCCTTAATGTTATCTGAAGTGCTGCAGTTCATGTGTAGTAGTTTACTATAAGATGAAATTATGATTATCATAAATAATATTTTAAAGGAGTCACCCTAAATAATTACCTATGTGATGTTTGCAATTTTATCTGCTGTCAAAAAAAGTCTCTATCCGTAGCATAGCTACCTGTAAATTGAGCTTCGCTCTCAATTTCTAGTACTAGTAACAAACAGGGTATGCAATAGTTTAAGGAGTAGATGTTCTGGCTAAATAATGACCATTTCTATAGGAATGCTTTGAAGTGATGGTTGGGTTTGAAGCCTTGCTGACATGAAGATAATAGATATGACCAGTTCACTGTGCACTAATACACTGCTAGATTCTGATATTTAGCACACTGCTGATAAGATTTACTACTACTGTTACTGGTTAAGAACCAAGTATGGGTGGAATTGTAAGTCACCTAAATAGGGTCCATGCAGTCTGGAGAACTGTCTTGCTGGATATCAGTAACAGACTCCCATCCCATAGAAGGGGAGGAAGAAAAAACTTTGGTTGCAGTCTCTGTTTTGGTTTTGCAATTCCAATTACTTTTTTTTTTTTTGGTTGAGTCCTGTTTCACTCTTAACTCAAAATTTATTTGAATAAATTTGAAAACCTTTCTAATAAGTACCTTGAAGCATGTCTTGCAACAGTTCAATTACAATCAGTGGTTGTACAACTGTGGTATTACTTCTGTCATAGATGAGGAAAGCTGAAGCTGTTAAGAACCAGGCTTCTCAGTGCATCTCTGTTCTTAAACAATGGACTGAATAGGTGAAAAATCGTGACCAGTAGCTTGAACGCTGAGGAGCTGTTTGATACCATTTTCTTGTCCTTTTCAAAGAGCTGCCCACTGCCCCAAGTAATGTCCCTCCTGCCTCATATGGAAAATTGACCTTTAAGAACTAACAGTTTTAAAATAACTAACTAACTGACTAACTAGAGATAGTCTTTTAGTACATGCTGAGTAATTTCAAGGAAACATACTGAACTTGACAATCTTTCCCACACCTCTGTTTCATAAATCTTCAAATTTTCTTGTAATACAGGACACAAGTGGTGGAGTAGGGTCAGATAAAGTTAGTGTGCTATTCCAGAGAGTGTATTTAGATAGTCTCCTTCTTTTTCCCTAGTAACAGCTATGGAAAGAGAGCAGTAGAAGAAACTGATATATAATTTGCTGTTCTTCACAAGTAGAGCTCGAGTTTGAGTTCTTGGATTTTTCTGACTTTTGCCATTCTGTCTTTTAACATCCTTCATGGGAAGGTGATAGAAATAGTGAAAAAATACTATTAGGGAGTTAAGTGTTCTTGTTATCTCTAATGTCACTAAGTTACAGCCATAAGTAGCCAGGACACCTATCTGTGGTCTGCAAGATGACACCTTCAGAGCAGGGATTCCTAAAATTCTGCTAGAGTTTTTATCAATCCAAACAATTTTGTGCCAGTTAGTAAAATGATATTGTAAATCCTTGTGATTTTTGACAGTCTTTGTGTGCATCCTATAATTGAAATCACCATGCAAGCTGGTATGTCCACATGCTTTGATACCACTTTCCCAGCAGGCCAAGAGTGTCTAATAAAGTTTACATCTTTATTCCTTTCCCCACTGGTAATAGTTAGAGATGATAGTCAAAGTTATCAGCACCAGGAAAAGAAAAAAAAATGGAATCCAAGCAAAAAAATATTATCTCTGAAACAGTATTTAATGCTAGTATTTGTTGTGTGTTTAAGTGGCAAATAATTAACACTGCTCCCCAGAATGCCTTTTAACTTACTTTGTTTTATTATTAGTGCTTAAGTGTCTTCTAAATGTTTCTTCTTTAGCAACTGTGCCCCTCCCTGTTTGGCCTGATGACTAGTGATTTCACACTTACCCTTATTTATTTAAAGTCATAGCAACCACCATACTGAAATGTCATGAAGTAAAGCCCAGGTCTGCATGCTGACTGGTGATGCAATGGTCTGCTCTCTAATAAAATGCAGCCCAGGAAGGACGAGCTCCGAAAGGCAGCTACGCCCTTTCGTAGCTTCAAGCATTTGCTCTAATTTCAAGGCTTTGCCGTGTGGTGTTGCTCAACGTGCAGCAAAACAAGTTCTTGCGAGCCCCTTGAGCATTCCTCCTCGTGTAACAGATTAAATATTCAGGCTTCGTCAACTCTCCCGCCCACCCCCCAAGAAAAAAAAAAATACAAAACCCACAGATTCAAACCCAAACCCGAAACAAAAGGCCCAACACAAGTATATATTGGAGAATTATTTTGCTTTGTTGCAAAGTGAAGGTAATTACAGAGACACTTAGTGCAGTTCTGACATGTGAGCCATCAATCTAAACACTCCCAACAGTGATTTTGCTTTGGTTGTGCTTTGCTACTTTGTACAGAACAAAGGGAAGACAGTAAGTGTTGCAATATAGTATTGTGCAATTCCTGACTTAAATAGAAAATGATAGGCAAGTCTGCATAGGCCTCTTGCACACCAAAGTTTAGCCAGTGATTTTTGCCACTCCCACTCTTTCTAATCAGGAATGGGTATACTGGCTTCTTAAAGTCAAAAGGAGAGAAGGGTAGAGAGATTAAGAGGTTGCAGTACCAGGGATATTCTGCTGTGAAGGGCCCTGAGCCTCCTTGGCCTTAAAACTCAGTCTGTTAGGTTACCTCTCTAGTTTATGATGTCTGAAGGTAATTCTTAGACTCCCTATGCAGATTCTCACCAGGAAAGGCAGCTGGGCCTGAATTGCTGAATCTTTTGGTGAAGTAGCTCTTCAGCTTTCTGTGTTTTTCCATCTCTGGAGTTGTAGAACATTCTTCCAGGGCAGTTTCTCTTTCCTGTAGTGGCTCACCTAAAGTTGGCTTGTTGTTCCTGCAGTTTCTGCCTACACTGAAAAATCTGCAGTTTTGGGGGACTGCACATGTGCTGTCACTGTGTGATGTTTGTGATGGATAATCTTATTTGACTCAGAAAAGATCCCCTTAGAGAGGAGTAGCTCCGGTTAGGTGCAGACTGGGAAAGATGAAATTTGTCATTCTTTGTGCAGTATGTCTTTCTAGCAGTTAAGCAGAGGAACTAAGTCCTATCAGATAAAGGAGAGCTCTTGGGCAATAGGACCCTGCTTTGAAAACCCTTGGTGGTTTCTGGTTTTTGCTGAGTTTCTGTGATGCAGAAAACACTTAAAGATCTGCATTGCTATAAACACAATGCCCTGCAATGTCATGGGCTGGGGCTACTGGTGGTATCACACAAGTTCTGTGGTCCTTACTAGGATTCATGCCACCTAGTGATTAACAGAATAAAGGATTTCCTGTAAATGGCTAGAATCCCCTCCCCGCTGTGTCACCACCAGCATCTCCAAGCTCTCTTTTTCTCCAAAAGAAGTGTGAGCAAACTGCAGCTTCCTACAGTTCTTCAAGCTGATTCTTCATAGGCCTTCAGGCATGGCACTGACACTTTCTCCTTCAGGGTAGCTCTCCAAAATGAAAGGTGGAAGCAGAGCAGTTCAAACTGGGCCTTGCTCTTCCAGCAGCTTACATGCAACTAGTTGGTGGGTGGGTGTCTGCCAACCTCCTTTCCTGAGTTTTTTTAAGTTGGGTTTTATGTGTACCTTTGTATTCTGCCTTACTAAATTAGCTGGCACAGAGGAAACCTCTGACAAACCCATTAAAAACAAACCTCTGCTTCTGGTAGAATTTTATAAAATTGGAGTATGTGAATAGAATAAAAACCCCAAGAAAAAAAAAAAAAAAAGAAAAAAAAAACCCAACCCAAAAAACCCCCAATGAAACAAACAAACAAAAACACACACACACCCCCCCCAAAAAAAAACAAACCTGACACAAAGCTACCCAAAACAGACAACAAAACAATTAACTCTGTACAGATCTCATGGACCTTTTTAAAACTTACTGATCTTGGGAAGTCTTCAAACAGATATGCTGGCAAGGGCATTGCACTCAGATGGAGATAGTGAAACAAAATTCAGGAGCTACTTATTTGCTGGATTTGGTCAGGAGAGATTTTGAATGACACTTTTTCTGATGTGGTGATTTTTTAAAATGTAAAAAAGCTACAGGGCTTAATAATATACAACTGAGGATTATGTCCATTGTAATTTTTTACATTACTTTTGCTAACTGTATTATATTCAAAATACTTATTTCTGAGACAAAGTGGATGATACTAGTGGGCATCTTGCACTTGATTAAATGTAAAACATTTTCCTAATTTAGTGATGTGTTTAAGAGAATACTGTAATTTACTGAATATACAACAGTGATAACTGTGTTTACAATAAATTTAAAATTCCTACTGTTCAGTGGTAGCCAATTTGTTTGAGAATTGAAAGTAAGGCATACTGCAATTGGCAATCTTGGAAAAATTCACACGATGCTGCTACCACTAAATACTGTGGGATGGATACCGTGGGTTTAAATGGCAGCAGGATTGTATTCCAAGCCTCTGTCTTAAGTACTTATGACTAAAAGGCGACTTGCCTTGTGCTCATTTATGTATCCCTGTGTGTTGTACATCAGTTAGAAATCTGTTAATGATCGATTTGTAACATTAGGACCTTTATGGAGATCACAGTGGGGTTTTTGTTTGTTTTTGTTTGTGAGCAGACACTTAGACATTTTGGAATGTATAACATTGATCCTTGTGCTGGAATTGTTTACATGCAAAAATGTATTTATGATTTTTTGCAAACTGCAATGTGCAATTTTGTACATGTGTTTTAAAATACAGAGTTTATAAGGAAGATATTGTATGTACAGTACTTGGACATGAGTATTATTTCTTTGATATAAATATCTAGAGGAAAATTAAAATTGCTTTATATTCATATTTTTGGCTGCGTTTTTTATTATTTCAGCAGGACATTTAAAAGTTGGCTTAAGACATAGTGATTTGGGCTTTTTAAAAAGTACTTTTAAATCATGCTTGATACAACACTTGTTTGATTGTATCAACATACTGAAGTGCAAGGAGGGATGAATTTCGTCTTGTAAAAATGTTGCTCTTTGGGATAACTTGGGTACATATATATATATATATATATACACATATATATGTATACACACACATATATTTATATATATGTGTGTGTGTGTGTGTGTATATGAATGCAGTTGAAACTCAGAAATTAAACTTTTATAGAGAGCAAAAGAGGAGAAGAGACAGTCCAGCTCTGATTATATCAGATTTCAGGCACTTTCTAAGAAAAGCTAACTGGAGGCATCAGTGCTGTGCCTTGATGTCCAGTTACCCATGTCTTGACTTCTGTGGTTCAACAGAATGAGTGACAGTAAAACATTTTTGCAAAGGGAACTGTTCTGAACCACATCTGGAGTTAATCTGTTGAAATCAGGCATTTCTTTTTCTCTCCTATGATCAATGTTCTTATGCACATTGATACATCCTGACGTATTCCCGAAGGAGAGCTGCTCGGTAAACATCCGCACGTGCTGAAAAGACTTCTGCAGTCCCAGCTGAAAGCTCCGATGCTCTGGGAAGGTAGCCCTGCCTTCCGGATACATCCTTTCAAACCAGTGACGCTGGGAGGAGGGAGTGCCAAGCCCCACCAAGAATGCTCCGGGGATGCCAAGTGGAAGGGAGAGCGGAGGAGCACGGCAGCGCCGGTGGCGCTGGCTGTGCCGGCTCGCCCGCCGCACACAGCTGGACCCTGTCTTTTCTCCACGGTGCGTGGGTTCCAGGTCTGGCACTGAAGAAACAGGAGAGGGAATGGGTTTTTTTCCGTTTTAAGATAACGAATGCTAGGATTTCAGAGGCATGATAAGGCTGGGGGAGGGGAGGGAAGGGGAGGGGAAGGAAGCTGTAAGCTCACTGTTGGAGCTGTTGTATGTCGGCACTTAGGTTTATGACCAATAATCAGTTTGGTGTAGGACTACTGTGACTTCTAAATGTGAACCATGCCTCTTCAGTGCTGTGGGAGTTGTTTAATGCTTTTTAGTTTCCATGTTGTCATGGCTTCAGGCTGTGTTTCACACATGCTAGTCAGATCATTCCTTGCAAATTTCCACTAAAGACAGTTTTCTTCATGGGAGAGTCTGTAGCACGGTTGCAATAATCTTCTTGCTTTCCAAATCAATTGCAGAGGGGAAGTAGAACAACAAGATGGTGTGTGCCTTTAATGATTTGATAGACGTTTGAGGGTACTATTAATTTTCTATGTCAACTTGAACTTAAGAGCATAGGAAAAGTGTTTTGAATATGTGGTATAGGAACCAGTCTACTTGTTCCCTTTAACCTTTAAGTTCCTCTAGCTCTGAGTGCCTCAGAATGGTTCCTTGGGAAGTGCTCAGGAAGGAAATAATTGAGACTGATTGTGCTTTACTATCCAGAGGTGTGGAATAAAAGTGAGTGCTTTGCACTGGTTGGATAACCTGCAGGATTGTGTTCAGGTTTTATTTTTAATTCTGAGAATATCTCTTTCTTCTTGCTCTCTGTCTTGGGGCTCCTTGCAAGAGAGAAACAGACATGGCCCTTGCACAAAACCCCCATTCTAACAGAGAACAGCAACTCAAAATTTATTCCTGGGCCCTGCACATCTTCCAGACTAAAGAAGGCAAAGGCCCTTTGGTGCAGCCTATTAATTCTTTTCCTTCAGCCAGGGTGACTGAGATTCTGGCACAGGCCATTCAACAAGATCTGGCAGCTGCATCAGTTGTCAGAAGTCAAATACCAGGTGACACGTAAAAACTGTGAACTTCTCTCACTTGTCCTGATGTGAGCTGGTTACTTTCTATTTCATCTATAGCTGGCTCCATTAAATTAGTTTCTAAGTTTTCCCTTTCTCTGGTGCGACATAGCAAAGTGGAAGATATGACATGCAAATTGCATTGGGTTTCCCCCCACCAACTGTAAATTAGGTCAGGAAGTGTAAATTACAAGATTTGGGCAGATGTTTCATCATTTGAGCCATTCTGCCAAATCTGAAACTCGTGCTGAGAATCATCATTCTTGATACAACCCTCAAATGTCAGCCCCAGAAAGACCCAGCTGAAGGGCAAGTGGAGAGTTAATGACTGGTGTAATGCATCATAATGGCTGAATTCTGGAGGGTGTCTCAAAGCTCATTATTCAGGTATCCAGTTACCAGGAGATTCAGGAGAAGACAAATAGGGCAGCCACAGATAGTTTCTGACCATCACCTTGTAGCTTTTAGTAGTCTCTGAAGGCACCTGGAGTTGGCCATTCTCTGAGCCATACATTTGAGTTAAAAGGGCTCCTGTTCTGCTCTGACCTGGCATCTGCAGCCATAGCTTTATGTAACCTCCAAAGCAGAGCAGCAGCTCTGAACACCACACTACCTGAGGCAGATATGTCTGGAATCGAGTGTCCATGCTTTGCTAATTTTCTTGGTAATTTTTGTGTGTTTGTTTCCTTTAATCAAATTTAAGTTTTTTATTTTGGATCTGGTAAAACAGGTCCAGTTTCCATAGGGAGCAGGATATCAAACAGCTCAGTCATCCATAGCCCTGAGCTACAGGGCCCACCTGAAAGGAATATAAAATGGGTTTTTGTCTGCAACTATTACATCTGCTTGAGAGGCCTTAAGCAGATCTTACCCCTGAAAGAGGCCTCCAGCTACCCCTGGCCTGTGCTCTACACCACACCTGTGTCTTACTCTATTCCTGATCAAACAGCTGGACCTCTGTGGTGGGTTGGCCCTGACTGGATGCCAGGTGCCCACCAACGCTGCCCTATCACTTTCCCCCATAAATGGACAGGGGAGAGAAAAGATAAGGAGAGGCTCAGGAGCTGAGATAATGACAGAGAGAAATCACTCACTGCTTGCCATCATGAGCAAAACAGACTTCACTTGGGTTGAATTTACTACCAGTCAAAATCAGAGCAAGAGAATATGTAAAACAAATCCTAAAAACACCTTCTCCCTACACCTCCTACCTTTCCAGGCTAAACTTTATTCCCAATTCTCTACTTTCTCCCACTACTGGTGCAAAGAGATGGGGAGTGGGGGTTATGGTGGGTCCATCACATGTTATTTCTGCTGCTGCTTACTCCTCAGGGTGAGGAGTCCTTCCTCTGCTCTACTCTGGGTCTAGTTCTACTAGAAACTGGCTCCAGCATGGACTCTTCTCTCCATGGGTCTGCAGGTTTCTGCCAGAACCCTGCTCTGGCAGGGGCCTCCTGCGGGGTCACAGCCTCCTCTCAGGCACCCACTTGTTCCAGCGTGGGGAATCTCAGTCCTGGCACCTGGAGCATGTCCTCCCTCAGCTTCTCCTGGTGTCTGCAGAATATATGAGAGGAACCCAATTGTTCCTCTCACAGGTTCTTACTCCTCTCTTCTCTGGCTGCAGTTAATTCTTTGCAATAACTTCTTCCTGTTTCAAGATATTATAATATTATCAAGATATTATTCTTACTCCTCTCTTCTCTGGCTGCAGTTAATTCTTTGCAATAACTTCTTCCTGTTTCAAGATATTATCACAGAGTCATTACTACCATCTCTGAGTATCTTGCCCTTGGCCAGCAGTGGGTCTGTCCTGGAACCATCTGGCACTGGCTCTGTCAGACATGGGAGAGGTTTCTGGTAGCTCCTCACAGAAGCCATCTCTGTAGTGCCCCCATTACCAGAACCTTGCCATACAAACCAAATGCAATTTCCCAATGATCTGGAATTCCTGATGCTTATAGACAGTTGCAAAGAGAACTTTTTCATCCTTTCCATCCTGTTTCCATCCTTTCGCTATGTCTGAGCTCTCCTTTGGTGCCTCCCACTCACTGCATTTCTCTAACCCTAACACTGCATCTCCATCTGCTCCCTCAGGCTGCAGCTGGCAGCCTTCCCAGCTCCCCTCCTTCTCCCTTTGCCTTCCCTGCCCAGGTGTGTGTGGGCACTTCGCTGTGCAGCAAACTGAATCCACCCTCCTGAAGAGAGGACAGAGAGAATGCATACCATGTGATCCTCCACAGTTTCATCTGTCAGTGTACAGAAGCAGAAGATCTCAGTTCAATGAACTAATAAGCTGACCAACAACTGCAGCTGTAGAAGGGAGGGAGCCTTTGCCTCAGGTGAGTGTTGCAAGCCTGCAGGTTCAGCACAGCCTTGCTTCCCTGGGGAAAAGCAACAGCAAGAACGTGGCCTTGAAAACTGCGTGGGCTTTGTGGGTTTGCCCCATGGTCCTAAGGGGATTTTGGATCTCCCTTCTTTTTGGGTTCTGTCTGTAGCAGGCTTAAATAGGGGAGAAAATGAAGGAAAATCCCAGACAGAAAATTACACAAAATTGAGACTAATGTAAATACTTTGGGGCAAAACACTGGCATGGGGAGACTTGTTGCTATTCCCTAAAACACACTTTAGAAGTCCAAAACTTGAAGGCAATTAAGAAAGCACAGCAGAGGTGCCAGATTACCTTTGATGTTTTGCCACAGGCCAAGGCTCTCTAGCATTTGCAGTTCAGATTAAGTAGGAGCTGACTGGAAAGAAATGTATTCAGTGTCTTTCTCTCACCGCTGTAACCTTTTGAGGAGCAATGGAGATTTAACTCCATGTGCTGGCCTGCTTGGTTGATCTCAGGAAATTAACAACTCTCCCTTTTCACCTGTAATGTCTCAGTTACAGTGCAACTGTGAGTGTTGGACAAAATGCTTTCTTAATGACTATTCAGATGCCTGTTTCCAGGCCACCTGAGAGCACTCACTATGGGTAAAGAAAAAACCCAGCCAAAACCAGCTGTACAAATGACTGGACATTTCATTATGCCACTGATCATTTTGAACCCTCAATATCCCCCTTGGATATCTTGCCTTTCTGAAGGTGCTTGAGTCTCACTGATTGCAGATTCTGGAGATTTTAAGGGACATTTTTGCCCATGGGCTGCAGTTTTTGGGAAGCCGTGTGGGCTTCCCTGTGCCTGTGCAGCTGTGGCTCTGACACCATGACTCACAACAAGCCTTTCCCAGTGCCTTACCAGTTAGTTCTTTCAGTTTCTTTAAGTGAGACATAGGGCAGATGTGACTCATTGTCATTTCTGGAAATGACAGACTTGCAAAGTGAGGCCCAGGGGAGTGTCTGCCTTGTGCCATGCAGCTGGGATCAATGGGTAATTGCCTCCTGACCTCACTCCCTTTCCCTTCTACTTTCAAAATTAGCATTGCTACTTGAGTTTTGACAGCCAATACCAAGAGAGACTTTCTGTTTTTCTCTGTTGGCTTTGTGCAAAGTGAAGGTTCTGGTTAGAAAGAAAGACAAATTGCTTGAATGGAATAACTTGCCAAATTTTGTGCTGGTGTTTCTTCATCAAAACTACGTACTTCAATTCCTCTCTGCACAGACCAGCCTTGCAAGAAGCTCCAGGAAGGCGATCCCACCATCTTGCATAGATCCATGGCTGTTAGAGCTCGTCACTGTGGTGCTGGCAGCTGGGCTAGTGGATCATATGTACAATTTTGTACTGTTTCTGACTGCTCCATGCCAATGCAGCAGCAGCAGTTCCTCCCTGGAGCAGGCATCCCACAGCAGAATGTGCCTTGCAACTGGTACAACAGCTGCAGACTGACCTTTTGCTGTGTGGCTCTTCCCTGGTACCTCCCCATGTGGGCCATCTGCAAGGCTGCTACTTCACTCTCACAGTGCTCATGATCTACCTTAGCACTGGTGTTAGTCCTGCCTCAACTTCTTCAGATGCAGAAGGGGCCATCTTTGCTATCAGGACACACAGAGAGCACTTTAGGGGCTTTGTCCCATTGCTGTAACACAAAGGGTCTGGCAGCACTTTTGAGTTTTTTGGGCTGTGAGCTTAGAAGAGGTGAAAAAAAAAGTAAAAAGAACAGAACACACCAGGAAACTTCATTTTATTTTTTCTCCTTAATGTCTAAGGGCTTTCCTAGGGGGAATACGTGGTACCTAGCCAAACTGGGCACAGCACTGAGAGAATCACCATAAGAATGAACCTGCATCTGCCTTAACTGGACAGTTTTCCCTAGAGGAGAAGACCTAGGTGACCTTCCAGGCTGTTTCATGCACAGCACTCTCCGTGGTCACAACAAATAATTTTATGTAGTTTATATGTCCTTATGGGAACACAGCCCAACAAAAAAGACTACACACATAATTAAACGCAACCCTCCCAAGTGACTGCTCTGCTTGCAAGGCACCTGCAGGTGGGTGCAAAAAAATGAAACATCAAGCCTCTACGCATCTGGGCTTGCAGCAGACTGTAGTCACTGCAAATTTAGACACAGGAACTTAGCATTTACAGAGGCTCACAAAAAGCAGGCGTAGTATCTGCCCCCTCTCTTCATGTCCTGGTGCTTACTAGTGGGCTGGGCATGGCTGGTACACTCCCCAGCAAGGACACACTTTTTAAAGACTGGAGGTGGGTTTGGCAGCCTGGACATCTCTGACCTGCATGTTTGCCAGTGCCAGGGAAGGAGGACACAAAGGACAGCAGTGCACACAAAGCTGTGTCCTTGTGACTTGGTCACCCCAGGGTGTAGGTGGAGTAAGCACAATGTTCAAGGCACTGAAGTGAGAACCTGGGCAAACAGGAGTGAGGTAGTGTCTGAGACCACAGAGCAAATATTTGCCTGTAATGCACTAAGGCAGAATACTGAAAGGCAGCCAACAAAGGGTGGAGGAGTCTGGTGGAGACAAGGCCCTGCTTGTTTGCTCAGCAGTGCAAAGGACATAAAGCAAAATCAGGGCCATTCAGGCCTCTCAAGAAGCTTTAAAAGGCGAAAAACAAGAGGGGGCCTGTTACAGCCACTCTGTATGTGCCTAAATGTCCTCTGAGCACTGATAGCTCACCTGCCTCTCATCTGCTGGCTTGTACCTCTGCAAAGTGGCTTTCCAGGTAGAGACAGGGAGGCTAAAGGCTTTCCTGTGCTGTCTCTCTTGCTCCACATCTGCAGGAGGTGAGCTTTGGCTGGGGAGATGGTGGTAAGGGACAAACACAGCTCCTAATCCCATTTTGAACTTCCAAACCTCATAGTTTGCGTGGTCAAACAAATTGCATTTACCTCCTTCTGGCTTTCAGGATCCACTTAGTTGGGAACCTTTGTTACCTGATAAGGATGCAAGAGCAAGATATAA
The DNA here is from genome assembly GCA_013400215.1 of Cisticola juncidis. Taxonomy (NCBI): domain Eukaryota; kingdom Metazoa; phylum Chordata; class Aves; order Passeriformes; family Cisticolidae; genus Cisticola; species Cisticola juncidis. The sequence continues at coordinate 455,021 of VXBR01001003.1, read as the reverse complement.
GAACAGACCATGCCCTTTCCACCAAAGGCGGAATTAGAGCCCCTTATGTTTAAGGAATCAGATTTTAAAAGTCAGAAAATATTTTTTGTGATGGTTTATTCTGAGCAATAGCAAAACTCAGGCTCTGTCTGGACCAGACAGATGTTTGGGTTGGTGCCAAATTGGTGACATAATTTTTTTAAAATTTTTTTTTAACCTGGTTTTGCTGTTTACAAAACCCATGTGTCTTGCTTTCTCACACAGATACGGTAGCACAGGGGAGGTGTAACAGCTGCCTTGGCCCCAGAAGTAGATCTTTTGCTGTAACTGTGTCTTCCACAGCATCACTGGAGCAAGAAGCCCTGGCTCCCAGAAAGGCAGAGATCACAAGGGCTTCCCCTTTCACCCCACTGCCCCTCTCTCAGAAGACTTTGGGTGGTTTCTCTTGAGGTTTCTTCCACTCACATTTTTGCTGTGAAAAATCCTTGTTGAGTCAGACATCATCTCACCTTCATGTTCAGAGGTGAAAAACTGCTCATGTACTGCTCTACCCTTCAAGGGAAGCCTCATGGCTTCTTTGGAAATGAAGAAGTGTTGGATGACGTCTGAAATAAAGTCTGAAAATAAAGAGGAATGCTCAATCATGTCCCTGAGGAATGTTTCACCTTCCATCCCTGGACTAGATAATGTTTCCTTCCTTCAGTAATTGCTGTGGGCAGAGGTGGGGGTGGGGGTAGCCCGAGTGAAGGAGCCAGCCACCATGACCTGCCCTGCTCTCTGTGTTGTTGCTCTTCTCCCTGTCTCTGGGCTTCATGTAGGGGCTGTGTCCCCAGGGGAAAAGCCTGCCCTTCAAAAGCATCTACCTCACACTCATCCAAGAGAAACCTGGGAAGGAAGGGCTGATGGTACTGTGGGAATGAAGATTGTTTTCACAATTGATCAGTGCTTCTTACAGGATTGTTTTGCACTCCCTTTTTGTCCCAAAACTGTTGCAAGCTGGAAACATGGTATCAGGTTCTGCAAAGCTTGTTCAAGGCTGGTGAGGCTGTGGAGCCATTTGACACAGCTCCCTAGCTGACAGCAGCAGACACCTTGGAAAAGGGTATGGCACTATAGAAGATCTTCCTCCATCTACTGCTGACAAGCATTTGGGAACTTTTGGAGGGAAAGGTTGTTCTGGGACTTCCATGTTTATCAGTTCTTATGGATGTAGTGCCACAGGTTTGTTTAGAAGCTTTGGGGAACTGTACAAACTCTTAACACACCAGTACTGTCAGCAGAGTGTAACCATTCATCTTGTGAAGCAGCTCATCCTTCCCCTGAATTTAGAAACTGTTCTCTGCTAATTCCCTGTGCCACACCTGGTGGCATCAGACCAGGTGAATAGTGGTTTTCCTGTCACATTTCCCATCAGAGTCCTGTTTTTTTAAGATCTTTACCATACCTCCCCTGTTTAGTAGGTTGAGGATCCTAGTACCTTTGCTGTGTCCAGGCAGAGAACTATGCTCTACTTCCAGCTTTCCAGAGTCTGCCCTGTCCTTTCACTGCACCCAACTTGAGATGGGGAGACCAGAACTAGGTGGAGGCTACTGAGGCTCACCTTACAGTGAAGAAGAGTGAGAATTCTCTGGTCATATGCACCAGAGGATTAAATCACCTTTCTTACCTCTCTCATACTTCTCAACCTTTTATTTCATTTTCTAACCACTGCTGAGCACACCAAAACATTCATAGCAGCTCTTGGGTCTCTTCCTGAGTGGCAACAGCGGACATGGAGTTCATCAGTCAGCACCCCTGGAAAGGATTGCTGTTGCCCTGTGCCCACTACCTCATGTTCATCAGAGCTGCATTTTATCTGCTAATTCATTGCCCAATAACTCTGACATTGTGGGCACATCCTGATGTTGTTAAGTAGAGAGACCTAGCTTGTTAGACTCCTGTCTTCCAGGTAAAGCTTGGAAATATGAGTAAGGCGAGGAAGATCTCTGAGCTTGCAAAGAATCTGAAATAAGAGTGTAAAGGTATAACTTACCCTGTCCTCAACGAAGCCACTATTGCTGCTTGTCAGAAAAGCAGAGATGAAAATTTCATATACAGAGATCTACCAATGAACTCCAGAGTTTTCTTTTGGGTCAGCCTTTGGATCTGGCTATGTTTTTGGAAAGTCTAAGGCTGCGCCAAATGCTGGATTGCACTCCAGCACCAGTGTTGTTGGTGGGGAGCGGTGACTTTCTTGATAGCAGATGGAGCACTCATGTGACACTCTGTACACTATGTATCATCTATTTACATCTTTTTTTACATTAGCAACAGATGGCTTGGCATAATTATATTTTTTAAATTAGTGGGAATATGTATCTAAAACTTCACACATTTTCTGGAGCCTATGTTTTTTACTTTTGTAGCACCACTGCTGAGGTCTTAAGAGGAAGGACCTCCCTTATCCTCCCATCACCTTCTGTGAAGAGGTGTCACACTAAACATGCAGGTAAATACAGTATAGCAGTAAGCAAGCACAGACTCACCCAGTCATGCAAAGGGGAGAAGAAAAGGCAGCTTGGAAGGAAGGAAGACAAAAGGGAGAAGAAACAGACTTATAGGTAGTAGTAGGAGGGAAGGGGGAAAAGAGAAGCTAGGACTGACAAACCATACCTTCAAGAGTGAATTGAACTCAAGTCCTACAAAATCATAATCTGCTTCAGAAATATAAAACCTAGCAAGACATGAGTTCAGCAGCTGGTTTTTTCATGTTCCTTTTTTTTGTTTGTTTTTGGCATATAAGGCTGTAAGTATGGGGTCTCTGATACTGAATTTTTCTCAGGAAATATGAGATTCGTTGTGAAGAAATGTTAATATAAACCAGGACTTCTTCATGCTCATGTGACTCCCAAAGCTGGGGCTGTAAGAAGGGTGTCAGGTTGGTTTGATTCAGCAGTGCTGATGCTGTCAGAAGAAAAAAAGAGGTACTTTTTAAGACAATGGGAAGAGATACAGGATAGACCACAAGCAGCCAAGATACCGAAATCTCATTATCAGACTACATTTGCCCAGAAAATAAAAGGTCTTTGAACAGTGAGGAATGAAATATATCCTCAAAACTGCCAAATGAATCATCATTCTTGTGCACAGTGTCAAACCTTGGGCACTAGCAATGTGCAAAGCTGCTGCCTTTTACTGGGAAGTGACTGGGGCTTTATGGGAGTGGGCTTTCAGAGAAGGGCAGAAGAATGCACTCAGGACACAGGGGGTTTAATCTGCATTACTTACTGCAAAGGGCCGTATCAGAGGGAAAGGAGTCATCTGTGGGGGAGCACATCTGTCCACTACCTTGCCATTGCCATAGTACTGTCCATAGGCAAGTATATGATTTTTCTGGTGCCAACAGGAAGAAGTAGAGTACAGCTTTGGGTGGAAAATAATTTCGATTGCAACTGTCCCTGCGAAACATCTCTCAAGAAATGGCCCATGGGCAATACCAAGATCTGCAGGCAGAGCTCTGGGCAAAGGCTGTGGTACCCCTTGGTGGCCAGTGACCAGTGTGCTCTGTTTTTTGTAAGTAGGTCTTTTCCAGCTCAGGCACGTACACCTGCTGTCTGACATGTCATTCTTTTGCTAGATTATTTTGACCCGTGGACCTTTGCTGCAGTATATCAGATGATGTGCCTACTCGTTCTTGCTTAGTGTTTCTCAGCAAGCAAACATGGTATGGTGGGTGGATGCAAAGCTAGTTTACATTTTTACGCTACTTTTACTCCTCTGTAAATCCTACTCAGTAATGACTAATCCCCAAGTTGATTCCCTTTTCCCATTTGGATTATTTTATTTTCGCTAAATTTTGGTACTTGATAAAATTTAACCCTTTAGGGTCTTTCTGTTGTGGTTTTTCACATGCTATATGACGAAGTGGCTTGCTCTAATTAGGGCAGTACCCCAATGGAGATTAAAGAACACATCCTTCCAAGAAAGCTTAAGTACTTAAGAAAAATGTACAGAAAGCACAGACTGAAAGATAAACTCTGGCAGATACCTACAAGGAGTCAGGTGTATAGGGGTACTATCCAGAGGAGTCCACCTGTCCTGGGTCTATTCCTTAATCTTCCCATAATATCAGGGACATCTTGGGCAATGCAGTCTCTACTTACCTGCCATTATCTTTATCAAGATCAAGACTACCCAGGAGTCACTGGATAGTGACTGGGTGAAGCAAACAGAACACAAGAACAGAAGCAAGCTCATGTTAAGCTTCTTTGGAAAGGGTTGTCCAACCAATTCATTCCTGCTGGGCTGTGGTCACTTTATCTGCAGCAGCTCAAAGAAGGAACGGACTGCCCTGAGAAGCCAAGTGGTCTTCAAAAAAGTTGGAAAGCCCTGCAGCAACACAAAGGAGCACAGTGTGAGGACAACCCCATCAACTCACAGGGGTGGAGGGCCAGCGTCACCTCTAGCTCAGCCCTGGGCCCAGGGATTGGCTTTCCTCTCCAGTGTACAGTGAAGCTGCCCTCAGCAGTGCTGAGGGAACAATGGGGCACCTTGCTTTGCTGCAGCTCCACTCTATTGACTCACTGATGCTGAAGACCAATGCCCAGTCTGCAACTTCATCCTGGCCTTGCTTTTTGTTTGCCTCACACTCCTCATGGGATCATTATGGGTCTCTCTTAGGATCTGATCTGACTACTGCTCATATCTTACTAAGGACTGTTGTTTATGGATTTCCTGGCCAGCTAGTGGTCTCCTGACTCCCTCTTTCTTTCAAAGGGTAAAGACTTCCCTACTTCCTTCTTCCATTCCCAGCAATGAGACACCAGCAATTGTGGATTATGAGATGTTTCAGCCATCCCCTACACCCCTTTGCCCCAGATCTGCCACAGCATCTGCAGTGCCCCTGTGAGTCACTGAGGAAGTCACTGAGGGCAGCAGCCCACAGTAGAGCAGGAGGTAGCACAGGAGAAGTCCTGCTGGGGCTGGGGCAGTATGGCTAATTCTGCTGCTGATTTAACATCTGTAAAAAATCATCATCAATAACCTGTTTCTTCTGAGCAAGGTGAATCAAAAGTGAAAACCTGAATCCAGGGAAGGATTTGCCCAGCAGCTCAGAATGGGAAATTCATGGGATTTCCAGAGAAGCAGCTTTGTTGGCACCATGTTTTAAAACCACCAGTCCTTGTGCTTTTAATCAAGTGTCTTACATGGTTGGTTTCTTTCCTAGGGTTCTTGCAGTTGCAATATCATTAGTGAGTTTTCTCTTCTTCTTTTCATACTGAGACAATCTTTGCTTGTGGGAGCTGTGAAAGAAACCATGAGAACGAGAACCCCAGGGGCTCAAAATACCTATATGTAAATAGAGGCTAGCACCACAGAGATTATTTTCAAAGCAGTGCTTGGTTTTTCATCAAGAAAAGACTTGTACCTGACAACCTCAGTGACAGAGAAAACCAGTCTCTCCAGATGTGACTGAAACTGAATGCAACATCTCCTTAGTATGTGGGCTTCTCCCAGGCACAAACACAGCCTGCCTAACTAGGAGGTCCGTATGATGCCTTGCTTCTTCTGGTGCTTCACTCTCTACTTGCAGCTACCAAACCAGGAGGCAATACTAAGGGAAGATATAGGTGTATAGGAAAAGTCTGCTGGACTTCAAGTCCTGCACTCTTTTTTGGAAAAGGCAGCAGATCCAGGATGCTTAGCTCCTTGTGTGGACAGTAGGCACAAGCACAGAGCTGTACTCAACTGTCTTCTTCAGGTTTCTGCATGAGGAACTTAGCCCTTTAATGCCAGACACATCTACCTTCCTTCCTGATGCATGGCCTGTGAGATGCAAGAGCATTAATGAGTTGGCTGGAAGCAATATTCAGGGGTAAGGTGTGAATTGTTGCAGTATATAAGCAAGTGATTCATCCTAATTTGTTTTGTGATCTTCATTTTGGTCCTTACAGAGAACAGTAAGTAAGTAGGGTGGGGAATTAACAAAACAGGCAAATCCTGCAAGGAAAAGAGAAATGCAACTAGAGCAGCTTCAGGTCAGGTTGTTGGATGCTGAAGACCATAGATGGGGTGAAAACATAAACTGTCATAACCTAGCAAACTGATGAGGCATATTTTGTGTCAGCTTGCATTAAATGGATTACTGTGACCCTCCTTAGAGCCCACACATAATAGCAACCACATCAGACAGCACCAAGCCCTGGCAACTAGATGGTGAAGAGGGCAGGAAGGACAAAAATGTGACTTTCTGCTCTGGAGAGCAAGGACACATCCCATGGAATGATGGGAAGACCTGAAAAAGATGGTTTACTCAGTAGTACTTGACTGCTCTGCATAAAGTGTGGATTATTTTCAGGTTTTGCTACATCCCCCTTTTGGTAAAAGAAGAAATGAGTTTCCAGAATGAAGGCAAAAGGGGGAAGGGGTAGAAAACAATTCTTGACTGTGAAGCACAGCATATGCTCGTGTGAAGCTGAACAGCTTTCCATGAAACATATTGCAGCCAAGCTATTACTAACACCTGATGCACCCATGGTTCCCCATTAGTTACCTGCCAGCAATGAGCAATGGACTCAATATTATCAATTATGTTCCTTTCCCTTCTCCTTCTCTCCCACCAATTAATCATCTGCTAATCACGAGAAACAGTCCTCTACTTGAAAAATATCAGACAAACAAGGAGTTTTGCCAATAAAACGGACTATTATAGTCAATAATCATTAAGGTGTCCTGAAAAAAGGAGCAGCCATATTGTTATCCATGGACTTTAAACACTGCTATTTAGTAAAATTCCTGGGGAAAGGTAAGCTGGTCAGGTCTGCCAGCTGATGCATTGTATGTAATGTGCCAGAAACACCATGACCAGTAAAGATCTTGGTCAGATCAAGCTTCTTTAGTCTCACATCTATTAAGGCCCAGACAAGATGCCTTGAAAGCAGCTACCTTTTCATTGTCCTGCCCTTTACCCAGGCAGGACTAGCTGTGCAAAAAACAGTCCCTACAGGTGTTGGCCTGCCTTCAGAGGCCTCCTAGCAGAGGTTTCATAAATCCCCTCCCCGTTCACTTTGGCAAATTTATTCTATCTAACTCTCATTTGCTATCATTCAAACTCCAGCCATATGTGTTTCTCCAGTCATACCTAATACAGGAAATATCATCCTGTTTCAAAATAAATAAAGATTCATATCTTCCTCAGTTTATCCTGTAATCAAAATACCTTTGACCTTTATTTCTGGATGTATTGTTTAGTCTTGTCGTAATTCTTGTGTCTTCTGTCTAGCATTAGCACAAAAAATGAGAGACAAGATATTCGGATGTCCTCATACAAGGCCATACATTACAAATGAGAGTACATTACGCAATTAGAAATTTACTTTAGGAGGACCCTTTTTGTTATTCCCCAACTTGCTACACCCTTTGATTTCACCTGCTCAATACAGCAGCACTAACATTTGACGTGAAGATTGCGATAGAAATCTTCATAGCAAGATCTGAGATTACTCAGGCACAAACAAAATGTACCTGTGATAGACTTCTATGTGGATGCCAAGGCAACAAACATCTCACATGGCAGCATAGTACAGAGCAGGGGCATACCAAGAGACACAAGCAGTTATAGAATACGAGATATATAGCAGACCAGAGACAGTTACAGAATACAAAATTCAACCCTTCTCTTTTTTCCTGGTTTTGCAGGATTAATTATTTATTATTTGGATAGGCTTCTCATGCCCTGAATGAAAAACATCCCCAACTTATAGAAAGCACCTCTACTTAGCGCAGTGTCTAATGATGTGCTGTCCACATGAGAGCAGGACCACAAGACCCACCTCTGCTCTAAACCTCTATAGGTCCATAGACTGAGTGAATCAGACTGAATGAAATTCAGCAGCTTTTCCCCCAATTTAAAAGCACAGTACACACAACAGGGAAGAAGGCAACCCACTAGGACACAGCATCTCAAAGAAACAGGGATAGTAACACTTGTTGCTCTGTCTCCATGGAACAAATGCCCATGTAGTTTTCAGTATGGGTCACTAACAGGCAGTTTTCTGTTTGGCTGACAGCTGGACGTGGAAAATCTGCCCAAAATTACAAGAGTAAAACAGACCTCCTAAAAAATCCTCATCCTTTGGCAGCCTTGGCTGAGGAACTTTCAAGTGTTTAGCTGAGCTTTCCATGGCAAGCACATGCGCTCAGGTGTAAGGACAAGTGTAGCATATACTCATCAAACTTTCAACCAATTTAATAGCATCTTGCCAATTATGCAATTACACATTTTTCCATAAACTCTGGAACTGTGTACCAAAGCAGGCTACAAAGTTGGCAAAAGACAGCCCAATCTGCCACTAGACTTCCCAGCTCTTATTTGTTAGACATTTCTTTGCAGAATGGATCACGTCTTCCTGATGCCCAGGGCCCTTTCATGACATGAATTAAGAAAAGCCTGGGACTGCAGCACAGACAAGTCACATCCAGTTCTTCCAAGCCCAATCTTCATCCTTCCTGTAAACTTAAAGACTATTTCCTGTTTGCTTACATTCTCATTCACCTGGCTTTATGCTTTTGTTTGCTTGAGGATTGCTATATCAAGGTGCTAAACTGATCATCTGTACTGGTTTATCAGCCTGAAATTGTGCTAAGTGTGCATGGATCTGATGGAACAGGTTAGACTGCTTAGGGGAGGACATCTGATGTACAATACACTTTTGGGATAGGATCTCAGAAATTTTGTAGTCTTTATTATGGCAACCATAAAGATGAAAAACACTGAGTTATCTCTAAACATCCTGACCACCACAACAAAAATAGATCACAACTGCTGAAAAGTTACTGCCTGTAGAAACCTAGGAGGCAAGAGGGCTAATGTGTATGTCTCAAAGACAGATAGCCAGATAGTTGTGGAGCCAGCCATGGGTTGTTGGTGATCATGGCCAAGACTTGTTGGTAACAATAAACCGAGGAAGAACAGGATGTGGCTAGAGAGGAGGCCATAAGGAGGTAGGGTAGCACATTTCTGGGACAAGTATCCTTGTTCTGGCTCCTGGAGATGAACACAACACAGCACAGCACAAGAAAGAAAAACAAAGAAGAGCAGAAGTGCAGCCATGAGGCTGAGAAGTGGGCATGGACTGTAAGAGGGGACCAAGACCACCAGAAATCCACAAAGCCTTCTGCCCGTTTCCAGAAATGTTTGGAGGAATGGACTAGACAGGATTACTAATTTGCATAGAAAGCAAGAAACTTATCTCCTTGACGGGGAAATTTATTTATAAAAGGTATTTCAACCAAGCTTATGCGGGTGGGCATCCCCAGGACACCCCAGCTGGACTGATGGTGAAGCTAGGAGTGGTGATCTCTCCCTCTCTCCTTCTTTCTCTCTCCTTCTCTTTAATTAATTTCTGTCTTTCTCTCTCCCCTTTCACCCTACCCCTCTATTCAAAACCCACTGCCATGTGTTCACAGACATCAGGTCCTAACTTATACCACTCTCCATACCAAGTATGTAATTTACTATTAGAACTTTGTGAGTTTTTGTGGACCCTCTGACTTGTGTCATTCCTTTTGACCATGAGTACTCCCTTCCCCTCAAGGGTGGGATGCCACACTTACAGCTTCCAAGTATGGAAGTGGAAAAAGGGAAAATACACAATATTGCATCCGGATAGTCAATAAAATAAAATAAAATAACTCAAGAGAATCTCTTTAACAGCCATTTATTATCATTAAAAGTAACAACAAGTAGTTTTAAATTCTTTTTTCTTAAAAATCTAGTATAACATACTGCTACAGTTTTATGAAACTTACGGCAAAATTGTATCCCCAAACCACACTGTTGTGCCTGATTCTCACAGACATCAGTGGTGTGGCACACGAACAGCACAGAAATGGATCGCTCTATACCGCGATGATCATGAGGCCTCAAGATGCTACAAGTTATTCTGTAAGAGCTATTAAGTATAATTTTTGTTTTTGTCTTTCTTAATATTGCTAGAACAATCAAATATTTCACAGAGCTTTTGATGACCATGTGATCTTTTAAGAACTGTGTTTTATCTTCATACATCTTCCTGCTATAGTTTTCCTTTTCTAAATTTTCCCCCCTTAGTGACATGCCTGCCCCATCTCAGGAGACAAAAACACTGCGATGTTTGCAGTCACTCTGCACACAGCATCACATATTTCCTTCACATTCTGTAGCCAGTGTTCAGCCCTAACCCCTACCTTTCCCATTGCTGCCACAACAACTTGGCAGCGCACAGTTCAGGAATACTACATGCTCGTATTTTAATCTCCAGATTCTTGGGAAATCTAGAGCTTAGGTTAAGCTCAAGCTAAGTACCCAAGATAGCTAACTTAGAGCTATTTCAGATTTGTGGAAAGGAGCAGCAGCCAGACATCGCAGGACAGATGCATCTTTGCATTACATAAAAAGGTCTGAACAAGTCATAATACTGTTTATCATCAGCTTGCAGGACCAAAAAAGAATATCCACAAGCAAGCACGCATACCACTGAAAAGAACAGTCCTAATTCTGTCAAGCATTTAATGTGTTGAATTCAAGATTACAATGTTACTCAATACTCAAAAGTAAGCAGAAGCCTCTGAGTGAAACCCTTCTGGCTATTAAAAATGTACTGAAGAAAAATAACAAGGGGAAACTCCATGTAGTCTTTCACATGTGGTTTGAGTATGATTCCAGATACACAGGATCCCCTGTGGGGGGATCCCTATGTGGGAGAGGGAATTTCCACATGAACTTCACAGTAGCACATGGAACTGAGAAATTCAAAGAAAACCAATCAGTACACAGATTCACGTGCATCTATATCCAGTCTGGATTTAGAGTCATGGGAAAATTATAATCATAGGATAAAAGTATGGATGAGGTACTAGATCAACAAAATCCATGAACAAACCCCAATTACCCTACAAGAGCAGTTCACACTCTTTTCTAAGCAGACCTACAACTTAAACTCCAGGAGAAAAGTGGGTGTTAAATTTACTCAATCAAAAAAGAATTTGGGGGGTTTGTTTTCAGCTAGATTTCTTGGGAAAGAAAACCCCCAAACCAAAAACAATACTTACAGCAAAACTGTGAAATCCTGTCTTACATAACATCCTAAACTACTAACTCGCTTTGTAAATGCATCTAACAGCTTATGAATATCTCACCCTTACTCAATAATACCTTAAAGAGTTTTAACTGAGGTAGCCACTAAAACATCATCATACATTAGCGATGCCAGCACAAAGGGAAAAGCTCAACCAAGATGCTCAAGAAAAGTTAGTTAGCATTTGCTTCCAAAAAATGTAATTTTCTCTCTAGCTCTCTTCTTTCAAACCTTGATTCACTTCCCTTTTCTCTTCTTGCCCATCTCTAACAAACAGCAAAAAAGAAAAGTTTAGCTTTCCAGTTAATTCGTAAAATGTCCTTGGATTTCCAAAACTAAATTTTCAAATGAAGAATCGGTGAATTTAGTTTTAAATGAATGTCATTTAGAACACTGAGACTGAAGGACAATCTGCACCCTCAGTGACTGACACCTGAGGTTTCAGCTCTATCATCTTCCTGCACATGCCTAAGTGCTAGAAGCTGTGGAAAGACACCTGCAAGGGGAAAACGCAAAAGTGGTGAAAAGGTCCCTTTCATTGTAGGTCTCGCCTATATATGTAAACACACAAGGAATCACCAATTAATTCACTGTCTTTCAAGTACTCAGGAGGTTAACTTGCAATTATCATTCCTCTAGCTAAAAAGTACAATGATTTGTTGGATCCTGGACTTTTATAGTGGCAATCATTGCTCAAAATGAAAGCATTTTCAAATTACTTGTGTACCTATGATAGCCTATGCTCAAATTCAACACAAAAAAAATCAGCTTTAAGGATAATTAATACCCTGGTATTTCTGAGAACACTTCAATATTTTTTGTGGTCCCTTATCACAGACTATTTTTCAAGGTAATTCAGAACCTCTTCTATCGATATCCAAATCAAACAACCAATCAGACAAGAAAACTCCAAACAAAAACCACCCCAATATCTATGGTGTTTAGTACACAAATACTGCAGAATGTTTGGGTAAACATCTACATTGTACACATCCAAGTACATGTACATGTAATGTAAACATCCAGTTCTGACTTTTTTTCAACCACTATTTGGAATTTGAGTGTCCTCTCCAATTGGCCAAATGTTTTAATGTATCTACAGAAATGCAAAGTTGCACTTCAAACACATTGTATTGACCCAAAGCAGCACAAAACCTCTGCTTCTAAGATACATACTTATTAAATAAAAAAGTCTGAAGAGAAAAAACATGCTTTCACTTAAAAAAACCAGAGAACTAACAAATGTGACGTGCATAATACTGGTTTCTCAATGTAGAGCAGATACTGTGTGTATATTCCCAAATATAAAAATAAAATGGTACAAATTTCATGCAACTGAACATAGTGCAGTTCAAGTAATACCAAGGTATTATCCTCATTTTTCTGAAGCATGTGGGCAACAGCAAACTGCAGGGTGATAATTGTAATGCGGTCCTTGGGCTTCTTCTTCCATAGAGACAAACAAAGCTAATTTTATTTCAAAAATCTCTAGCCCACAACAGGAAGATAGCAAACAATTTAGCCATGATAACTGTACTGTGAAGAATTTCTGAATTTTCTTACACATCTAGGTCACACAAATGGGCTTATTGTTTGAAGTACCTTGCTAGAACTTCTTTTTCACAAACCACAACACACCAAAAAAAGTGTTTCCTGCTTTCATTACACACAGTCATTCATCAGGTCCAAGTAGATGGAGGTGGTTTATTACAACATTATAAAACTAACCTCATCCTTATGAAGCATATGTAATGCATGAATTAAAGATTCCAGTTAAGCATCACCATATACTAACCCTTTGTGTTTGTATAACTTAACCAGCTAAGAAATTGTTACTACTGAAATCATACACAGGCACCTTTCTATAGCATACTTACGTTATAGTTTTCTTTTTAAAACATTCCACAACTGACTCTGCTTTTAGGTCACTTTTGTCCATTTCATCTATTTAGACGCTGCGTTACCACTTCTCTGTACATGATAGAGATATATATCAGCAGAAGAAAAATGACAAAGAAATCATCCAAGAACCCCAGAATTCCAAACAGAGCTTCAGGAAGAAAATCCAGAGGTGAAGCCAGGTACAGCAAGGCTCCAATCAAGCAGAGGAATATTCTGATGCGAAACATCCAGAAGAGGCCCCCTACAGAAAACATCTCCCGGAAAGCATGTCGCAATAAAGTGGGGAGATCCATAATTCTTTCCATAATCTACAAAGAAAGAACACAAAAGTTAGTATTTTGCTTTAGCAACTCATCCATACTAAACTTAAGTTTCTACTCCTACTTTGCATGTTAGACTCTGTTAGTTTATAGAAATGAAAACAAAATCTGGTAAGAGTTAATGAGTTTAGTTTTACTGGTAGAAAGTCAGATTTAGAATACATATGTTTTCAAGAACCAGTCAAACTGTGTTATTCTACAATGAAAAACATACACTTAAATATTCATCACTAGAAAATATACTGGCATCTATTATGAAGGAAAAGCAATGAATTCTAAAGCAAAACAAATGACTGGGAAAGTAAAAAACAGCAAAAAGGGTAACTGGAGTGAAACATTGATCAGAATGCAAGACAAACAAGGATTGCAAGAAAAAACCTAACAGGTAAAGTAAAATACGTTTCAGTTTTTCAGAAACTCAATACCCCCTTCTGGTGTAGAACCAGTAATTCACATAAGTTTCCAAAGGGTGGATGAAGCTTCAAAGTAAACTAAAAACCTTTAAATTAATCTGATTCCGTTCCTGGCTCCTTTCCATTTTGCTGCTATGATTCTGCCTGCTCAGCAAGAGACTGCTCAATAGAAAATATTCAGGTTTTTGTTGTGATGGGTAGGGATGGGTAAACTTTAAAACTTTTTTTTATACTAGTTCCCTTCTACAGTACACAGTTTCTACATAGAGCCATTAAACTCCATTAAAATGAGTTATTGCCATAGCTGAAAAAGGTTTTGAGAAAGAAATTTTCTATGTGGTAACACTGTGCATAAATCAAAGACAATTTATCTGGTCTAATTAGAGCTTTAGTGCAGATTCCTGGCATGACCTCAGACAGGTTACTGGGGACTAGACTCAGCTCGCAGAGGTCTAATGGAGCCTGAAAGGTAGTTTCAATCTCTTCTGGACAAACCCCAAACATTTTGCGGTTTAGAAAAATACCCCTCCCTCTTCTCTTGTCTCTTTGTACTGTACACTTTTCTTGGTATGTCCAGATCCCATTATAAATGAAGACAAGCAGGGAGGTTACTAGTATGCATGTGTGTGCATTTCACTTTATGAAACAGGACATGCACACAGGAGATGGGCTCCCAAGGCTGACTTTCTAACATTTGTAGAACTTTGACCATCCCTCTTAGCTGTTTACAGAAAAAGAATTCTGTTTTTCTTTACTCAGAGAGAAGAATAAAGACTGTAATATAATCTAAGGGAAAAACTGAAAAACCAAGACAGCATATAATTGTCTGAGGAGAAAGGCACAGAGTAGAACTTCAGATTCTTCAGATCAATGTAAAGAGATAAATGAAGTGAACATCATTCCTTTCAGGTCATGTATTTCATTAAGTATTTCTACTAATTATTGATCCTTTCTAAATTACTTGTATCTAAAAACGAGCTTAACACATGAACATTTGAGAAAACTCAAGGCTTATTAGATCCTTGATAGATAGACTCACAACAAAAAAGCAAATTTCCATACATTTTCATAAATGACAAATACATAATTTTGAGTTCTTGGGTTTGACCTAACCATTTCAGCATTAATTTCCTAAAGGAAAGTTGCTTAGGGCCTAAGCATCAGGAAGAGAAAATCCACATCCTATGGAAAAAGAAAAGAAAAGAAGAGGGGAAAAAACAAAACTACAAAAAAATTGCTCTCAAATTTTCCCGACATCGCTGACTTCCACCTAAATTTACTCAAAACCTACCGATCTAGGCTGTCCTGAGAATCTTCGATTGTAATCATTAACATCTTGAAACACTTGGGCTGCACCCTGCTGATCTTCACCAAAGAGTGGTAAGAACAGTGTTACCTGGGCACAGCAGGGAGATTATGTTATACATGCAACAGCAACACAGACATCTTCAGTCAACTACATAGAAAAAACTTTGGTTTAGCTGAATAGCTAATAGGAGAATAAACTGATTATTATTAGTATGGATACTGCTATTAAATTTTAACTAATTAATTGCTTACAACTACTTACAGAATATAAATTTTTAAAGTGATTGTTAAAAAAGTGCAAAATAACCTTCCTTTTAGGAGAGGCTTATATTTTTTTTCTAAACACTGAAATGCTTTATGTTTCATTAAGTGGGGCAGACGACTTGGAGAACAAAGTTAATTTACCAAATTAATCTATTTTTGTTTCCTGAATTGAAAATTAAATAAAGCAATCAGTGAGGCCTTTCTTTTCCTATATTTGGAATTACCTTGCATGACAACAAACATGCAGCAAAACTCATAGTTTTGCATATAGATCTTCATACGGAAATGAATTAACATAAAAAAATTTTAACCTTGAGCTCTTTTATAAGGATGCAGAATTTTGCTCTTTTCTTGTGTTAATTTTCATGCAAACATACAGATGTAATACATATGTGAATATGACCTTACATATGTTATCTTTCTGCATAAGAGTTGCTGAAAATGTGAGACTTCTATATGGAAACAATGTACAGGTATAAAATGCAGATAGGAAACAGAGAATGTATAGCACTTGAAATTACTACAGTCTTTAGAAGTTTCCCCTATACCTGGTGACTAAATATAAGTCTGTGTGGCAGTCATATTTAGAAATGAGAGCATGAGCAATTCCTCACTCAACTTCAGGTCCTGCCACAGACCTTTTGTATGACTCATGTTTATGTATACATCTTTCCCTTCCCCATTTATAAACCAGGGTGAAAATGAATACATAACCATGCAAACAGTGCCACCTATTATACCTGTTACTCAGAGGAAGGTAAATGAAAATATATATAGAAGGAAAGACACTAAAAAAGTCACTTATTTTCCCTTTTCCAATTTCCTCACCTTTATTATTTGTGTCTTTTTCCTCACTGGCTACACTCTAAACCTACTCATTCTTCCTCCAGTCATATCTATTTTTTTTTCCTTCAACTGTCTTCTTACAGTCATTTGTCCTGCTGATACACACAATCAAAGCAGGATATAATGGAGGGGCATGGGCATGAGTTACATAATTCTTTAGAAGTCACTAGCTCTCTAGTTTGTGTACTGTTAAAATAAAGATGTACCTTTGTTAAAACATACACTCTCAGACTCAGAGATCCTAAGCCCTAATGAGTTGCAGGAACATATTTCAAACTGACAATGTATGTAAGTTGCGTAGGAAGTAAGTTAATGCTTGCTCTACAAAGATGAAATTAATAATACATACAAGTTAAAAATAGGGCCAAAATAAGAAATTGACATAGATAGGTCTTTTGGTAGGGTGAGAGAGAAGGGACAGGGTATTTCTTAGGAACCAGTAATGTGCTGCTACTGGTAGTCTACTACAATAGCCAGGCCTTTCAGATGTAGGTTCTGATAAAAGAAATTAAATAATTCCCTGAACAGAAAGCATGAAAGAATAATTGTTAAAATCTCACCATTTTCTCTTTTCATATACTCTTTACAGAAACATAGCTGAGTTATCAGTGCAATTCACATACGTTTGAGTTGCAGGAACAATCTGAATTTTTTGAGCTATTTGTCAAAGCAAGAAGTTCTGAAAAACTGGATGTCCACCATTCCTGTATCACATATCCCTCTGTATTCTTTCAGTTTCTCAGACTTCTTTATCTGCCAGCTTTACTATTGAAGCTCACATATAAGTGTCTTGTGGCAGGCTATCCTAGACAGCCAAACTGACACGATGACTTAAAATATTACCGTCTGTCTGCAGATTGGACAGCGGATGGCACCCAGCCATGAGCCGTACCTCCAGTAGGCAATAATGCAGGAACCTGGTGAAAGTAAGGTATACAAATTTAAACTCCTGAGATGAAACACCCATTGCCTGAAATAATGTTACACACCTTCAAGGGAAACAACAGAAAGTGTGTATAAGCACTCAGGTTAAATCTACATTTTCTGATGTAATTTTGTGTATGGCATTCACTGAGGATACCAAGAACTAACATGTCCAAATTCAATGCTGTTAATGAGAAAAATGCTGAATAGGTTCAACTGAATCAGTAATTTTAAGGCATTATTTCCTGAAGACACAACAAATTTTTAATCATTAAGTGAAGAAATAACTAAATTTTTTACCAGTTTAAAATTTAGAAGTCACAAAACTGTCAAGAGATGTAGAATTTATCCTAAAAACTTGGCTTTGTAATCATCAGATTCAACAGATGAAGACAAATATAAAAATGTGAGTATTTTATCTGTTTTCCACACTTGTTTGTTTTTTCATTTAAACAACTAGGCATGGTATACACTATCTATTTCATAAAACTAGACAAATGCAGTGGAATAACCCTACTAGGAACCTGAAGGAAGGAAACAAAATGCTATAGGATGTCTGTACATAAACATAGCCTCAAAAATACACAAAATCAAACACTTTAATCAGTTGTGCGCTTACTTGTACGTCTGCAGGACTTCCAAGAAAAATATTCTGTGACAGAAAGAATATTTTATTCTTTCTAAACCATTTTTTTAAATGGTACATTTCCAATTTTATTTCAATCTCTTCAGTTTTTTGCTAAAGTGGAAAAAAACCTTCTTCAATATTTTAAAACGAACCACTTTCATTCCTGATAGCATAGAAAACAATGCAGCACACTCTTAAAGTGACTGTTTATTAATAAATATACTTTCTCAACTATTTACAAAAAATAATTTCTTTTGCAGATGCAATGATGAACAGTTAAAACCAAACAAAGTTCTGAATTAGGATGCCTGGGCTAGTGCCAAAAGTTTGTATTTCTCTTTTGGTTTTATCTTTGGAACTAGGAGCTTTTCTTGCTTACCACAGAAGAGATGTCCACAGTTTGTTTCTATAGGAAATGTAGCCTGTTGCAAACAGACTGGACACGACATATCTGTATAGAAGCGATGCCGATCACCAGCAGAAGCATCCTGCTGGAACAGCAGGAAAATGCAAAGTGTTAGAGATGCCATTTTATTACTAAGCTCTAAAAATTAATAACAAATTCGTATTCATTCACTGTAAGTCAAACTGTCAAAAGCAGAACTATGTGAAATGAGAAATCTATTTAAATATAAAAATCAAACATACTGTTGGGGGTTGGGTTTTCTTTCTTTTTTACTTATAGATATTTTTTCCCATAGGTTGCTAGGAAACTGGGTACTTAAGGGTACTTAAGCAAAACAAAAGAAGTGGCCAAGGTCGGGAGAGGAGTGTAGCATCTGGCAACAATTCTTTTTTTTCTCTGGGAGTTCCTCTCCGAGGGGAGAGATACCGCGAGTTTGGGGGCAGGTCAAGTACGGGGCTGGGGGCAGCTGCTCTCTCTTGCTGGGCTTCGGAGGACGATCGAACCTGCGGCCTAGGGAAAGGAATTCACCATAACCCAGCTGGAAGCTGTCTTTCGTCCGCTGCTGGGCCCCACCCCCTGCCCCGCCGGGACGTCCCGCAGTTCCAGCTATCGCCGCGGAGTTTCTGTGTATCTCGTCCATCGCCCTGGGATTTCCACTAATTCCTGCTGTTCCAGCGTGGTGCTCCTCAGTGTCCTGCGGAGGCACCGGGACCGACTGCCTCACGGGGGTTCGTGAAGCACAGCCTCTCTTCCATCCCTCCCTGTCTCGGACAAAAGCCGGGGGAAAGTTCCTGCGGCCGAGGAGGCTGTCGCTGGCTTCCTAGTTCGGTTTTGTTGTTAATGTCATAGTTGTTGTTTGTTTGCCTTGTCACACATACTAGTAAAGAACTGTTATTCCTATCCTTATACCTTTGCCTGAGAGCCCCTTAATTTCAAAATTGTAATAGTTTGGAGGGAGGGGATTTACATTCTGCATTCTAAGGGAGGCTCCTGCCTTTTCTAGCAGACAGCTATCTTTCAAACCAAGACGCATACTTAAATTGATTCAATAAGCAAGTTCTTGTGATAAGACCATTTTTTTCCTTCATCTGTAAATAAGTGTGTGCTTCAAACTAGTTAAAGACCACAAAGAAAGAATCTCCTTAGTCCTTCATACTAAGTCAGGTTAGACAAGCTAGAGCATGAATAACAAACTCTGATCTATATTGTTACTTCATTATCCTCAGTAGTTCTGTCCAGAGCCACATAACTGAACTGTGTTGCTTACCAGTTGCAGCATTTAGTGTTTCCAAGCCCAAACACAGATGCCAGCTTGTGTATGTCACTGTCATGAAACAGTTTTTCTCCCCACTTAGCCATATTTATCTTCCACATAAATATGCCCCACTGTTATCTCAAGAAGTATCATGATGAAAGACTGTTCTCAATATTCTCCAAAAGTATGGCCTAGACTCTAGGCCATACTGTCCAAACTGGATGCAGTTATAGAATCATTGAATGATGTAAGCTAGAAGTCTTTAAAGATCACAAAGTTCCAACTGTCCTGCCATAGGTAGGGACACCTTCCACTAGACCAGGCTGCTCAGAGCCCTATCCAACCCTGCCTTGAACATTTCCAGGAATAGGGCATCCATAACTTCCCTGGGCAGCCTGTTCTGGTGCCTCACCGCTCTCAACAATTCTTCCTTACATAACATCTCAACCTAGCTTCTTTCAGTTTAAAATCACTGCTCTTTGTCCTGTGACTAAAGGCTTTGCTAAAACATTCCTCTCTGTCACTCTGTTGCCTGGCTCTTGTTGCTGTGCCATTGTTCTGCTACACACTGTTTATCAGTCCAAACATCTAACCCCTGTTCTGTCTCAGCAAACTCCAGATTTCCTTTCCTTTACCCTTAGGTTCACAGGAACACTCCAGGAAGCACACAGCATAATCTAACATACTCCACCTTGTGGCAAAAACTTCTTTGGAAAAAGAATCAGCCAAAATTTAGTTTTAATTACTTCATGTATGCATTTAAAAATGGCTACATTATCTCATTACTTGACGGATTTCAAGGCTGTAGGGACAGTAGGTAAGCTCTCACACCTATCAGGTGCATCTTCTTCCAGAACCTCAAAGAAGCCTACAGTACCCTACATCAGAAAGATGAATTATGCCAACACTTAGTACAGCACCTGATCAGTTTGAAGCTGTTGACGAAGAGCTCGCACTAGCTCTTGATTTTCTGGATGTATGTTCTGATGTTCATTTCTGTGAAAGGAAGTACAAGCAATAAAAACCCCTGTGATCCAAAACTGAAGAATAACTAACTGAAACAAATATGAAACTTGAACAAAGGGCAAAAAATCATCCTTTCCTGCTTTAGAGGATTTTAAAGGAAGTACACAAATAATTAAGGAAACAGGATTTTATTCTGGATTTTAAAAGTACTTTGGACACTTAAAGCTGTACACCAGCAAGATTTTTCAGAGACTCCATAACCAATCATTAAATCATACTAAAACTAGGTTTTAATCTGAGAAAAAATTAAGCCATGAACCTACAAAAAATGAAGTTGCTTGAAAGCTTTTTTTATTAAATACACAGAAATATTCTTCATTTTTGTCTCCACTGCCAGTTTCTTATTTGTTGGTCTACTCATAAATTACCAGTTTTTCACTCACTGCCAGTCATAGAGTTGAAACCTCCTAATTACTTCAATTTTATCTGCTACATTACATTTGCATAAGAAAGATAGACAAACTTACATTTAGAATATTGAATTTATGTAACTATCAGCAGACTGGATATAAAAAGAAACCACTCTTTTAAAATCACTATTTTTTAAAAAAATTCCAGATTCTACAGGCAAGCAAACTACAGGTTAGATATGCCAAGAGGAGGGGAAGGGACACACTGAAGAAAGAAGGATGGGTATATTACAGATTTGAAATTCAAAAGCACACTGGGAGAGAACTGAAATTGAAAATGTGCTGACAACAATCAGAGGTGTTGAGTTACAATAAATATGAGTCAACAGCATACTAAAATGAATTTTTATGCTTAATTCATATGGATTTCAATGATGATACTTTCTGCTCAGCACTCTTACGGTCTCAGCTTGAATTTGTTCTCCATTTTGGGCTAAATACATAGAAACATATAGAGAAGTTGAAGGAAGTTCAGAAGATAATAAGAATTACTGCCCACATTTTTTAAACAGAGAAAGACTTAAGAAATGTCAGTTTGTATAGAAGACTGTTCATGGAGTGAAAAGGTGACAGGATAAGTCTTTCATTCTATGAATATAAGCAATTATTTTGCACAATTATTTAAGGCATGTGGAAAAACATTTCTAACTGCATATAGTGTACAAAATCAGACAAGATTATCTCACGCTATTTTGATCCATCCCTGACTACAAGTTAAATAAAAAAACAGGTTGCAATGCTCCCAGGGATATTGAGGTAAGCTGATCCTTTGTCAGAGATGAGGGCTGGACTGGCTGAACTTTTAGGACATTTTCTGGTTGCAGTTATATTATATAATTTCCTCAATGGCTCTAGAACTTCTGCAATATTTTCCTTCAGTTAATGTGGGCAATCATAATATTGCAGTATTGCTATGTTTAACATTTTGTCTGCTTCATTCTTTCTTCAAAGAGAAATAGACAAGTCTAATATTTTTCAGGCTAATATTTACATGGCTATCTGTAAAAAGAAAATTTATTTAATATGAATGTGGGTATGAGAGTTATATGATGGAAAGCCTGTATTAAAATCCTTCTTATGCACCCTTACTCTCCATGAATCAGATTTTGCGGATGTTGTCTGTCATACATGTTGTATGTATAGAAGTATTTTTCTGTTTAGATGCTACAAATTGAGCGTATTTCACATCTTCAGTTTGCCAGAATGTCTGATATATATTGAAATTCAATTTGATTTGCACAAGCGGAAGTTGTGAATTGTAAGACAGTTTATTCTGATTTTTCCATAAACAGCTAATTGCAAATTTGCTACTGAAAGTGTTCATTTATATGACCTTACCCTGGTATCACATACTATGCCGAAATCATGACAGCATTTGCAGAGCTGCAGAGGTACAGTATGTACAGTCACTTATGCATAAGATGGTGGTGAAGTAGCTGAAAAACCATGCAATGCTCAGGAAGAGACAGGCAGAGCTCAAGACATCAAATTCATAACTTCTGTCATGCAATTAGTGTGAGAAGACAACTGAAATAAATGAAAACCAATATGGTGCCATGTAATTAAAGGCATTATCAAACACAAGCCAGAAAGAAAGAAAGTATCCAAAGGCCTTTTATTTCCCCATTTCTGACTGCTAGCACACCAAAACTTGAGGAAAAAGGTCCCATGATGTGGAAAGACTGTTTATGTACCACAGAGAGCCCTGCCAAATTAATACTATTGGAAGGAAGAAGACTGCCTACTCATGCAGTGTGCAGTCTCACACAGGGAAGGAGAGGAACAGTACTTAGGGGATGGGTGCATCACTCTGCAGTGATAGACACTGTTAATTTCCAAAGACTAAGGTATCACTTCTGCTGAAAATAATGATTTTATCTTATACTCAAAACAATCTGATGGATAAAAAAAAGAGATTAAAAATATCTAAACCTGTAGACCCACAAACATGGAACTGGTAAGTCATCTCTAGGACAAACCTCTTGTATGGAATTAAAGGGTCAGGCTTCCTTTAATTTGCTGAATACATTGGATTTTCACAATGTCATTTGTAATGTGACAATCTACTCACCAGTTTAAAAGAGGATGGAAAAAACGTGGCTCCATTTTATCAAAATTTGTTACTCAAAAGCATACTGGCTTCACAGAAGTATCATATAGTGGCTGAACCACACACCTGCAACTTGTTACATATTTAATTACAGCTTGTAAATTTCTCCCCCAGAAGCATAAATGAAGCCTTGATGTGATGCTTCATTGAGTTCTTTCAACTGGAAATAAGTACAATAACTATATTCCTCAACAGTTCTCTCCATATTCTGCTTCTGCCCCTAAAACCTACTAAAAGCAACACATACTCCTTGCTCCTCATTTTCCTTTTTATTCAGCTTCTGCAACTATTCATTACCACAAGCTTTCTTTCCTGTATACTTACTCATGACCTGTTCTTACCCAACTTAAGTATTTCAGTTCTCTTGATACAGAAGCACGAAAGGCAAAGAAAAAAACATAGGGGTAATGAACACCATATAAGGAACACAAAGACCACTGTACTGTCTAAGGTAACTAGAGAAGAAAAACGAAATACTCTTATTCTCCCTCACTTCCCCCTCAGTGCTAAATGAATTAAAAGTACTACAATTTTTGTACTGTACACATTTTCAAGCATTCTGTGCAGATTTTGATGGCAACAATACAAAGGAGATAGATGAAGAGTGCTGCTGAATACAGACAATTTCAAAAAGTACCAGAAAGCAAGGAGCTAAGAGGATACTGGTAAGATTTTCGGTCATCAGTCATAGAATCACAGTCACAGAATATGCTCAGTTGGCAGGAACCCATCAGGATCACTGAGTTCAACTCCTGGCCCTACATGGACACCTCAATATACATATGCCTGAGACTATTGCCCAAACATGTCTTCAACTGTCAGGCTGATGCTTTGGGTTCTCTGGGGAGCCTGTTCCAATGCTCAGCCATCTTCTGGTGAAAAGTTTTTTTCTGATATCTAACCTAAATCTCCTCTGACTCAGTTTCACATTGTTTCCTCAAGTCCTGTCACTGGCCACAGATCAGACCTCCAAAGTCAGGAAGCTTTGTGTTTTCAGTTTGTTTGCGCCTCCAGAAAATAAACCATCAATATATGAATTCCAAGGATTCATAGTCCAAATTTTTACCTACCTCATGACTCTGCAGAGGCAGTTGATAACTAGCCTGATCTTCCTCCCTAAGTAACTCTTCATTATCAATGCATCATTTCCCTGAACTTAATTCTGACTGAACTCCTGTTACTCTTGCCAGTTGCTGACCCTTGTTCCACTCACTTTTTACAAAATATTTCTTAGTTGCCTTTCTAGAGTTCAAAAATAAAGTGTTAACTTTCAAACTAAACATTTAAATTCAAGTCAGAACTGCCAAAAATGTCAATATGAGTGGTAGAGACATCATAAAAGAGCAGATGAAAAAGAGGCATTCTTAAAGCAATCTGAGTAACTGAAATAGCTTCAGGGGAAAAAAAGGCAAGGTGAAGTGCATGCATTTCTCAAGACTCTTTTGTGATCTCCTGGTCCTGAACAGCAGCACTGCCTTGCAGTCCAACAAAGTTTTTTTCCACCTATAGTTTATTTTGTAGCTTGCTCTCAAGTAACTCTACCCCAGCAATATTTCTCACATGGACATATCCCCTTCAGTAAGTTCCATGATGCCACTGTGTCACTAAAATTGAGTTCCCTTGGTTTTGAAAACTGTTATGTGTTCAGAAGTTTACACATATCCATAAAATAAAATAAAATAAAATAATACCAATTTGAAGCTCAGACTCATTTTCCCAAAACACACAGACTAAGATATTTGTCAGGACGCAAAGAAAAACCCTGAAAAGATAATAAGCTTTGATGAATTGATCATTACAGTAACTGAATTTTGAACTCAACATTTTTCTGTATGAAATGCATATTGAAGTCCACCGTTTTATAGCATATCAATTAAAAAAAAATCAATCAGTCAATTTCTTTGGGTTTGGGTTGTTTGTTTTCTTGGAGGAGACTGCAGGTAGAACATACATTGGAGGAATATATCCAATTTTAATTTTGAAGTCATTGACAAATCTGTACTTTGTAACCAAAGTTACAAAGTTGTTACTTTGTAACAACACAGCAGCCATACAGACTGCGAATTTAACTATTTTCAGTCTTAAGGAATGATGAGCACTACTCAGTTTGATTATCTGAAGATAAGGAAAAGTTAAACTCCACTTTTGATTCTAGCTGTGCCAAACAATTAGTTAAACATAGTAAGCAAACAATCACTTCCTTACTGTCACGGAATCACAATTTTCATGTATCAATGCATGAAATTGTCAAGAAAGTTAGGATTTTGATAAAAAATTAATAATTCCTGTTAACACATTCTCACCTTAAAAGTGTAAATACCAGAGCAGCAATGAAAGTGAAACTGAGCACAACTGCCACCAGTACCTGGTCACTTACTCCTTCTATAACTGAATCATTATCTAGCTTCAAACTCTGAACTTCTGCTTGATGACTGGCCATCACAGCTCTAAAATGCAAAAAGAAATATATATATACACATATATTAAAACATATGTGCACAGACATTTTAAACAGAATTACAAACAATATGTAAGCAGAATAGTAATTTTTGGGAGAAAATAATGATATAAAAAGAAGGAATGTATCCATTTTTATCAAATACTGAGCTTGCTATAGAGGTCTTATGCAGTAGCAAACAAATCTTAAATTACTGTGTTATGATTTAAAGATTTAAAAAAAAAATTAGTCAGTTTACCCAGAAATCTTTATAAGATAAATTGCATAGGAATAGGTCATTACCGAGCTGGACATATTCTAAGGACAGTTTACTGAAAAAAAAATTAATGACTCTGCATTATCAAGAATTTCAGCTATTACATACCACATCACTCCTGGTAGGCTAAGCCAACATAGAAACTTAACTTTCACCACCAATATGAATGAAGAAACGAGGACATTTTGGTTTTAGTGTTATATACTCATTTGGATACACAGGAATCACCCAATAAATTTTAAACTTCATTTGTGTTTTCTGTGTATTACCAACCTTTAGCTGGAAACATGGGGAGAACTTGAATGAAAAATAGTACTATCAGGCTTCCTTAGTTAGACTCACTTGTTTTATATTTGTTTCACATTTTTAGCTATCAGTGACTAAAGCTAACATTTATTAACCTAGAGCACTAACATACAGCTGGAGACATGCAAAATGAAATAGTTTCCAACCCACTGCTGAATCACTGCTGTTGTAATCAGGAAGTGAAATGAACTATGGCTGTGAATATTACAAAATCAGAAGGGTGAAGCTAACTCTTGTCATGTCAAATGACATGAAAAGTCACACTGAAGCTCTGTCCATACACAATTGGAAGTATTTTCCATGAAGCTGACATAACATTCCAGTGTTGGTTTCTGAAGGCAGGTAAGACTGGTATCTTTTTCTATGTTTCCTTGTCCAGCTTGCAAGCTTTCATCAGTGTTTCACTGCACTTCACAGCTCATATGTCATTTAAATTTAAACCTCTCTGTCTAGCAAATGCCACCAAACATCCTCGGGCCCTGAATTAATTGAAAAACTGAAATGGAGCACAAGTCATCAGGATTTTAGTGGATACCTGTAGTAACTACCCTGACAGGACTTCAACATGTCAGTCTATTGCTAATAAAAAAGCATCATATTTTCCCTAAGACAGCTACTCTTATCCTCCACATTTTTTTCTAATATAAGCAGTGGAGCTTTTTTCAAGCTTCCTTACGTTTGTGGGAGCTGCCTTCTAGCAGCAATACAAGAGAAGGTGATACATTCTAAGAGTATGGTTAAAAAGCGTAAGTGGTATAATTAAGAGTAGAGCAAACTCATGGAGAACAAGGGAAGATGTCATTAATTGTTGTCATATTTTTGGGCTTCCACTGTGAAAACTAAAATGGAAAAATGAAGCATATATGAAGTGAAACAACAAACTAAGTTATCCTAAGTGTGCCAGTCTGAACTGAGACTATTATTTCTGTAACTATAGTCAATATTTTGCTAATTACAGCTTTCAACAAGCAATTGTGTCACAATATTTGGAAAGAGTAACTTCTTTCAAAGGTGGAACATCCATGACTCATAAACAGGCATGTTTAAAGTAGGTCAATGTTTACACGATTCATACATACTAATGAATAAAAGACCAGAACTTTGTGGACAGGCCTTACATAGGAACATGGGCCTACACAAGGAGTTAGAGCATTTCTCTGCATAGCTAGTTAGACAATTACATTCCTGTAGTTAAAGCCATGAGGTTAAGATTTCCAAGAGGAAATTTTTCTGAGCAGTAGTTCCCTGGTGCTGAGGATCTGGACTGGCAGGTATGCTGTGATCCCTCCCTAGCTCAACATTATCTGCCTGTATAGTTATTTCTTTGCATATCCAATCTGGAAGAAGCTTCTCTTTCTTACACTGCATCATTCTGAGACATTTTCCACAACTGTGCATGCTGATATCTTCAATTTCTATGATTTTCCTCCTTAAGTATCATTATCAGTCAACTAATTTTTACTCAGTCCCACGTTTTTTTCTGGTTCACCACTCAGAACAAAACCAGAAGAAAATGCCAAGGAACTGTTGTAATTCCTCCATTGGTCCACATCAGTTCTGTTAGAATATACCAATATGCCAATGGCAACTACATCCTAGTAAGTTTTACACAGGGTTTTGGGTTTTTTTTCAGAAATACCTATTGTGTCAGAGACATACAGATGATTTACATGCACCTTTGGAAGGCAAGTGTTTCTTACTGAACTTCTGCTGTCACTACTTGCTAGATAAACTTTAGAAACAACACATGAATTATCAATATCACACCAATTTAAATCAGTTTCCCTAAACAGTCTTCAAGACATCTACTCCAGCTCTTCCCTCTCTGTATGTTCCTTGCAACAACACTCTAAATTCTTATCTGCCTATCATTAATAGCACTCATTGCATTTGCTTGCCTTCATTTCTGCTCACCCATCTTTCTTGAAACACCAATCTAAGGTGCCAAAGTTAGCATCTGAACATGAAAACAAAATACACAGATCCTCACCTTCTCTTCATTCTTGTATATAATGCCAGTTACTTATATCTGCCTCAGCCCTTCATTTTGAAACATATATCACTTTCCCAATAACCTTTTTGGCAAAGGCACAGTACCCAAGAGAAATTATTGCACAGTCTTTCTCTCCGCATAAACACCATGAGACACTTCATCTCTGTTTAGGTATCAATACTGCAAAGACTATATGGAGGGGGAGTGGAATCTCTGCCTCAGTCTCATTTCCAGCTGCTTCTGTCAGTGAATTCTAGAGATGACAAACTATCAATGCCTGATGCTCGTGTTGTTCATATTTTAATTTACTTGCTATTTCTGGACAGCCAACAAGTACTATGTATATTTTTTCTAATTATTGCCAGCACTTTTTCTGAGTAAGATCATTGCACAGGAGAGCTGGTAAGACTTGTGTAGACTAGGTACTACAAAACAGAAGGGTATCACTTCAAGAGAACCAATACGTACTTTCTCTGAATTCATGCCTCAGTAGAGACAGTAATCTCCTCCTCCTCCTCTTATCTCTGAGATAGCATGTTAAAAAAAGCAATGTCTCCAAGGAAAATGTTAAAATACATGAAAAAAATGTCTGACTGAAGGAAGAAGGAATTTTCTGATTTTGAGACTTTCTTGAATCTTTCAGAACTGGAGGCTTGCAGTTCATGTTTCTTCAAGTGTAACTGCAACAGCCAGCATGATCTGCAGTGGTTTGAAGGTATAATAGGCTAGATAACTAAAAATAGCTTCTAAGAGATCTCCCCTCAAGTGCATGTATTTAGCAAGTGTTGCTCTTATAGCTGGTGCAACTAGGAAGCAAGCTATAGGAGATTTAACTCTTAAATATCATAATGAAGACTCAGTCTTCAGAGATAGACACCCTTGATAAAGACTAAGAGTGTGTCAGAGAAGACTTTCAGAACAAGAATTTATCACATATATCTAATGACTCCTAAAATAGTCACTGTTAATAATTTGATGCCATTCAAGAGCAAGCTAGTATGGTTCATACTAAATTCCATCTGTTAACACACTACATTTGTCTGGTTATGAAGAAATGATAGCATTTCATCAACCTTTTCCTCATATAATTATTTTCAGATAAGAGTTCTACATCACAGGCTTTTCAGATATTAAATTATTTTAAAGTTCTTTTTTCTTTCTTTTCTTTAGTTTTATGTTACGTTGTTTCTTTTAATAATTGCAAAGAAGGTTTGAATTTTTTTTTGCTCTGCTTCTATTCTTTATTAAAATAAATTAATTCATGTCTACACCAGCTTTTAGAATAGTATCAACTGCATAAGATTACTTCAGGGCAAAAAAAAAAAAAAGGCAGTAATTGAAAATAGATTCAATTCTAGTACATGATTTCTGGTTATATTTAAGACTTTTTCTCTTTTTAGCCATTTCACAAGGATGGCTTTCTTAAACGGAAGCATAACTCCACCCTGTGTTCCAATGAGAGGATGAAAAGCAAGCGACATCTAATAACACATCAAAACTAGAATTTATACAATTAACTTCTGAATGTTAAAAATATCAATTGCAAACTTTGAAAAACTGACAAAAATGCTGGGCCTTTCCCTACATTAAAAATAACACCAAAGCCCAAATCTTAAATTCCAGCTTTATCTCATCTTATCTTCAGACTACTGGCACTTGCTTCAAGTAAAACAACACTGAAAAGGAGAAAAAGACAAGGAGTTACTCCTCCATACCACGTGGGCTAGCTGAGTTACAGCATGACGTTGCATGCCAGTAGACTGGGATCAGGTTTATCTCCATGAGGGTTCTTGATGGCTAGAGATTGTAAACAACTTCAGAGTAAACTGTCCACAAAAGGTTTTGCAATAGAAAGGACCGCAATTTACTGTTTATAAAATTGTACAGTTTTTTTGTAAATCTGTCAGTAATTAATCATCTGTACAGAAAATCACTTTATCGGTTTTGCTCAGAATGATCAGTGACAAAAAGTAACACTATTTTTTTTTACATTTCAAATAAGAAGCTACAGACATTCTAAGAGTTACATTTTTCTCTCTCTGATTATGTATGAACATAACATAACAATGCATGCAGATTTAAGCAAAAAAAAAGGTAGAACTATAATGAGCAATACTGCAAGTGCAATGGCTTTTATTCTTGGAAATTCATACAGATCACATTGAAGAGTAAGGAAATGAAGACATACACCAGTGTGAATGTACCATCTCTTAATTTTTCAGATCTTGAAAGTATTATTAGAGCTTTCAATGTTCACCATAAAGCACAGCTACAATAATACCCCATGCCATGGCTCATAAAGACATGAAAAACAATCCAGTTTTCCCCACAATGTGTTAAACAGCTGCCAGCTATCCAAAGTCAGAATTTTCCCCATAGTTTTCTGAAGTATTTGAACTTTTCTGAGCTTATCAGGGAAGTGCCATATGATAATATACTCTCAAAACCACTGAGGTTTTTAGGACCCACTACCAAAGGAAAGTGCAAGCATAGTGAAAAAGAAATAAGAGGCTCTCTTGATGCCTGAGAAGTAAACAATGGGGTAACACATAAGAAATACTGACGTGAGGGACAAGTTACTAACCTTACAGTATTGACTGTGTGAGCACGGTACAATTTGCTCAACATCTGAAAGGTAATTGGATAAAAATGTATCCTTTATGGGTTGGGCTGGGAATGAACTAGATGAGAAAGATGGAGTTTTGAGTTTTCCCTTATTCCAGTTTTATTTTGAGTGTTTTCCTCTTGATGCAGTACTGGCAGCCACCATTGGTTCTTGAAAATAATTATGAAGTTAAGACAGTGACGATGAGCCAGTGTGCAAGCCAGAACCTGTAATTCCTTTTGCCAGTCACCTTTTATTAGCAAAAGAAATGGCCCTGCCCTTTGAAAAAGCTGCTTAATTTGAGGTTGTGTATTGCCCAGGATAAGTTAATTCAACTCCAACTAGTCAAATAACATAGCACACACTTTCTTAAGAACAAAAAGGCTTTAACCCCTCAAATTTTTTTCCCACATAAGAAAAACAAACAAAAAGTTGGTTTCATTTGTATCAAAAAGTTTCTAGTAAGATTGACCTGTTTTAGATAACATAAATCAACTTTTAAGAATACAAGTATACCAAAAGAGAGCATATTTATTCTGTCATCCGTCCCCTGAAGATATATTAGCTTATATTGAAATATCTATAGGCATAAATTCAGCATATTTCATTTAAGAGAAAAACAGGCAAAAAATCCCAAACTAAAGACAAATTCTTATATGTAGGGCACAAATTGAGACCGGTCTCATCAGAAGCTATCTAATTAGCTCCTGCTTCAGAGTAGTAGCAGGTCATGGCCCCTCTCTGTGGCTGACAATCAGACTTTGTGAATGGATTTGACTCAGCAAACTGGATCCCACAGTTACTTATGCTGTCTTTCTTTAAGAGTCCAAAGATATGCCCAAACTGCATTCAAAAACAATTAAAACCAGCAGGGATGAACTACACATGATGAACAGAGGAAGTGTTGAAGACTCTATGAGTTTACTAGCCTAAATCCTAAATCAGCTAAATCCTGAAGTGATATATTTTATCCAGGCTCCTTAGTGTACTAAAGTTGGACTTTGAAGAAGCAGTGTAGGCAAACATAACTTTATAAACCAGAAATAATGGAAATGATTTATGGTGTACTTAGAAAAAGTGTTCCTGAGGAAACAGGATTTATTAACTTTTAATTTTTGCAAGCACATTCTTACTTGGATAAAGCACCACACAATAATCTCTAGTACTAAGTATCTCCCTATATTAGGAAAATCAGGAGGAGAAAATCCAAAGGGCACCTTTACTAATGAAAATTTAAAAAAAAATCAAATACAGCAACATCTAAATTGAAGAGATATATTCTGTGACAAGGCTGTTAAAACTGACTTGGGATTGTTTTACTAGAATTTCATGCAATCTGTTAATGCATCATTATTATGAGTTTGCATCAACTTTGGGTTTACAAATCAGTTCAGCTGGTACAAGAAAAACAGCCAAATTCAGCTGTGTAGTATTCAGTTATACGCTCACTATGAAACACCTTTGCTTTCAGGACTGTGCAGACACATTTAAGTGCATACATATTCTTTGCAAAAGAGAATGAAAAAGGCCTGAACAGTCTTGCCAAGGGAGAGGAGAGGGCAATTTCAGTAGGCAAA
The DNA here is from genome assembly GCA_013400215.1 of Cisticola juncidis. Taxonomy (NCBI): domain Eukaryota; kingdom Metazoa; phylum Chordata; class Aves; order Passeriformes; family Cisticolidae; genus Cisticola; species Cisticola juncidis. The sequence goes on along the minus strand of VXBR01001003.1, from coordinate 422,939 downwards.
TAATGATATGTTAGAGTATGTCTTACAAACTGACCAACTGAGGCACTTGCCTGATAAAGCAGGTTTCTGCAAGGTCTGAGATCAGCAGTCTCCGAGGCACATTTTTTCCTAAAGAGAAAAAAAAAAAAAGAAGAAAAAATAACATAGATATTCTACTTTTGCTGATGGAATCATGTTTTGCAAGTTAAAAGTAATGCAGCTGCAAACAAGAGATGCAAGGTTGTAAGGGCAAATAATCCAAAATTAATATACCATTCTACTGGGAAAACAAAACGTCTCCAATAATTTTTCCGCTGAGCCCAAAATTATGTGGATGGCTTGAGGCAAAAAGACAAATTCCATTGAATGGCCTGTTTATCATTACTATTTTGAATATCTGCCTGGGTGATGTACGACTTGTGTAAAACAATTCCCAACAAAGTCTTCCACCACTTGACAAGGCAAAAATATACTGAAATATATAGAGTTCTAAACAAATCAGAGGGTGGAACTGAATTCATATGCAGATAGGAGCATGAGAAAAAAGCCTGCTAATGTCTTCAGCTTGGATACCTGACTTTCCTGACAGGAAGTCAGACAGGAAGAAAAAGAAAATATTGTCACTTTGTTATAACAATGTTTACTGGAATATGGTAATACTTTAGCTAAGCATGAGAAAGCTTCAGATCTCTCTTAGGAAAAGTGCGCAAGAATTCCTTACTGTAGAAAGTGCTACTTCCATAAACAACCTCATATCTAAAATAGATAGCAAGGCAAAAAAGCGTTATTGTATTTGTTTGCGTCAACAAAATACAAGCTACACCTTGTGGCAACAGGCAAAGCAGAGTGGGAAATGAGACATGGAGGAAGATATGACAATGCAATGGACCTGTGAAAGTATTATTTGTCAAAAGTACCAAGCAGGTTGCTTAAAGCACACATGAAAACTTGGAATGGAAAGTTGGCAGTTGAGCAGTTGTTCTATGACTTTAAATTCATTCCAAAACCAGAAGTTACCTTTAAATGAAGACAGATTTGATTTGTAACTTATACAGCAGATTATACTATGAGATCAGTGAGAAAATACTTTTCTGAGAAAACTTGAACGTTTTCATAGCTTCTACAATATTCTTCAACTCAAAAGGAGCTGACATAAAGGGAGCTCTCAGATTTTGTCCATGCTACAAATTTATTAAATGGAAACACTCTGAGGAAACGGGGAAAATAGTGACAGTTTCCACATCTGCGACCCTTCCTGTTTATACAACCCTCTACTGTTATCAGTGCCCTGTGCCTGTTACTGCATGTTGTTGCATGTCAGGCCCGTTGTTAATTGATAGGGCACTGCAGAACTTATCATGAAGCCACACACTCTCATTGCAAACTTCAAATAGTCCAAAATCCAACACATTACTGAGAAAGAGTTACTTGAATTCCTCAGGTGATCCATCTGCAGCATGATGGAGAGCTCTTCTGGCTGGGGTACAGCAAGGATGCAGGGGCACTCTGGCCACAGACAGACTCCTTGTCTTTGAGATTAAAAATGAATGGAATCACCTGAAGAATCTCACAGAACCAACTAGGCTGGAAAAGACCTCTGAGATCATCAAATCCAATCAGACTGAACACCACCCTGTCAACCGCACCATGGCACCGAGTGTCATGTCGTCTTTCCTTGAACATATTGAGACGGTGACTCTACCCCCTCCATTGGCAGCCCAATCCAACACCTGTTCCAATACCTTTTTCCTACCCACCACTTGCAGCCAGTGCTAAGCAAGTAGCTTATAGAATCGTAGAATGTTAAGAGATTGGAAAAACCTTAAAGATCACTCAGTCCCAACATTCCCACGCCACGGACAGGGACACCTTTCACAAGACCAGGTTGCTCAAGACTTACCCAAACTAGTTTTGAACAGTACAAGCACTGGGGCATCCACAACCTCCCTGGACACCTTGTTCCAGCATCTCAATGTCCCTGACAGTAAAAAACTCCTTCCTGCTGTCTAGCCTAAACCACCCTTCTTTAAGTTTGAACCTATTGCTCCTTGTCACTACAGTTCCTAATGCAAAGTCTCTCTCTGGCTTCCCTGCAGACCCTCTTCAGATACTGGTGGGTTGCCTGCCCATTAAATTTACTACAGCAGAGCTTTGCTGAAAGGAATCTAACATCACTGCCTTCTCCAAAAACAGAGGAGAACGCCGTCAAGGCTGCTCCATACACAAGCCAATCCACACTAGATACTAAGACTATAATATGTCTGTGGGTGCAGGGTCATTTCCTACTCCAAAAGAAGGAAAACCTTCTAGGAGCTAACACTGATTAGTGCTCCTTTCACTAACAGAATGTCTGCGGGTGAAAGGTCATTTTTCTACTCCAAAAAGAAAGAAAAACCTTCTAGGGGCCGCTCCACCAACATCGATAACGCCAGTTGTACACCACCCTCACAAACCCACGCTCCCAGCCCTGCCGGACACTGTCCTGACCAGCTCCTCCGCGCACAGGCACACGCACACGGAGCCGGGCGAAGGGCTGCAGAGCCCTCCCACCCGAGGGCCTGGCAGCATACGAGGCGCCTCGACGGACACGCAACGGAGGGGTTCGCGTCCCCTTCACCTCCCCAGCGCCCCCCGGCCGGCTGTGAGGGGCGGACAGCCCGCTCCGCTGTGTCCCCGCCCGTCGCCCCGCGGTACCTCNTTCGCTCCGGCGATAGAGGCCCCGCGGCCCGCACTGCGCCCGGGCCGGGGTTGGCGGAGCCCCGGCGGCCCGGCCTTGCTTTATGTCATCTTGGCGTTCCGGGGACGGCCGGGCAGGGCCGCGCTTCACCTAAGCGCTGCTCCTGCAGCGGGGGAACAAAGAGCCGGGGGGCCGGCGCGGGAGCGCCCCCAGGTGCGCCCGGGATGAGCGGCGAGCTGCAGGCCGTGCCTCTGGTCCTTGTCCCTGCCGTGCTGTCGGTGTGCCCTGCTGTTCCCACCTGGCCGTCGCTCTCTGACCAGCAAGGCCGCCTATCTGAGCCGAAACTTGCATTTCCGCCTGTTTGTTTTTGTCTGTTTTTAAGCAGTGCCTGAGTCTCAGAGACAGAATTCACCGATGAGGCTGAGGATTTCACAGTATGAACTTAAGAGGTGATATATTTATCCCTGGAGGTGTTCAAGGCCAGGTTGGATGGGGCTCTGAGCAACGTGATCTAGCTAAAAGTGGCCCTGCTCATGGCAAGGGAGGTTGGAACTAGATGATTTTCAAGGTTCTTTTCCAGGCCAAACCATTCTATGATTCTATGATCTTATGATAAAAATTATTTTATACCACTTTAATGTTTTCACTTTTTTCCAAAAATGTCTTTAGGTTATGCTGAAACTCAAAGAGCAGCCAAAAAGGTAATGGACATTAAACCTGGGTTTGCAGCTACCCGTCGTCTGGCCAATGACTGTTACACAGACTGATATCTCTGCAGTAGCTGAATTATTGCTCAGTTGCTTCAAACCACTGGATTTTGGTTTGGGGCTGGTTTGGGTTTTTTCTCCCCTCTATATTCAAAATAGCCAAGTAAATACCTAGAGTATAAAACTCTGCAATACAGCTATTGTTGAACAGAAACAGAAGTTTTCAGACATTTTTTCTATGAGAAGCCAGAGCTGACTGAAGCTCTGATGGTGATGAGTAAGTTCCTGGGGAGTAATATGTTCTCTTTCCTTTACATTCCTGCCAATTTTTCCATCTTTATTATGATCAGATGTTGGCCACTTGTCTTGCGTTTGGCTTTCCATACTTTCAGGTGTGGGAAATGAAAAGTCCCAGTATGAGGAAGTTGATGTGTGTTAATACTGGCAAAGAAAAGCTGAGTGAGAGGCTCAGTCGTTATAATTTGCAGTCCTGAAGCTGTACCTACCTGGCGGAGCCTGGTCCTGTCTGTTGTGATGGTCAACACAGGTCCCTTTACAGTCCTCAAATGCTGAGCTGATGAGGAGACTAGCTGCATCTCTTTTGGTTAGCAGAAATCGTAAATCATCTTAAACAACATTCAAATGGGTCTGAGATGAATGTATGAAGTTATGGGTTACTTTTCATCATTGATGTGGGTATGTGGCTTTGAAATAGACTCAGTTTGAAGGAAGGTAACTTTATTCCAGCATACATGAAACTTGCAGAAGAGGCAGTGAAGTTTTTTGTTCCTCTATGAAACTGACTGTGCATGAAGAAGATGCTTTTTTTGTCTGGCTTTCTCTCAGATGATTCTTGGGAAACCGTTTATTTAGATAGGAGGGTAGAGCTGTCTTAATAACAGTTTATGCACATCTGGGAAGGCCAGTCATTTCCTATTATGCTAGAGAAGCTGACTGCTCTTTAGAACTGGTTTAGCCTCCCAGGCTGCTTGCTTAACATTCATACAGAAGTATTTAAACTGGTTTGTCTGTGTTTTGAATAGATAAGGGTTTCTGCAAGTCTGAGAACCTGTTCAGCCTAAACTGAATGTTTGCTCAGATGGATATGGGGTAAGAAGAAAGTGCCCCTCCCTCTGCCAACTCATGATTTTAATTAAGGAGAATATCACTTAGGCTTTTTACTTTGCATGCCTGTGATTTCTCTTTTGCTGTGTTTAAGCTGTAGTAACCTGCTTACTTCTGAATATGTTTTGGTTTATTTTTTAATATTTTCCCAATACCAGTTTTGTTGTTAGGCTTCAACTGAAGGTATAGTTCTTGTTTGTTTTTCACCTCTCTGACAGTGTCATCAAATGGCTTCCTAAATAATTTTTGGTTAGGATTTTAAACAGCTGGGTGAGCTTTGACTTCTTACCACTTTAGCAGGTGACCATGATGTTATTTTGTGACAGCCACAGTAGTGGCAACTTGAGCAAAAGTGAAGGACTGGAGGCCAAGGACTGGCCTCTCAGAACTGATATTTGTACTTCAGCAGTGTTTGCAACCTACTGTAATTGTAGAACTATTGCTCTACCAAAAATCTCCCACAAACCTCTGAGTTCATCCTATGTGCTATGGGATTGTTATTCAAGATGCAGTTCAGCCAAGGCATTTTGGAAAAATGTGAGGTAAACCTGTGATAATATTAAAGTTGTTCTAGCATATCTCAGGGAGATTGACAGCTTCTTTTTTTGTTTAGAATTTAAGACTGGTTCACACATGAACACATGGGGTTTTAGTGTTCTGTTTGGGTTTGTTTGTCTCTGTGTAGTGTCAGGAGCGCTCTCAGCTTGGATATGTAGCTGAGGCATTTCATAAAGCGTGGAGAGCTGTCAAATGTGCCTGTGCCAGTTACACTTTAATGTCTCTGAAACCATTGTGGTGGCTATAGGCTTTTGCTATGTAACCTGAGAAGTTTTCTTTTCTAGGAAAGAGCTAAGATATGATACTGAAAAGATTGCTTAGCATTGGTATGTAAACAGGAGGATTCCTCAGAGAGAATGCTGCTGTGTGGTAGTATGTAGTGAGTTGATATGGAGATGTCATGGACTTTCTTTCATTATGATAAATATCTCTTATTTTAGTATGTGCTGCCTCCACCAAGCTGCATCTTGCCTTCTTTCTTTCTTTCTTTTCCAACCCTCAAGGCTAAATAAAGTTTCTGTTAAAACTTTTGTGGTGAGAACTTTATAAATACTGCAAGGCTCCTATTTCAGCATCCTCCATTTTATAAGCACTTAGGTCATTTATGTTGTATGAGTCCTTTGACCTTTCCCCCTTTTTGGCTGAAAAATCTCCCCAGTACAGCGTATCGCTGTCTTCTGTGTTGTTGCCTATCCCAAACTGTAAAGATTCATCTGGTAGTATGAAGTACAGAGACCATGTGACCAACTACTGAAACAGATTCCTCAAGAAGGCTACTTGTAAATGCTTAATAGGCACCCTAATTTAAAGAGAAATTACAGGGGGAATTTACTGGGGAGGCTGTTTTTCCCTGCTGTCCAGTTATATTCTTTTTTGATCATGCTGTTCTCAATCCTTGTGTATATTTAAGTATTCTTCTTGTTTTTTGTAGATGCCAAGATTGTAGGCAACTTGCTATGCCTGTTAAAATTGTTTCGTCTTCCACTCCTTGGCCACTGACCACAAAATTGTAGAGTTTCATTTTCTTCTGATAATATAATCACATCAGCATGTCTTACTTCTTGAAAAAAACACATTTCAGGAGTGGTTGATTGTGCTGATGATGACAGTGAATCAAGAAAACTATTCTGTTTGAGTACAATATGTTGCTGTTCAGAGGCAAAAAACCTTGAGCTTGTCAGCAGTCATGGAATATGGGTTGAGGAACCTGGCAGATCACAGCCCCTGTAACTAACATGAAAAACCATTAGTCTGAGCAACCTTTTTTTATATTTTATGACCTCTCACTAAGATCGTAAAGAATTTGTTGCTCCAAGTTTTAAAGGGATAGTTGTCCTTGACTATGATATTCTGAGTGTAACATTCACCATTGTTGGGTAATAGGGATTTTTTAACATATTACCAAGATGTCAAGCAGGAACAGAAATCTCTTCAAGATTATATTGAAGAGAAAGTGACACAAGGCTGATAACAGAGGAGTACAATAGTTAATGGTAATAGGGTATGGTTTAATGTATATGTTCCTTGCCATCCTCCCATCTTTTAAGTCAACATGAGAAAGAAAGACTGAACACAGAATCTGGAGGTGCAGGCATTATTTATCATGCATACATTTTGACTGTTAGATTTTCATTCTTTGGGGCCTTGTCCCAAATTCTCTTTTTTCTATTTTCTCCTCCCAGAAGAGCTATTCTATACAGTGTACACTTACAGTAGTTCTCTGAAGAAAAGAAACATTTCAATATGATTTAGTATGTGCTCAGTTTCAGCTTCCAATTCTGCCCCCTCGTTTTTTGGTGGGGGATTGTGAAGATGTTGCTTTGAGAAGAAACAGTCTTTGCTGCTAGGAACTGTGAACCTTAGAGAGTGTAAAGGAAACGACTTTTCTGTTAGTCTGTTAATCTCAAAGTGGGAGGTGTGGAGAGAAACCTGTTTCTCTCTTCTCTGAAATACTTAAACACAAATGTTTCAAGGAGATGAAGTCAAACTGTGAATTTTGCACAACTGTCTGTCTTGATTGTGACATTTTGGGGCTTGAAAACTTTGAGATAATAGTCTATCATTCTGTTCTTCCTGGACCATTACAAATCTTTGCTGTGATGTGTTTGACTTCTCTACAACAATTGCAGATATTCAAGTTGAGCCTTGAGGCTTCTTCTCTCTCCTCTGCTACACAACTGGACTTGCTGCTCTCTCTGTTCTTGGCTGACTCTTTAGGTGTGGTCGTTTAGAACGTCTTTGCCTAAATTTGGTTTAAGTGCTCCAGCTTCAGAACCTAAGTCTGGGGTTGTTTATTCAGTTTAATTTGCAAGTCCTAGTGATTGATTTGAAAAAACCCCAAACAATGAGGTTATTTGCCACATGGCAACCAACACTAGCACAAGGTTACACCAGGAATGTGTGTTTGGAAGTGAGGGGAGGAGAGTAGTAGTGTCCCTGTGGCTTCTGTTGCCAACAGCCTGGCAGCTCCTGCCATACAGGAAAGGGGCAAGGATTAACTCTTCCCTTAACCACTAATACTGGTTTCCTGCCCTACATAGTATACTTGTATTGTTTTTCTGTCTGTCTTTGCCATAAATGACTTAAATCATTCCCTCCCGTGAGTTCCCTAGTACTGCTCATTCAGGGCAGAGAACAAAATGACAGCATGGAAAGGAGAAGGGTTTCAGTGAAAGGAAAAGCTCTCTAAGATTAAGGGCGGGGGAGTCCAGCCAGCAGTCCACTCCTGCCTTTGGCAGGCAGAAGCTTCTGAATAGATACAAAGCTGGAGTTGTGTTTCAGTGGACTAGCTGGGGCTACAAAGGGATGGTAGCTTTGCAAAGGGGGCACGCAAGAAATGTTTTTGAAGTGGTGCAGGTAATGGAGCAAGTATTGCACAAGAGGATGCATTGTAAATATGATGATGATATGCTTTAGCCCTTGAATTCCTAGGGCTCTTTCATGCCATTTGTCTGTGGGCCTCTTTGTGAAAGTGTGTCACGCTGGAAAGTGTAGTGCTTTGTATCCTTCGTCCCTCCCTTTGGACCTCCCATTTTAAGCTGAGTCTCTCAAGGTAGTAAAGTTAGGATAAGTTAGGACTTAAACAAGAAATGCATATTTAACCCCACATGATTTATGTTTTGGGAACAACAGGACAGGGAAGTGAGCATTGTACTTTATTCATTGCAGTGTTGCAAAGTATTAAATGAATTGCAGCCTTTCTACATCTCAGGATTATGTAAGAGAAATCTTTGAGTGAACGTATTTGCCATGGCAGCAAGGTATCTATAGTTTCACTTCAGTGTAGAAATAAGTAGAAATAAGTATATACTATATTTCTGTAGTAGAAATAACAGAATTTATTTGTGTGGTTTTTTTTATTTCTTGATTTATTTTTGTGTGTGTGTGTTTGTTCATGGTTTTATTAATTCTACAGCCCCTTTTGTGGCTAGGTGAAAAAGCCCAGCATGACTTCATCACTCTGGCAGGGTTAATGATTTTATTTTATGCACAATGTTAAAAGAGGGCTGCCTGTTACATGGTGGCTACTGCCTTTTTTTTAAGGAATCATGGAATTTGGTCAGCCTCTGAAAAATCTTATTCTACACAAAATTCCATGAAGTTCAGGTAATTCTTTGTTGAAATATATATAAGAATAAGAAAAAGGAGAAGACTTGAACTGCAAAATATACTAATTTTGGTGATGTGCTATACATCTGTTTCCAGTTTTAGAATCTGTTAAGTCTGATTTTTTTTAACCAGGTGAAAATTTAGAATTTTCTTAATCCTCTATTTTAGCTGCTAAATCTTTCTTACTCATGTGATCCTGTGAAAGGCTATGTTTCCACACTGATCAGAAAGTTTGGGCAGATGATGTTTCTGTAGAACTTAGTGTTCTTGGATTAATCTCCTGTGCATTTGGGGAAGAGAGCTCTTTCTTTCACCTGTCACCAGAGACTGTTTCTCATCTGAATTATAGCTGCAAAGGTTGGAACTACAGGTTTTAAATAGTTGTTATTCTTCTGTATTTTGCAAGGGAAGGATATAGATTTTTTACTACTTGTTTTGTTTTTGTTTATTTTTTGGTTGTGTTTGCTTTCTGTTTGTTTGATTTGTTTAGGGTTTTTTGTTTAAGTAATATTAGAAATATGTACAACTTACGAAAATTTCTCTAGCTAGCCACTGGCCAAGAAGTTAATTGACTTTACTTGGCCATCACATAAATACTATGTCTTGCTGCTTGTTCTTTATTTTAGTACATTTCTGTTTGGGCACATTTGCTTGATGTTGTTCAGGCATCTAGTAGCCTAACCATCTTTATTCAGAATAAAAAGAATTTCACTCATTTGTTCATTGAGCACTGTTCTGCTTTTACAGAAAAACTTCATTATCCTTCTTTGGTGAAACTTCACGTGTCCCAGTTCTATGGGCTAGATTACCATCTAGGCTTCTGTGAGTTAGAGTGCTGAAGGCAGAAGATATCTGACTTCTGTGTCTAACATAACACCATTATAAGTATGTTATTTTGTCTTTTCTGGGCAGTAGAGATGGAAAATTCTGTACTCTGATTAGGAGAGGAAGGTACTGATTCCTGGAAATCCTACCATTTGTGGTTTGGATTGTTTTTTTCCGTGAAAAGATATTTCTAGTCTTAAAAGGCACTTCTGAATCTTTCTGAAAAATTTCATTGTTGCTTGGTACATGTGAATGTACATATCATATAAAGATGGGTGCACTGAGTTAATATTTGGCAATTTTGCACTTTATGAGTAGCTTGTATTTTGAAAAGAGAAAGAATGGACTGATACATACTACTTTCAAATAAAATATGATGACATAGATGAAGACATGGAAAGAACTGTTGGTTTAAGGTGCTGGTTTTGGTCTTCCTGTTACATATTATACATCTTCATTTTATCTTCATTAGAAATGCTGTTGAGAATTCTTTTTCATCAGTTGGCTTATCTAGCTTTTAACTGAAAACAGGAATACATTCAGTTTCACCACAGGAGTTGGTGGGTTAGCTTGTCTTCTCAATAATGTTTCTGAAATGGTTAAACCAAAAACCATTCAGACTTGAGACTCTGTCCATTGTATCTTAATAATTTGTCATACTTGAACACGTCAGTTAGCAGCAATTCAGTGGCAATGCCAAGACAGTGCAGTAGTAACTGATTTGTGCTGTTGTGGCTCTCTCATCTCTTAAGTCCTTTAGTAAATAAGCTTTAGTCAAGGTATGTCTTCTGCTTTCTGCACTGTGTTTCTGCAAAGGAAATATTTAATGTCTGAAAAAGTGTGGCTTTGAGTAAAATATTTTGATTGAGATATTTCATGACTTTGACATATTCAGATATTTGCGGTTAAAACACAATATACATAAAGTGAGAGGCTGATTAATAAAAAACTAACACTCAAGTCCTTCTCCAGAAGAATCCCCACTCTGACAAGTAATGTAAAAATTTTCATTGGGCTAATTGAGTAGCTAACATTACAGCTGGATTGCTAAGTAACTTTTGAGATTGTAGTAATGGAAGTCTGCAACCTAAAAATCAGTGGTAACATCCACAAATTCAAATCTTGGAATAAAGCTGCTGCTTGTTAGAGAATCTGCTTCCCCATTGTTCATACAGTCAGCTCTTGTCTTGGAAAGCATGAAAAATGACATATGCCATGACTATGCAGGCAGAAGACAGCAGTGCTACTAACTGTGAGGAGAAAAATGGGTGAAGAAACCTTAAGGTGATCCAAAAGGACGAGATCTGCTTTTAGGATGGGAATCCACTTCTGATTTGAAAGGACTTCTCAATACAAGAATTTTATGTCTGAGGAAGAGCAACTGTGTGTATCAATTACCTCACTGTTGTGAAAAGAATTGATATTCTGGTTTCCTTCAGGCATTGAAGCTGAGTAAATGTTGTTTTAGTGAGATTCTTGCAGATCTTGTAGGTAATGCAGGATTAATGAGCAAGGACAGAAGTATCCAACCCACCTTATTCTTCTCTGCCAATATGCTGTTTGCATCCAACCCAGAAAAGCTGGATCCTTTCTTGTCTCCTTTCATAGCCTCTTCACCTTTTCTTGTCTCTGTGATTTGTTTCTTCTGTAGTGGCATGGCATTGTTCTTGGCTCTGCATAGCAACCGTCAGCTTCCATAGTCAGTTCCAGAAATATAGGAAAAGAATAGTTAAATAATTCTTCTATAATAATAAATAATAATAATTCTAAAATAATAATTCTAAAGTAGTGGTGTCGTGGTTTAACCCTTGCTGGGAATTACACAACTGCTCACTCATTCTGTCCGTATTCCCCTGCCAGCGGGAGGAAGAATGGGAAAGAAAAGGTAAACCTTTCAGGTTGACATAAGAAATATTTAATCATTGAAACAAAATAACACAACAGTAATAATAATAATAATAAGCTAGAGGTAACATAAATATAGACTAGTACAATAATGCATATAGCATAGTACTAAATATGCTAATAATAATAATAATACTGGTAAGGAAAGGGGAAGAGAGTGGCAAAACATGACAGAAACAAGCAAGCTGGTCAGAATCTGTGTACCTGTGCTCAGTTTGTCTCCCAGCAGTGACTAGGGAGTGCTTTGCTTGGAGAAATTGGAAACTGGATGTTACTGTTTGTAGTGTTTGCGCTTAAGGTGAACAGTCACACAGTGTTTTATCTGCTAAGAAGCATTAATAACCATTTCAGGTATTATTACAAAAGAATACTTAAGAGTATTCTTAAGTTACACAAGTGCATCATTAATAAAAACCAAGCTGTGTATATAATCACTGCAAATAGCAAGTCTTTCATTATCACTTAGTGTTGAGAAGGAAAAGGTCATTGAAATTTTTTTTTTTGCCTTTGAGGTGATTTGCTTTGTTTTGTTTTTAACTTTTTTTTCTCATCAAGTTTCATGGGATTCTGGATTCCCCATCACATTTTTGTCCTGGTTTTTACCTACTGTCTTTGACAACTGAGTGTTTTCCATTTCACTGACCTTCATTTCAAATGTATTTTTCATTAAATGTATTTTTGTATCAGCTAACAAATCCTCACTAGTCGTGTGTATAATCAAGAGCTCAAATTTGCTAAAGTACTGTCTTCCTGCAGCAATTATTTAGTCCCCAGTGATAGCCTCCTTTGCATTTAACAGTCACCTGTTGATTCTTGTTCTATGGTTTGTAAAAAACTGACTGTTCACGTCCATGTGGATCAGAGATCTGGATTAATATTTCATAAAATTAAAGAACCCTTTTCTCTCATTGCATGATATTTAATGGAAGGTGTGAAGACCTTCTAGGCCCTCTAGTGATTCAGCTAAGTGACTAGGGTTTTTCACTTTACCCCTTTCTTTTCCCCAGAGTCTTGTGTGATAGGATCATAGAATAGTTTGTGTTGTAAGGGACCTTTAAATGTCAAGTAGTCCAACCTCCCTGGCTTTGGGTAGAGACATCTTCAACTAAATCAGGTTGTGCAGAGCCTAGCCTAACCTTCTTGGGGATGTGGCATCTAGCACTCTTCTGTTCCAGTATTTCACCACCCTCATCATAGAATAATTCTTTCTTATCTAGTCTGAATCTATGATGTTTCAATTTTAAACAGTTACTACTTTTCTAGTTGCTATAGGGCATATTAAAAATTTGTCCTCATCCTCCCCTTAAGTACTGAAAAGCCACAGTGAGGTCTCCTTGGAGGCTTCTCTTCTCCAGGCTGAAACACCCCAAACTCTCCCAGCCTTTTCTCATTGGAAGAAGGCAAGGCCTGCTCCAACAGGTCTGTCTTCTGTGTAGGAAGGACCCTAGAGCTGGACATAATACTAAGAGTGGTGGCTTCTCATGAGAGAGGAGTAGAGAGGAAAAAAAAATCACCTCCCTTAACCTGCTGACCATGCATGTTTATGAGTAATGTTCAGTCTCTCACCCATCAGCACCCCCAGCTCCTTCTCGGCAGGGCTGCTCTTGATCTCCCAGCCTGTGCTGATAAGGAGTGTTGCCCCAGCTCGGGCAAGGCAGCCCTAGTTCAAGGCAGCACTTGGCCTTGAACTTCATGAGATTCGTGTATGCCCACAGACATGACCTACAGGCTCCATACAGCTGTTCAAGAAGTGAGGAAAAGACCCCAATAATCATGACAGTGAACAGGAATTAATTTTCAGTGTTGTGGAACTAACGATGAGAACTGCATTGCAAGCACTCAAGAAGTAGGAGCAGAGGAGCAGTTCCTGCAGAAGGGAGAGAAATCTTCCAGGAGGAGATACATCACAATGCACAGGAAGAGCACTGATCTAACAGCTGTTACTGAATAGCTGTTAAGAGGCATACACACACAAATTTGCTTCTTTGTCTCCATAGCTGGGACTCTGTGTCTTGCTACATTCTTATCATTTACCACATTCTTATCATTTTCTTCCTTCTGGAAAATGAACTTACTTTCCTAGAGTGGTTTAGTGTGTGAACTTACTTTCCTAGAGTGGCATATTGTAGAACTGGCAGTGGTGTGGGAATTTAATGTAAATTTGAAAAACTATTTCATGTTACGGTTTTTTAAAGAAAATTTGTTACTTTCATATCTATGAAGGATAATTTCTGAAGGATATGAAAAGCATATAGTTGTTTTTTAAGACTTGTGTAAATGTTTTACAGTATAAATTTGACACAACTGAAATAAAAAGCAAAGAAATTTATTATAAAATTTAAATGTGTATGAAGACAAGTCACATTAGTTTAAGTCTTTCTTTCTGTTCTTTGATGTCTGACTATGAAAAACATTATTTTCCTCAATGTCAATCTTGCATGTGTGTCTATGGGAGGAAGAAAGAGTTCAGATAGGTTATCTGCACCTTAATGACACTTTCAACCTTTTTTTTCTATGTAAAGTGTTGGAAGTATGATGATAAAATTATATATAAAACAACAGAGAATGTGCATCTTGTTTTTCTGTGTTTTGGAAACAGGCTTAGTCATCCTTCTTTGACCATCACTGATGTGGTATCATCTACATACTCTTATTTAGTCGAGGAAGTGTTTAGTATATCAAGTTACAAAATAAATCTAAAAGGCCCTGGTCAGTTCGCACTCTGAAGACCTTAATTACATTGCTGTTGCTTATTTGAAAAGAAATTTAACATTGTCTACTTCTGAAAAAGCATAACAGTAGTAATTCTTAAGTGATTTTTTGATTTGGCTCTTATGCAGCAAAGTAATTTCAGTTTTCATTATTTAAATGTATAATATACAAAATTAGAAAAAATGTTTTGTCTGTGCTTGATAATTTTATCTTTTTAGCATCTTGAACTTCTTCAGGCATAACCATCCATAATGTCATGGCAGCCTTTTTGTCGTAGCTGTAAAGTATTATTTATTTTTTCATGTTTATGTTGCTGTGCTGGGGACTCTGAGTTGTGTCTGTATTCCTTCAACAATGTTGCCACAAATCAGAGACTACTGGTAAATTCAATTTTCTGGCAAAATAGCAGTTCAATGTTGTATCCTGTTATGTTGTGTTTTCATGTGTGGGTTTTTTTCCCTTACCCACCCACTCCGATTTTCACCTAGTGTTCTGACAATCTATGATGGCTTTTTGATTTTCTGGAGAAGCAGCTGTGGGGGTTTTTAAGTAGCTCAGACCATGCTGTAAGAAAATCTGAATCAAAAGTGCAGAAGGCACTTCTGTCTGTTTTATATACTACTCTGTGATTTATTCATTGCTTTTGGAACATGGGCACCATTCATTACTATTGACTGGTCACTGTTGAACTTGATCAGGAAACGTGCTCTGAGAGCTCAGTTTTTGACTCTTCGTGGATATAATTACTCTTTTTTTTTCCTAGCTGAGTGTTAGGTTTTTTCTCCAGAATAAAAATTTAATCCAAATTAATGTTAAATGGCCTTGCTAGAGTGCTTACATGACCTATTGTACCTTACATGACCTAGAGTGCCTATATACCTATTCCAAAGGTATAAGGATAATCTGGCTGTTGTGCATTTGACTTTTTGAGAGCCTTCTCAAGGAAAGACCTTCAAAATTTCCAACTGAAACATGAATTGGCTTTTGTTATAAAACACACATATAAAGAATATTTATTGGGAAATGACTAACCACTGTTACTCCTTCAAATGCCACTAAAGCATGAATGGTTGTACTTTATGTTCACAAAAAAAAAAAAGAAAGATTGATGTATTTAAAATGTATGTACTCTGAAGCTTAGAGTGCTCTTGTAGACTGTCTGATCCCTTGTGCATGTGAGCAATGCTTTCTACAAATAAGCCTATACTTCCCCTAGGAGGAGGATAGTGGCAAAGAGCACTAGGCAGATACCCTCCAAATAATACTATCAAAATTATTTTTGCAAACTCATCCACATCATTTAAAAATATTGTAACTTTAAGTTATCAAATAACTTAAACCAGTTAAAAAGATTTTCTTGAAGTGGACTGATTCTTCTCACCAAGAAAGCAAGAAAGAAGGAGCTTTGCTGTGGACTGTTATGTCTGTCACTGTGTTAATACATGAAATATTCAGAATTCTAGTAGTGTATAGACCAATTAAGTTTTGGCAGCATTGTGTTCTTCTCCTTCATCTGATAGTAGGGAATAATCAAGTTTGGAATATATATGTCATCTATATTTTGTCTTCTCATTGTGGGGAGTGATGGGCATTTTGTGGGATCAATGTTCCTTGTAAAAACTGAGTTTCTTACTTTTGTTGATTGAGAGAGTGTACTTGAAGATATACACGAGTATATGGAAGTACTTCAATGCACTGTTGACTTTCAGTAAGTAGAAAATGCAGTAGAAAGTTTGCCTTTTGGAGAATGTAATACTGGTTTTTATACCAGTTTATTGAGAAAACAAGGATACTAAGCCCTGTTTGTTTCTTTGATGGCTATTAAATATAAAGCTTTTTAAACCTAACATGTACGCTAAACGTGTGGAATTTATTCTATTTGCAGTTTGGTAGCATTTTTTTTCAAACTTTTGAAAATTTCTTGACATTGAAGGAAACAAAGATAACTTTGTCTTTTCTCCCACAGATCCAAACATTTAATGTTGAGGCACCATGCCAGACCGTGGAAGATTTAACGAGTGGGGTTGTGATGGCCCAGGTTCTTCAAAAAATGTAAGTTATTGTTTACTTAATAAATTAAATACAGGATTTTTCTATCTGTACATTTTTGTGTATTTACGTTTTACCATAGCTGGTATTCCCTAAGGATGTGGCTTGGATGGTACTTTAAACTGGAACATGATTAATGATTTTTTTCTCTGTAGTTTACAGATAACTATCTTAAATGAAAAAAAAAAAGATTTTGTTTTAGAGAAGAATTTATTCAAGTGTGAACTTATTGGAAAGTAAGCTGAATTAAAAGAAAATTAGAGATTCACACTTAAAATTGAAATCAGTGAAAGGTAAGGTAATTGGCCCTGACCATTGTTTGAAATTATAGTCAGTAGTGTTAGAATTAGTTTAATGTAATAAAACTTCCATGATAAACTGAAGGCAATTGTCAGCTTAGTTTGCAGCTGGAAGTACTTTTCAGTTTGTTTCCACTACCCCTTGTCTGTTCACCAGACACCAGTGAGGTTATGTGAGTGTTTAAAGAAGAAGGAGACATCGGGTTATTTATACATGATTGGTAAGATCCTACTGAGCCTTCTCTTCTTGAGGCTTAAGAAGAAACACAGCTCACTTAGTCTCACCTCATTTGACAGAAACTGCAGTCTGTTAATCGTGTTAATTGCCCTTTGCTGAACTTCCATGCGTGTCCAGATGTCTCCTACTGGGAAACCTCAGATGCAGCAATTCAGATATGGTTTTAACAGATCTGAACAGTATCTGCCCTTGGCCTGCTGGCAGCGATCTTCCCAGCACAGCCCAGATTGTGGCCTTCTTTGCTGCAAGGACACATAGCTGGAGAGTGTTCCAGCTTTGTTTCTGCCTAGTTTCTTGTCTGCAAAGCTGTTTTCCAACCAACTGGCCCCCAGTATATATAGTGGTGAATAGGTTTTGTTTGCACTTACCTTTTCTGAAATGTGTAAGGTTCCTCTCAGCTTGTTTACCCAGCTTGTTGAATTTCTCCTAAATGGCAATGCAACTATCAGGTGTATCAAACACTCGTTCCATTTTTATGTTATAGGAACGATTGCCATCTCTCCCATCATCTGGGTCTCTATTAAAGACATTTTATAGTATTGATCCCTTGGATATGCTGCTAGTGAACAAGCCTCCAGCTGGATTTCATGCTTCTGAAACCTTTGAGCCTAGCATTTCAGCCGTCATGCTTCATCAATCAGTTCTTCTATGAAGATTTCATCCTGATCAGGCAGTCTATAGCAGGAATCTGTAACAGGGTCATTCATGTTGATCTGCTTAGTCATTCTGACCAGTAATCTCTCAGCTGGCTCATATCCATCCTATGACAGAGCTCATTCATTCCCTCTGGTCTGTGCAGGAAGGGTGTCTCTCTGTCACTGTCTTCTCAGCTTGTTCTTTCTAAAGAGCCTGAAGTATGTGCTCATGGCAGCAGCCTTGGCATGTGAGTAATCCTACCACAGGTTCATGATCCCAGTGAGACTGTGACCTTGTAACTACGTATTGAATTCTATTTCTTCCTATTTGTTCTCCATGCTGCATGTATTAGTGCACAACCACACCACATACACATCCAGTCTTTCTGACTGCCAAGAAGGAAGCTTTCCCCAAAGTTTTCTTTAGGCCTTTATATTTATGTGTATGTGCTTCGGGTGATCCCACTTTACCCAGACCTGTTTTTGTTGACTATGAAGTATCTTTTGTTCATATCATTCCTCGCCCCTAGTTCTTCAAGAGTCCACTACTTTGTCACTTAATATCTATTTTCCTGTTCTTACCACCTTGGCCAGCCTGTTTGTGAAGATGCCTCTGGCCACCGTATTCTGGTGGATCCCATCTCTTCCAAGCAGTCCTTATTCTCGAAAGGGTTTAATGGTTATCAAAACCAAAACTTTGTTGCAAATACTACATCACAGCTGGTTGTTGACCTGCAGGATCTGTCTGCTGCTCAAACCTCCACACTAACTGGTGCAGCTGGGAGAACACTACTTGAGCCTTGACCATAGCTTCCAAAGCCACATAATTGCACTTGGCACTTTGCAGGTTTCCCTGCTGTACAGCTCAATGCCCCGGTGGAAGAACAGAAGGAGCAGTAGTGTGAGGGCTGGACAAGCTTCAGCAGTCTTTCTACAAAGCCAGGAATTTAAACCCCAAGCAAATTCAAACCAACAGCCCTTCTTGGATGATGTCACTCAGGAGATGAGGGTCCTCATCCTGTGGTAGTGTTTAGCATCTCTTGTGCTGCTGTGTGGCCCAGGTTTACCAAAAACGGGTGATTGGTTTGTGAGAGCTCCTACAGCTGTAACTGCAGTGAGGGCACCCAGTCTGTTCTGCTTTTGCAGATTCTCAGGAGCCCAAGTCTTCCTCCTGCTTAGAGAAGGAGCTGCCAGTTTACAGGAAGAATAAAAAAAGGGGAAAAGGGAAATCTCAGTGTAGTCAAATATTTCAAAATATTTGAAAGACAAATGTCTTGGTTTGAAAGACAAGTGTCTGCTAAGGAAGACAGGAGCCTCCCTTGGAATGGAAAATGTAAACCCCCTCCCTCCAAACTACTATAATTTTGAAATTAAGGGGCTCTCAGACAAAGATACGGGAATAGGAATAATAGTTCTTCACTAGTATGTATAAATAAGAAAAAGTGAAAGAACTACAACTTAATAGGAAAATTAAAGTTGAATGCAGCTGTAGAAAAACACTGATAGAGTCAGAATACAACTGACACCCTGTCAGTCACAGTGTTGGTAGCAGTCAAATCGTGGCTGCAGTCCTCCTGGAGTGACAGATGTGGTTCTGTTGAAGCAATGATCCTGTAGAAGGGTGCAGTTTTCCTGTGAAGGTCCAGTGGTGGTGGTGTAGATGGGTCCAGTCTTCCTCTGGGAATCCAGTGGAAACAGGCTTCTCTTGTGTTCTGACTCTCATATTTTTATCCAGGTAGGAATGCTTGGTTCCTCCCACTGGGTGGAGCATCTGACAAAGGGATGATGTAATTTCGTCAGTCATGCAGTGAGACTCAATGGCCCATTAACAGAAGATATCCCCTGGAGGGAGGATGGGTTGTGGAAGAGATAAAGAACACGGTCCCACCTGGTTTTAACAGATGCTAATAGAATACATACTTTGGTCACAGCTTGCATTGCAACCCAAGACAAAGACTTTATACCATGTCGTTCTAAGATATTGTTTTCAGCTGATGAACTGATACTTTTAAAATACTTTTACAAATACTGCATTTCTGTGGCATGATTTTAAAATACATAAAGATCGCTTAAACAATTTATAATTATTTTTCTATGTCCTATGTAATAATATGAATATGCCAAAATTAGTATTCAGCTATCCCACTTTGATAGTTGTGCTTCAGAATTAACATTTTGCATATTCATACATAATGAAAAGACATATCCTCATGCTGAAATTTAGCAACACTATTGCTAAATCTTGACTGCATTCCTGTTGAAATAAACTTTGAAGAGCAGCAGCAGTCTGATCTTGGACTGTACAACAGGAATGAGAACATGAACAATCTTTGAGAGAAAACAAAGCTTTTTTGTTTTTCTTTCTAAAACAGAATAAAAAAAGATAAGTAATATAAGATAGGAAGTGTAACAGAAGATGACTCTAATTGATTTTTGAAGTAGAAACAAAGGATTGTAGAATAGCCAAACATTTTTTCTTTCCCTGGACATGAGATTGGAATATAGGTCAAATACAGGGAGCAGCGTTTGTATAGTTTGTATATTTGTATCTAGAAAACTAATCAGGAACATGTTGACAAAACCATTTTAAATATTCTTTCTTGAAAACAAAACCAAATTCAACACTAGCACTGAAATCTTCCTTTTGCTCCTTGGAACAGGTACAACAGGAAGAATACTTCACTGGGAGTCAGGACATATTCAACAATGTGAAGCAAGTCTAGAGCAGGCATTTTTTTCTTTTTTTCTTTTCATATTAGCAGCATTGGTTCCCACTCTGTCCTAAGAAAGATAGTCACATAGAAGACAGGTGTCTGCTTAAGGGTATTTGGAAAAGTCATGCAATGATACTAAATAGCAAAAAGCAAGCCTGAAAGCACCAGGTCAGTGCAGACATATCATTTGCAGTGAAAACTTGAATAGTTATCTTTCACATGAAAATCTCTCAAATAGTTAATCTTCAGAGGAAAAATGTGTTGTTTTGACTTCAGACACAACTTAAATGCCATTACTCTTGTTCTATCGAGAAAGAGAAACTACTTTTTTTGTAATTTGTGTTCCTTGAAAGCTGGGTGTTTCTTAGTATAGGTGCTTCGTGTTAAAGTTGTTTTTTAACTGTTGGTACTTTGAGCCTTATAGCAATGGGTGGGTAATTAGTAAAAAATAGGGAGGGGAGAGTTCTGGCAACTTCATGTGCATCAGGACTTTAGTAAGTTAATGAATGTTTAAAAATAGCTGAAAGTGCAGATTTATATATCCAGTAAAGAGGGATATTGATGAAAATTTAAGGGTATTGGGGTTGTCCAGTGATCTGGATATATTTCCAGATAGGGGGGTGAGTGTGGCATTTCTTGAAAAAAACTTAGAGGTTTAATGGTGAACTCTGTTATTTCTATTTTTTTTTTCCTTACATCTACCCTCATAAGAAGAGTACACTGGTACTTCTGAGGATGAGAGATAGTAGAGATAGGTCATGATAGGTCATGATGAATTCCCTACCTCAGGAAAGTAGTTGTTTTAGACATACATAAAGTTTGCACAAAATAGAGCTGTACAATTTTTTGTCAGAAAAAAGATGAAAAGAGGGAAGAGAAGAGGAAGAATGTTGCTTACTCATTACTTGCTGATAAAAACCAGCTGTGCCTTGTGTCAAGTGGAAGGGGCTATTAGTTTCT
Source organism: Cisticola juncidis (assembly GCA_013400215.1). Classification (NCBI taxonomy): domain Eukaryota; kingdom Metazoa; phylum Chordata; class Aves; order Passeriformes; family Cisticolidae; genus Cisticola; species Cisticola juncidis. The sequence continues at coordinate 401,947 of VXBR01001003.1, read as the reverse complement.
TCTGTGGTTCTCAATTTTTTATCATCCTCAATATTTTTTGCACTCACAATAGCAGCCCATTTGTAGATAAGTGCCAGACATCACAACAAATGTAGCAGAATTTTTTAACAAAACTGGTGGAAGAAGCTGTGAGAAAAAGAAGTAGCAGAGGAAGTTACTGACTTCTTCAGAAGTTTTTCACTATTGATGTAGTGTGTAATAGCAAATAGCAGAAATGCATGTAACCAAGCATGAACCTTCTGCTTGCAGTCTCAGCTTTTAAAAAGCAGGTGTTGGTAAATTCCCAAAGAACATTTTCTTCCTTTATAGCATTAAAACTTTATCTTCGAATTTCAGCTTAAAGTACCATTGAATGTAATTCTCTAGTGCTAACTGTATTATCTTTGAGGAAGAAATTCAGCCTACGCTTAGGCTTATCTTTTGTCTGTTATTCTGTAAGATTAATTGGTTCTATTCAGATGTGGTGATCCCTCTGTCTAGCACTGGTCCCTCTGACTAGCATTGATACAAAATACAGTAAGATACAATGCCTCTACACATTCAGTGTTGAGTATTTAAAAGAATGTTGTACTCCAGGAGTAAAGAATGGAAGCAAAAGAAAATGTTTAATATTTTTATGAGTAGACTGTTGGCCTAAAATTGTGTAGCTTATGCTGGTAGAAGTTCTGTAGCTTGAATCACATTTTTTTTTGTTTTGTGTAGGTTGCACTGCTGTTACTTATGTTTTCACTGTCCAGTGATACCTGAGAATAGCATGATTTCATGTTTTATACTATGTTTTAAAATTTTCCTTTCACCCACTCTGGAGGTTGTTTAATACCAGGTGTCCCTCTTGTTTTGTTTCTTTCTTCCTCTGTCATACTGGCCTTGGTAAATGTAAGAAATAGTATATATTTTCTTTTTTCATCTGTGCATTGTGCCCCTCTCAATGAATTATTCATTTATTATATTATACATTGCAACATTCTGTGTATGTTTTGACACATGCAAAGCACAAAAGCCATTCTTCTGTATATCACTGGGGGAGGGAATTTTTTGTAAACATGTTTTTTTAAGCAGCTTACTGTACCACTGTTAAAATGAGTAATAATCATGAGTTATACTACATGCTCTGTGGGTTGGTTTTCTTCAGGAGAGTATTTCTGTCTCTTGGCATCTGTGATGCAGAGAGATGATTGCTTAAATAAAGGAAAATTTGCATATGAAATAAGATGGAGATGGTGTAAATGAGCACTGCTGAAAACATCACATGGAGTGATAGAGCATTATCAACAGCATAAGTATCTTGTGCTTTGAAGAAAAATCACAGTACTACTGAGCTAATAGGCAGAAATCAACTGATACACTAATACCTTTCTAAACCTGAAAGTTATCCAGTTCTAGGGATTGTATAAGTTTTGATCTAGGCTCAGAAACTTATTGGATTTGAAATATGTAGTTCATGCATGAGTCATCTCATGGTAATGAAGAAGTTCCAGTCAGTTTTCTGATAGTTTACTTGCTCACTTCTCAGCCACACATTTTCATATTTGCTTAGGTGATGCTTTTTCAAGCACTATAAAAAAATGCTGGTGGTTCCAAATGAAATGGCCTAAGGTAAAGAACTCTGAATTTTATTTATATCTTGATGCCCAGAATATATCTTGATGCCCAGAAATATAATGAAGGGAGACTTGTTTGTGCAAGGGCTGTGAATGATCTGACATCTGGAAGCCCCTTTTTAAAAGCTGGTTTAGAAATTCTTATGGAAAAGTTTTTATTTTAGCTTTCATTTCCAATAGCTGGTTATATAGAGAGAGAACATTGCTGTTGGTATTAGTAATGAACTTTGATTAAACCTTTAAAGAGAAAATTATAATGGTAGGTGATTTAGATTAAGAAAAGGATGGTCATTCTAGATTTGATTGATGTTGATACCCAACCTGTTGCTTTTCTGCTTATGTGTTCCTGGCAAAGTGTTTTGGCAGTGTGCTAGTAATTATTGTGTAACCTGTATGAGGGTTCTCTAAAAAGAATTGTTGGTGGTAATTTGACCATTATTACATGGTCCTGATTTCAACTGGATTGCTTATCAACTGCTGGACCCTTAGATGCTTTTGTGAGGTTTGTATATATACAAATGAAAAATCAAATGGGGTCTGTGGGAGGAGACTACCTCACTGAGTTCAGATTTATTTCTCAGGGACCTTCCTCAAGTATGTCTGATAAAATATAAAAGGATTTAGGTAGCCTGTGGCTTTCATCAAGACTGTAAAAGACAGTTGTTGGTCCATGTGTTACTTTTATTACAGTAGTAGCTGAAAGAAGCTGCTTAGTTTCTGCTGAATTTCAGGCTTCTGGAGTGAAGTGAGTTAGACCTAACTGAAATCTTATTACTGGTCCTCAGCTGGTGCCCTTACTGGTGTTGTTATTGTTGAAATTGGTTATGCATTATCAGCTACCCAGTCAGTCCAAATATAATTTTGTTTGTGGAATGTTGTTTATGCTTACCCCTGTTGTTTCTTAGAACCATTATTTGCCATGAAAATAGCATGTCAAGGATTGATATATTCATGGCACTGCAACTTTGAAATAGCTAAAAATGTTAGTGGCCAGGTGCAACCCTTAAAATTATGAGGTACAATCGTTAAGGAAGTCCTGATGGGTTTTTTTGCTGGGGAAGCACAGGTCATACCTGCTTTCTCTCTCAGCTACATAAACACTTCATAACTGTGAGTCTGTTGTTAAGCAAGCTTACTTATGCAATTCCCAGAAAACCCATTTGATAATTATTAGGATGTTTTTCGAACCCCACACCTAAAATGGGATTTGAACCCATTCTTTTCATTCTTTTCATTAGTGTCCAGATGATTTTGTTGTGATTGAGTGGAAATTAGGCAAATGAAATTTTTTTAATTAAGGCTTTTTTGCAAGGAGAGCTGTTTGTTTAATGTAAAAGCTGAATGTGAATTTTCTTCATATGTCAGAGGTCTTATATATACTTGAATCAATGTCATTCTTGGGTTTACTTATCTTCTTGTGGCAGAGAGGCCATTTGAAAGCTATTTGAAAACATATTTCAAAAACAGATGATAGTCTGCATAAGACACTGCTTTTTCTCTTTCGTAGTCTAAGATTCTGTCATCTGTGGTAGAATTGTACTGTTACTGAATGGAAGTAATTTGGAGTCATCAACTTAACTAGCAATTAAAGCTGTTCTTCCAGATATATGTTTGCAGATGCCATGTCAAGGGAAATGAAATATGCTGTAATCTTCACCAGAGTCTGTAACAAAGTGTGTAAAAATAGCAATGACAGCGTGTCAGTAGACAAACATTGCTGTTTGTGATATTCCTCCATTGCTGTGTATTGTAGTTGTAATACAGCTTGCAGACTTTGATGCCTTGTGAAGACAATGTGGAGAAGATGGAATACAGCATGTACTGTGCATCAGATGCAAAGTGTGGCTGCAAAGTTTGTGCTCTAATAAAAGTACTGATGTAATTGCTAGTTTACTGTATATATGATATGGATATTATTTAAATATCCAGGCATATTCAGAGTTTTCTTGAAGTTTTGCCAAAAGATCTCATGGCATCTTGCCCTTAAAAAAAACAGCTCAGTCCAGAACCCTTCTATGTGTGGAAGGTGCAACAGTAAAATCTAATAGTAATTAGTGGCAAATGCAGCAGTGTAAGTCCAGAAAATAGAGAACTTAATCTGAAACTGTAAAACAAGTTCTTAAGAGCTTTCTCCTAACAATAGGAAGGTGGGTTTTTTTCACTCTGACTGTATTAACTTTATATGGTGGATGAAATACAAGCTGTTCCTTATGTTTTCCTACTCCTTCAAAACTACTTATATGGAGTACATTCTTTCTCCTTAATTCTGATTGTCATATTTTCAAAATTTCCTGTGATTAAAGGAAAATTTGACTGAACTAGGCAGTAGAAAATGTTGGCCTTATAGATGATCTTTGAGCTTGGCAGCAAGAGAGAGAGTCTCAGGAGGTGTCTTGAAGAAGCAGCTTGTGGAAGATGCTTGGAGAAAAATGAATAGGGAGAAGTTGTCCACAGAAATAGAAGTATACTCTGCAATCAGTAGGAGTTCTCTGTTCTTTCTCTTGATTGCCTTGTCAAAAGTGCAGAGGATAGAAAAAATTCTGAGAGAGGTTGTTCACAAAAAGATTTGTGTAGGGTTACTGTGAAAAGAGAATTTCAAAAACTGATAGTGTGTGGTAGATGAAATAGTGAAGTGTGTTATTAGTCATAAAAACTTCAGTGATGCTTTCTAGCTCTTCTCACTGTGTTGAGACAGCATATGTATTGTTCAGTTTCAGGCATTTATTTAACAAGTTGAATAGTTGTAAGCAGTTTACAATGGTAGGGATCCATAATATGTGGGAAAGTAATAATTTTTAACTCTTTTAAGAAATGCAAGTAAATATTGCTGCAGCACCAGAGGAGATTACAGAGGGAAAACTGGCAAAATGCAGTCAAAATACAAAGAAGCTTCCTCAAAAGCAAAGCTGCTCATTACACACAAATGAAGTTGTGTTGTCAGCAAGGTTGCAAGATCTTAGAAAAGTGAATAGTAACAGAATTTTGAACTACTATATTCAGGCAATGCGTCAAATACAAGAGGTAGTAATTTAAATTAACTCAGACCTGAGATAGAAGCTTAATGACTAATGTGTACTCACAATTTCTGTAATGTGTTTTTACTAAATACACTTTTTATCTTTCAGAGATCCAGCTTACTTTGACGAAAATTGGCTGAACAGAATCAAAACGGAAGTAGGAGATAATTGGAGGCTAAAGGTATTTTACGTATTTACCTGTCTGTGAATCTGTATTTCAGTTCTTAATACAATATTTTGTCTAAATATTCTGGATTAGGATCTTGCTTTATAGATAGCATTTTGAATTTTAGACCATTTTAATTACACTTACTTGTTTTTATGTTGTATTGTCCCGCACAGTTTTAGCAAAGACGCTTTGAATTTGTAAACACATTTTAACGATTTTTAAGGAAAATATTAAATAAATGTTATACATCAATTATCTCTCATTTTTCAAACATTGAATGAGATTTTTTTAATGCATAGTGTGAAAGCAGCTTTTAAAAAAGCAACTTTTTTAGAAGCAACTGTGTAAAAACAGGAACTTAAGCAACATATTTAAAGAAAAATGGCAAAGTGTTGCTTCCTTTTACTTTGTCAGCTCTGCAGAACTACTGAGTTTTAGGGAGGAAGTAGTGTTTTTTCTGTGTTTCTACTCAGCATGGTTTTAAACCACAGTCTGTTTTCTGGGTCATTTGTATCACTTGACATTCTAGCATTTTTCTGCTAACTTGAAGGAAATAGAATTTACAAGAAGTATGAATGAAGAGCATTTTGCTTTAGAATCTGAAGAGCACAGTCTCACTTGCAGATGTTAGTGTAGTTTTTGACTAGTTTTGTTCAGAGAATTATCTGTGTGCTTTTGTAGGTTTCCATTTTCAGCCTGACTAATTTGAGGGAAGAGAAATAGTTATGAATTTACTGTTAGTTCCTGTTTCCTGTAAAAACATTTTGTTCCAGCCACCAAAACCCATTCTTAGCATCTGGGGAAGGACTACAACTGTGAAATGCTTTGGTATTTACAGGCTTGTCTATATCACTCTCTGAATTGCAGGGACACACAGATAGAGTGCTTCCTGAGGCAAAGATGGAGCACACTGTTGCTGTTTGTGTTTTGACTTGGCCAGGAAACTTATCAGCATGGTTTCTGCTGTCTGACCAGCTGTGTGAAGGCTGGAATGCTTTAGAATGTTTTGTCTGCTAGGGCTGCTAGAAAAAGTGAGGGTACATGGATGAGGGTATATTGACTGACTGGTCAATAATGAATGAATAAAGGACATGATCCCTAAAAAAGCTTTAGGACTCTCTTGGCTTCCGCTGCATGTGGAGCACTTAATACAAATTACCTTCTCAAAGAATTGGATGGAATTGCAAGCGAACAGCTGGATACAAGGTCTTACTTTTCTGTAAAATATTTTTTCCTAAAGAATATTGAAGTCTTGGCTGTTAAATGTGGAGGATAACAAACTGAGAACTGTTTGTTATAATAGCATTTGAGCTCATTGAATGTGAGCAGCAGCTTCTATAACTGTCATATGGAGTTTGAGGAATAAATATTTTATTTTTATGTCTCATGCCAGTTTGGCAGATGTAAAAGCTTAGCAGGTGTGGAGAAAAAAAAGGCTGAGCAGTCTAGTAACTTCCTTATGTGACTGAAGTTGGCAAAGCATCATGTCAAATTTCAGTTTCTTGCTGATGTCATTCCATCTTGTTTTTCAAGTGTCCATGTAAACAAGAACTAAAGACTGGTGTTTTTTTGGTTTATTTAAGAAATGTGTATAATTCAGCTTTTTGTATACATTTTTGTAGACCACTTCCCTTTTCATGAAGAATACTAAAAGGCACAAGTGTAATACTTTAACTCCTCTTTTCTGGAAAGTAACTCTGTGCTTTGCCAACTGTTCTTTATATGTGTGTAAACATTATTAGTAGTCTAGTTTTCCAAATGTCTATCATCCAGTCTTTCATTTAAAGTCTGGCTTGTCGGAACACTTCAGTCTGTGAATTTCTATTCATAGAATTGTTCAGCTTGGAAAAGACCTAAGATCAAGTTAACTCCACCAAGTCCATGCTAAACCATGGCCCTAAGCTACTTGTCTACACCTCTTTGAAACACTTTAGGGATAGTAACTCGACTGCTTCCCTTGGTAGCCTGTTCCAGTGCTTGACAATGCCTTTAGTGAAAAAATTTGGTGCAACTTGAGGCCATTTCCTCTTGTCCTGTCACTTGCTTACTGGGAGAAGAGACCCTCATCTCATTACAACCTCCTTTTAGAAGTGTATTCATTACTGCATTTAAGATGTGTTCATCATACTTGCATAACTCTAGAATACAGCTTTCCCTTCATACTTTAAGAAATGCCATGAGGAGTGATAATTGGATTATCACAAATGTTGTGGTAATGATCTGCATTATTTTCTTGTTGCTAAACATAGTCACTCCTTGCCTCTTATGCCATCTAGTATTACAGTCACCACTTGTTACAAGCTCTTGGTATCATAAACTGCATAAGGGAGCCAGTCTAGTAGGGGAAATACATAAAAACAATCTAAAACGTAATGTGTAGGAAGTTTGGTGAAGCAGTGGTTAGGAAGACTGGTAGAGATTACTGTAGGTCTTGTACAGTCCAGCTAACCACTGTTCACAGAAGTATTCAGAAAAGGATAGAATCATAGAGTTGTTAAGGTTGGGAAAGACCTTTAGGATTGAGTCCAGCTGTCAGCCTAGCACCACCACTGTGTTCACTACAAACCATTATATCACTAAGTGCCGTATCTGCACATTTTTTGAACGCTTCCATGGATGATGACTCTATCGTTTTGCTAGGCAGTTTGTTCCAATGCTCTACAACCCCTTCCATGAAAATCTTTTACCTAAAATATTTAACCTAAAACTTACCTGTCGCCACTTGAGGCAGTTTCTTCTTATCTTGTCACTTGTTACCAGGGAGAAGGTAATGATTGATATTATTGTTTATTTTAAATTGTGTGTTGTCCTATATGGAGAAGAAACAAGAATGTGAGGCTGAGATTTTGGCAGGGAGGAGGATTTGGTTGTCATGGGTTGGGTTTGTTTGTTTGTTTGTTTTCCTTTCTGATACCTGCAATGTTTTTGCTGTTGCTGTACCATTTAAAAAAGATCTCCCAGGGATGTTTTAAAATTCTTGGTCTCAGGGCAAGTTGCCAGACTTGAGAAATTGAGCAACGCACAGGAGAGAAAAAGGGAAACACTAAAACTTGGGGAGCTTGCAAAGTAGGAGCCATTTAGCAAGCATTCTGGTTCTTTGAGTTGACCAGATCTTTTATCTACTGTATTTAGTAGAGAAATGTTGTTACTTCTTCAGGGTTAAAATGTCATGCGCATAGCTTATGTCAGTATATGTAGTAGTTTGTGTTTTCCCTTGGGCAACAAAAAACTTTTCACTGCTGCCTTATCTGCAATTTTATGATGGTTTATGAAAGAAAAAAGCAAAGACATGAACTCTTTCCTCATGTACAATGAATACTTCTATAAAGCCCAAATTATAATTGAGTACAACATAGTATTTCATGGCTGAGGAAAATGATATCTTGAACATAAAACCTATACTAAAAATGAAAAGCAGCTTAAAAAATAATTTGTCAAAAGTTTGCAGGAATTACTGAAAAAAATATTTAATGCATGCACATTAGATTTAGCAATTACAGAATAAACTGTTGGCTGTCTGAGGGATGACATAATAATAAGTTTCACCCCCCGTCCCCTTCCATTCAGTGTGGGAAGCTTAGGAAGGGAAGGAAACACATTTTTCAGCTTGATTTATGAGTTTTCTTCTGAGCTTTTTGTTTTGACTTTCAGATTACAGCATCAATTTAAAGTACAGTTTTACTGAGGTTTATAGTAGCTGTGTTAGTCTTGTGAACCTTCACTACGTAATCTTTCTCTACGTTTCCATCTATAATGGGTGATGAGACGCTCAGAATCAGAAACCAAATGCCTGTAAGAGCGATACAAGTAGTGCATACACGTGCTCCCTCCCCTTCTTGATGTGTGTGCACACACCCACCCACACACCCATGTCTCACCCCACCTGTTAACTGCAAATGGATAAAAATGTACCTTAATGAGATATCCCAAGTCTTATTGAGACTTCCCACACCTCTTGAAAGTGTGCCCTAGCAACACTTCCAGAGGTTATTCAAGATCTGAAATAAAAAAAGAAAAGCCAGTTTACACAGAGCCTTCAGCACAAACAGGGTTTCAGTCATACATGTGATATAAGGATAATGCAAAATTGGAGACTTGCTGTCAAAATGTTGGAGAAAAACCAAGACGTTAGCTAACCCTCTTTGTGTCAACCATCAGAAGCTTAAGGGCATTTTCTATTGCCGTGTCATTGGCTTTTCCCTTTGTTCCACAACTATATTAGTAAAGAGAGAAATCTAGACAGACTGCCCTTACAAACTCAAGATTGGAAACAGTAAGTAAATCGTAATTAAATAGAGATTTTATGTGACAAGTGAGAATAAAAGAAAAATAGGAGAAAAAACAAGCAACCATTAGGTCTTATGGTATTGGCAGATCACATAATCTCTGCAGGTTAATGCTGTTTAATAAGGGTAGTCTCATAATAAGCACTGTGGGCATAGAAGCCAAGATGGCTTCTTAACAGAGAGAGTAATGATAATTTAACATAGAGAACACCCACACGTCTCTGGTGTGGGTATTAGTGAAATTTAGGTGTTCAAAGAAGGAGCGAGGATATTCACGTTGCCTTTGTGGATGCAGATATCCTGTCGTTCGTAATATGAGACTGGGAAAGTAAAACAGAAAGACCAGATCGTAAAGAGATTGAAAATGGATAGAGGTTTGTCTAGAAAAACTTAATGGTCTATCTGTTGTGAATCGCAACAAATTTCAGAGGTGAAGTTAAGCACAGTTGTCACTTTTTTTACCTCAGTAAACTTCACGTATTTTCCAGCAGAAGTATAAGTGCAGGGAATGAATGCTAAAAGGTGTTGGGAGGGTTGGGTATATTTTTATGAAAAGGAAGAATTCACGTTGCTGATGCAAGCAAATAGGCATCCCATGTCATCATGGGCTGACATCCAAACAATGATTTAGTACTTTATAGTCATAATCTATATTGGTAGTTCTGTCTGTTGTGTTCTGACTTGACATAATTTAATGGTCTTTGTTAACTACAGTTAGATTTTCCTATGTGCTAAAGAAAGTGAAAAGTAATCCTGAAAAACCATCACCTGCTTAGACTTAGAACTCCGATCTAATTGGTTGTCTTTAACATTTTCTTGGGCTATTGTTCATTTTCAGTCAGCTGTTTAAGGTCTTCCTTTCATATGCTTTGACCTCATAAATGTTGGAACTACTCGGTTCAATTTCAAAGTGCAAAATATTAGTGGTAGTTTCCTTATAATGATTGTCTCTCTGCCAGGGTCAGTAAAACCGTCTAAGTTTCTTCACTGCAAAAAAGTTAGGTAAATAATTGAGAGCTGTGTGAATAATACTGAAGATCATGGATAGGTTTAAGTCAGTCTCAGTCTTAAAAGAAGTCTACAAAGAAGCTGCTTTAACCTCACAATTGTCTGATTGTGTGCCAAATACAAAGATGGTACAGTTAATTCTTGAAAACAAGCTACCCTCATACTGGTGATTGACAATGGGATGAAATAGGACTGTGAAGATTTCTTTTTCAGTTTGTTTGCTGTTCTCTTCTTTCAAGGATGGTGCCCTATAAGCTTGTTTTCATAATGAATTTTGATCAATATTGGTCTTGTTCCAGTATCTCAATCTAAACGCTACAAAAGTTACATGGAGAAAGTTGGCTCTTTGTGTTTAAGGGATTTGAAATCAAAAATGCTTACAAGGAGAGGGGAAAAGAAGTATTTAATAGGTTTACATTTGGTTTCTCATTCTTTTGGGATTATGTTCAAGTTCAAGGTTCCTCACAATGTTTTCATCGGTAAACTGGACTTAAATTCTGCAACATGGCCCTTGCGTTTCTGTGGCTCTTTCTGCAGCAGATTCAGGTAAATGATAAACTAGAAGATTTTAATTAATCAAGTTTGAAAATAATGTTCCAATCAGTGCGGTATTCTTTGTGGTGATTTGACATAAAATTTCTTAGTTTCTTTAGATTCTTAAATCAGTTGCAGACTTTGTTTATGATTGTGCATTGCCTTTGAGTGGTGATCTTGGTTGCTCTTGGGCAGACATTTAGGAAATAGTTGCAGCTCTTACAGAGCCATGCTGGTATTGTGTGTAATGGTACAGAAGAAGCACTGCCTATTGTGCCATTATGGGAGAGACAGTAAATGTTCTCATATACATGCTATAATGGAGCATCTCCAGTTCTCATTCTCAGTTGTCAGGGTATTTGATGGGTCACTTTTTAGGTGCAAATAATTTGTTTCTTGTATGACTTAAAATTCAGCAATTATGGAGACAATCAGAATGTTCCCATGTCTTAATAAGGAATCAGGTTCTGGCAGTTGTTTCCAAAAAGTGAGGAGATAAATAGGAATCAGGTAATCAGATTGATATCACTTTGGTTTTCTTGGCAAAAATCTTATAGTGTGTGTATCCTCTTCCTTTCTTGAGTTTGGAATTTACTTTCATCAACTCATTTTGTTTGTTGACCATACTGAAGTGTTGAATTTGTCCCTGGATTTCAGTATCATGTTTCCTAACAACCATCAGGTCGTTTGAAAGGTAAATAACTTCTGTCAGTGGACAGAGTCTTCTAATTGGGTATTTCTGAAATGCAGTCAAGAATATAGAATTTATTGTGGGCTTTAAAGGTGATTAGAACTTGAGAGGTTTTGCTTTCCTTTCATTGCAGTTCCACAGTTTACTGCTGTGGCTGCTGAGGACAGCGAGAGAACTTTGTGAATCCTGTTTCTATCAGTTGTAGTCTTTGCAGATCCTGTTTCAACTTCAGTCATACAATCATTTAGGTTGGTAAAGATCATTAAGATCATAGTATCCAACCATAAACTGCCAAGTCCACCAATGAGTCATGTCCTAGTGTACCCCATCTACACTTTGCACACCATAGGAATGGTGACACAATTATGTCCCGGGTAGCCTGTTACAATGCTTGATGACCCTTTTTGATAAAGAAATGTTTCTTGATACCCAGTCTAATTCCTGGCAAAACTTGAAGCCATTTCCCTTGTTCCATTTCTTGTTACCTGGAAGAAGAGGCTGACCCCCACCTGGCTACACCCTCCTTTCAGGGAGTAGTAAAGAATAATAAGGTCACCCCTGAGCCTCCTTTTCTCCAAACTGAACAGCTCCGTCTCCCTCACCTGCTCCTCTGTCCCAGTAAACAGTTTGCTGCTTGTATTATCTAAATTCTTTTCTTAAATACTTTACCAGTAATTGGTGGTAATCTCTAGAAGTTACTTTCAGCGAAGATTTTTTTTTTTTGGTCTGAATTTCACATCTGAGGCCCATGGATGTTTTTATAATTTTAAACACTATTATCAGAGACTTTATGCAAATGGATTTTAGTGGGAAGGGAGCAATACTCAATACTAGAGAAAAGTGATATGCAAAAGGTACTTAACTGGAGTTATTGGTTATGCGAGTGAACAGAAGCTACCTTTGTATAGCAGTGAAGTCATCATGGAGAAATGTGAATTTTGCCAGATACTGTAGGACAGACATTCATTTGTAAAAACTTGGAGGGGGAAGGGGAGACAGAGAATGACAAGAATAAAAATGAAAGACCTAGGGGGAATAATTAATGAGAAAAATAACAAACTTGTATTGGTTGGGAATAAAAGATGATATTGAGCAGTAGCTGGTTTTGGTTTGGTTATCTCTGCAGAAAGTAGATTACTAGGATACTTCAAGAGAAGAAAGGAGGAAAATAATGTTTCAATTTCTTAATGCAAAAATAATTGTAAGATAATTAACCAAGTATCTAAAAACATTTGTGCTGTAGGATCTGATTTAAAGCCCATCCAAGTCAATGTTATTTTTTTCATAAATTTAAATGGGTTCTATGAATTAATTAAGATTTGTGATCACATCTGGAAGTCTGATCATAAGGGCCTCTTGCATAATTTTCATGATTCTAAATTTAACTGCGGGTAAATAGATGTAATTATATCCTTCTTTTGTGTGATTTTTCTGTGATTACCCACTTCATGATTATTTATCTGTAAAATATTACTTGTATTTATTGTATTTCTGCCTTCTTGTTAAATAGGTAAGCAACCTGAAGAAAATTTTAAAAGGAATACTGGATTACAACCATGAGGTAAGAACCATTTGAAGTAATCTGCATCTACTTGCCCTTTGAGTTATATATTTTAGTTAATATCTATTGAAGATAAATTGTATTCTTCAGGTTAAGTTCTGACATTTTCTTAAAAACATTTTGGCATATATAGTGATGCATGACCTATTCCCTAGTCTTGGCCTTCTTTAAAACTTCTCACCTGCTTTATTGAATACTGAGGAGTACCAGGGAAACCTGATACACAACTTTCCTCATGTGAAGAGTAGATAGCTTTACTGACTATATTATGATGATGGACTTCGTGTCTGACATACTGTAATGTACCCATGTCTGATTATCATTTTTCCTTCCTTCTCTGCAGCTGAAGTCTATACTTTTTTCCTTATTTTTCTCTTGAGGAGAGTGAATTAAGAGCATTTCTAGCCTCTCCCCATGTGAGGATTTTAAATGATATATTTTAATTCAGGGGTTTTGGACTCAGCCCTTTTCATTCTCTTATTTTGAGCAAACTCGGCACTTAATTACTCCAGAGGAGATCGTATTTTTTCTTTCACTGGTGAATCTTCAGCTGAAATATGTCTTGAGTGATGTTTGAGACAAATTGATCTGTACAGGCGTTAGCACAAAATCCATAATATGCATATTTTATACATTGCTTGTTGCAAAATATTGTCTTTTCATAAATACTACAGAGAATAAGTTTATTGTTAATAAATTTAAGTACTTCAGAAAGAAAAACTTAGTCTTAGGAGGTCATCTTCAGTAAATGATTAGTATCCATGTTTAAATAAATGCTGAAAACTGATGATTAAGCAAGCTGGTCATGACTGGAAACACTAGAAAGAAACAGATCAGGTTTTTGTTACAGAAAATTCATATTACTAAGACAAAGTGATGCAAGCTTCTTTTTGATTGGTTAGTTATATGATGATTAAATCTCTGGTGTTAAAACTTTAGTATTAGGCAAGTTCTGAGTGTTTTCACACTGATTGGTTTCTGTAAAGGTGTAGTGCATGTTTATCAGTCTGACTGGATTTTGGTTTAGGTTGGTATTTTTCCTGCTGAGGCAATGCTGGGGATTCTAGTAATGAATTCTGCTCATGTTTTCCTCAACAGTATTGCCTCCCCCACTGCAATAATATAGATACATATGTGGATTTTACCTGATGTAGCTAAAAACCTTTGAAAAATTTGTATGTTAATGTTGTTAAAAATTCAGAAATCTGTATCATGTTTAGAAGAACAATCAGAAAAAATGTTACATTTGCCATCTTTGTCCATTAAAGTATAGAAAAACAACAAGCTTAAGTTGACTATTTGTCAAGATTTCATGCTTTGTTCTACCCCAAATAATCTTGCTGCAGACCTCTGCTGCTCTGGAACTGAAACTTCTAATTTTTTTGTAAATGTACAATATTTTTGTCTTTTGAAAATGGGTTAAATGGCTTTTTTTCATATCAAAATAGTTATTGTAGAGCCTATCCTTCATTTTCATATTTCTTTCAGGTCATTTGATGGTATTTGTTTCTTTGTTTGTTTTAAATTATTTTTTCTCTTGTTTATTTCAAACTCTGTTCGCACCTTCACATCTTTAATTTGTTTCTTTCTGCCAGTTTACCTCTTCCCTTCACCTTTCCTCAACAGGAGTTTTACTGCCAGTGACTATGAAGTCACTGTAGTGTTGTTAACTTAAACCCAGCATTGTATTTGAAAGAAATACAGAAACTACAAGTCAATATAAAAATACATATCAGAATCAAAAAATACTGTATTTTCTATTATTGCAGTCTGTACACAATGGTAATATTTTCCATTGTGGTTGATGCATTCACAGCATTCTTTTGACTTAAAGGAAGTCTTTCCCAACAAGAGTGGATCTGGGTCCTTTAAAGTATACAGAGATTTTTAGTAGGGTTGAAGTTAATTCTTTGAGAAAACTGCTTAAAAATCTTACTGTTCCACAACACAAAACACACTGTACATATCAGAATAAAATCACAACAATTCCACAAAGCCCAACCCTACTAAATTTTAGAATGGTTTGTTTTCTTTGTATTCTTCTTATACTTTTTGTAAATGCCGTAACCTGATTTGTCTCTCTTGGGTATTGCACAAAAAAGAGCATGCAGCAAACACATGACTGATTCCCTCTATATTGTCATTGTTTCCTTATTGCACCCTGTTTAAGAAGTTACAGTTCCTTTTTATCTGCAATTAATGTGTCAGAGATATGTTTAATTCCAAATTTCATATTCATATTTTCAACCCTCTGTTCAGTAAAGAGCAATTTTGCAGAATTATCTAGTTCCTTCTACTGACAATCATTAATCCTTAATGATCTTTAATGATAAATCAGATAACACTAATTGCAAGTCACATGGGCTTTTGTTTTGTGGGGTTTTTTTCTTTCCTTCTGCATGTGGGCTGTTTAATTACATATCATTGTACCACTACGTCAGCTTGTCTTCCAGAAAACAGCTTTCTTCGCTGTAAGACTTGCCAGATATCTTTAAATTTGCTAATAGTGTGAGGTCCAGGAATCTGAGTTTTTGCTGTTTTGTACTTGTCACCTGTCAGTGTTAGATATATGTATTGTATAGGTGAAACATTTAATTTTCTGACTTTGTAGTTGTAAGAAATGTTAGATTTGTTTGTAATATCTTCTGCTGTAGGAGGTGTTTTTAGTTGGATGTTTTTAATGCAGTTCTTTAAAAAAATTAATTTGCCATGTGGTGGCCTGCTTTTGTTAGCTTTCTTATCTGAAGAGAAGGAATCTTGCTAAGTGTTTATCTAGTAGCTGCTTGTGAGTTGAGATAGTCATGTTTGTCTTTTCCCAAATGTTATTTGTATGATTTTATAGTGGGATGTTAGGTTTTAGGCAATTTAGTTTGTTTTGTAGGTGTATTCAAAACTATGGTAAAGTAAGAGTGAATTGCTCTTGTTGATTCTGAATCATCTTTGTATGAAATAAATGGGTATGTGTATGTTCAGTGATACATGTATGTTTTTGTCTTTATGCAGATTTTAGGGCAACAGATAAATGACTTCACTCTTCCTGATGTTAACCTGATTGGAGAGCATGCTGATGCTGCAGAGCTTGGGAGAATGCTTCAGCTTATTTTGGGATGTGCTGTGAATTGTGAGCAGAAGCAAGGTAATAAATCTTGAAAACATGTTTTCTTGGTTATTGTGCAACTACTAAGGAGAAAAAATATATTTCTTGGGTTTCTGTCAGAAACAGATAGGATTTTTTTTAATAACAATGACATTATTTTATTGTACAGGTAATAACTGTTTGTTTGTGTAAGCTTCACTACTTTTGGAGACTCAGGCTGAAATTGAATTTGTTTCCAACATGCATATAAATTTTCAGTTTTGGTTTGCTGAGGTGAAAAATCAGTCTACAAAGAAAAAAATTCCTGGACACACCATTTAACCATTTATGAGGTAGATCAGGATAGTTAAGAATGGAAAAATGTGATTATTGCGTTACTCAGCATAACTCTTGATTGTAGAGATGCATTCCAGGCATCATCTTACTGCACAGCCGAAAGCCATCAGTATGACTGGTGCTTGGTCTGAAGATATATCTGGTGTGATCTGGGATTCTGTGGTTTCTGATATATTTCTATGGGACTGGCAAATAGGAAAAAGTAACGCTGGCATCCATGCCTTTCTGGGCAACAGCTAAAGATGGAGCATGATAAGGTCATCCAAAAAGTCACTTCAGGCCAATTGCCAGATGATTGAATCCCACTTCAGCAGTCCCTGAAGGAGACTACTGCTTCTCTACCCCCGTGGCACTGACTGTAATTCTAACCTGCACAAATACAGTAGAGACCCATTTATCTTTCTAAAGATGCCAGAGAGGATGTGATGAGCAATGGAGATTTTTGGTAAAGTGTGTTACATCTCGTGTTCTAAACATGCCTTGAGTGCAGGCTCTTTATTTTACCCAGTTACCTTAAGTTACACTTAATTCAAGCCATTTGAAGATAATGGCAAATACAAACATTTATTCTAAGTACTTAAAACAGGAAACATAGTCATGTATGGGAAAAATAGATGTGCTGGAAAATAAGACTTCTTTTACTATATTTATGTTACAGTTATATCAAATGTGTGTCTTCCAGATTTAGCTGATTTGGGGTTTGATGGCTGCCAAGATTTCAGGCCTTTTTTCTTCCTCCATTTTAACTTTACGCTAGTTTTCCCTTTCCGGTTTTCTTAGGTGACTAAATCACTTTAGTTTTTCCTTCTGAAATTAATTCTGTTCTCTTAAAGGAAGTGGTCTGGCTACTCTAGTAATTAAAATAGAATTACTGTTCTTCCAGAAGTACAAAAATAACTCTGGTATATTAAACCTCCTGTCATCTCTATTTTATATAAAATTATCTTCCTTTTGGTGACTGTCATTTTCAAGTGGGAAGTATATCTTATTCTTGTGTCCCCTTTACTCTTTAGTCTGGACATGAAAAATGCACATTTGAAATGCCAGAACAATCTAATTTTATGTATTTTGAGTGAGAGTCAGCCTGAGCAAATTACCCACTTGAAGGTGACTTTTTCCCAGTGTCTTTCTCTTAATCACATCATTGAAAGAATAAAGGAGATGATGTTTGACTGGAAATGGTGGTATACTGGGCAAGTCATTTACTCCTTGACTTAGTCTAAATGTCAGAATTTGTTCTTCTGACTACTGTATTGTCTTACAAGTACCTCTTGTGTAGCTCACATGTACACATAGCTGAGAACTTAAAAATTGGAGGGGACTTGTGATGTAGTACAGAAATAAGAACAGGCACCAAAAGTGAACATGAAAATGCTTTGAAATGAGGATGCTCTAGGACGGCAAGCTGTTATTGTTACACTTACAGAAAAGAGCGACCTATGCATGGATCATGTACTTCAAGAGCCTGAACAGTTTGCCTACAAAGTGAGAAAAGGATAAAAGTAGTTGTTTCAGAAGTGTGAGATGCCAGGGAAAAAAGGTAGTCATACACTTTTTTCATTGTTGTAGAGTTCAAATAAGCCTGGATTTGTGTCTGCACAGGCTTATGATAAAATCTTGTTGGATTTGTTGGGATGGAACTTGACTTGATTATACATTTCAATGTTATTCATGACATCTAGTCATTTTGTAGGAAGAATGCAGCTTCTGATCTTATGTTCTATATGACTTGACTTTCAACATTGACATTTTAGAATGCTTTTGTTTTCAGAGTACATCCAGACCATAATGATGATGGAAGAATCAGTTCAACATGTTGTCATGACAGCCATTCAGGAGGTATGCTGGGATGCCCATAGTGTGTAAAAGTTCAGTCTTTCATTATTTTACAGTAGTATGCTTTTTCCCACCTAGGAAAAACTTAGTTGGAAGTAAAGAAAATAAGAGGCATGGGTTTTGCCTTTTTGCAGTGAAAAAATTCTTATTTTTGCTTAGAAAAATCTTGATTTATGTCAAGGAACTCTGGTTGTATGTCCCACTTTTCTTTAAATCTGGAAGACTGAACCTTCTAGATGTTTTTAGTACTGGGTTCCCTTTCCTTTTCTTTTCCCTCCCTGTGAATCCTGGAGTGCACTAGATTGACTTTATATGGATAACCAGTTACTGTAGAATTTTGTCAAAATTTATACTTTGAAACTGAAAAATTTCATGAACTGTTAATTTTTTTTAAATTTAGTAGACAAGTGAAAGGAAAGAGAAGTAGGTAACAGTATTGTTTTGTCAGCTATAGTGTTATGAACAGGGTAATTATATGTAACATGAACATATACGAGTAATTCAATAGGCTGATATGTTTTTACATATAGCATGCTGCAGTGCATTTTGTAGAAGTGCTCCTCTGTGGTAAATCAAAACCACAGTGTTAGCCCCTGCAGCGCCCCTGTGACTTTACAAGAAGTCCAAAGTGTAAGAGAAAGCCTATCGGTCTATAGATGTTTACTGCAGGGCAGGCCACTAGCTAGGTCAGCTAGGAAACCACTAGTAATCCCGTTTCTTCTGAACCTGAACAAGAGAAACTAAATTCCACATTGAGATTTAGAGCAGTTTCTCATTTCTGTAATGTGTGAAGAAATATCAGTGAGCGTACAAGAGAATCTGTCCACAGTCATCACTTTGACCATGCTGTATCCATGCAGTCATACATTCAGTTGTCAGTGTGTCTGCTGTCTCTAACGTAGCAGAGAGGACTTGTGGAATGAGCATGAAAAGAGTCATTGTCTAAATCATCTTCTAGTCAGTGCTGCCAAGGACCAGTTTGCTGGAGTTTTGGCATATTTTACTTTTTTGTAGGTTTTGTAACTGTAATATACAGTGTTTTGGTGGATTTTTCTAATTTTTTAAATTAAACCCAAATTACAGCATCATTGTCTTCTGCAGCATCTTGAAACAGAAAACCTTTTATCTTCCTTCTTCATGATGAAAATCTATTTGATTTTTATATAAGTCTCCTTTATTTGAAAAAACAGCTAGACTTGAAGCAGCCCACAATTTTCAGCATCTGATAAGTAAATACTGAACTTGTTCAGTGTTTGTGCCCTTTCTCTGAGATGATGAATAGAAGTAGGAAGAAATCACAGGGTAAGGGTATGTTCTTCTGGAACAGATTTTTAAAATTCAGTTAATAAAAAAGCTTACAATTCAGCTACTGGCACAGAGTGATTTTAATGCTACTTTTTAAGCTGCTTAGAAATTGAAGGCATTTCAGGACCGAGGAGAATCTCAAATGCTTAATGAAAAGGAGAAAAGGTGTCTCAGACTTGAAGACACTTTGAGAACAAGGCCTCTTAGCATTCTTTTTCAATGGGCTTGGAGTTTAGAGAGGTCCCAGTCAGCTGGAAGATAGCAAATATTATTCCAATTTTCAAGAAGAGAAAATGGGAAGATGCCATCAGTTACAGGTCTGTCTCACTTCAGTGCCTGACAAAATTATGGAGAAGGTTATTCTGGGAGTTAAAACATAGCCAGCACAGATTGATATGGGAAGAGTTTTTAAAGAGGTGAAACTTCATGGGATTTTTAAGGAGATTTTTCTATTTCTTAGATTCATAGCAGTTCTTAGAATTCAAGTGACTTGGAAAAATCAGTATATAGGATATTAGCTATATATGCATATTTGAAAAATTGATATGTCACTTAATCCAAACGTTTCAAAGCATTTGACATAGCAGGTAGTCTTCAAAACTTGGTATGTCAGAAAACCTCTCTAAGCTTTACTGATGTATTATGTAATTTGTTCTTTGTTTCAGCTGAGGAAATACAAATTTTTTTATGCTTCTTTGGTTATTGGAAATCATCTTACTCATGAAAGAATTTCACGAGGCACAGTACAACAAATTTACTCAATTTTTTTCGTGAAGAAGCTGATTTTTCAATGGAAGAAGCAGCATTTTGTATGCTACATTTTATTCAATTATTTCATTTTTTATTAGCCTGTAACCACAGGTTAATAGAAACTTCATAATTTCTTTTCTTCACTTATCTAAATGTTTAAAATATGCCTTGTGCTCCATAAAGGTTTTATAAATGAAAGAGTGATTTTCTGTTAGTTTTTAAGTGTAGTCCAACCGATCCGATGTGTTGTCACCACTTAGAATCTGAGATGCTAATCTGCAGATGTAGGTATCAAGTTGTGCACAAGATACAAGATTGAATACACTAATATGTGTAATACACTAGGGTTTTTTTATTTCATGATTTTCAGATTTTTTAAAGGCCCAGAATATTATCTTAAAGAAATTATTTTGCCCGTTATATATTTCCCTTGCCCTTCCTTTTCCCCTTCTGTCATTTTCCCAAGTCTCTTCCTGGAGTAGCCAAGTTCATTTTGATTAAGGTAAACAAATTATTTGCCTTTGCTGTTTAGAACACCTCTAAACTTGATCACGTAGCAGAGTCAGAATAGTGTCGGGGTAGTGTCAAAACTTGCCAAGTAGGGAGTAGGAAAAGATGCTTACTGTCTGGTTTAACACCAGTGCTGTTACTTCCACCTTTTGGTGGTCTTTTCCCATCCTCTATTTTATCCTGATTGTTTACAGATTTATCTTGTCTGAAGTAAAAGTATTTTTGAATAGTTACGAAATGAAATAAAACTGTTTTATTGGGTCTATCAACAGATAGAGTGGAGGTAGACTGAGTGTCAACTGGAGGAAGAAGAAAGTCCAGCTGCTTTAGAGGATATAAAGTGTTAAACATAGCCATGACTCTTAAAAACTAACATAAAGATGTTCTAAGAAAAAGAGTGAGTAGAGAAGCTAGGTTTTGATGTTGCTTTGTGGACACATAAATGAGCGTATACAGTATTATTGACTGAAGAAAAAGCATTTCAGATAAGGCAGGTGTTTTGGATTTCAAAATCATGAACTAAATAGAGCAACCGTGTTTGCAAAATCATGTGTAGGGGAAAAAAAGCATTTGTAATTCAGGTTATTCATGCATGCAGATTTTGTGATTGTTTCAACCCTTTTTCTAATCTTCATGTATCCATGACAACACAGCTTGTTCACATTTTACAGTGAAAGCAGTTAAAAAGTGAAGGTTTTAATGATATAGGATTAGTAGACCTACAAGTATTATGTAAGGTATCATACTGAATCTATGACCATGAGAAAATATAGATGTAAAGATTAACAGCGAATGACAGCTGCTTCTTATAAAACTACACAAGTAACTGTGAGAGTTGTCATGTTGTCCAGCTAATTGCACCATTTAAAATCCAGACTGACCTCTATGCAAAATAAACCAGAAAGAGAACAAATTTGTAAATGCTAGTTGCTAGTTTATTTCACTCTGCAAAGCTCTTAAGCAGGCTTTTCTTTCTCTTTAGAGACCTAATTGCTTGATTTGCAAGCACATTTTTAATATTTCGTTTTCTATAAATCTTTGCACATCATCCTCCATTAAAGATACATATGAGAATAGGTGATTGTACTATACTTACACGAAATTATGAGTTTGGAAATGGAAGCCAGTTCCAGTGCTGCAAAATTGCGAAGGCAAGCCTTTGTAGCCTGGTTCTGAAGAAAACTTACAGATGTGAGGGGGAAATAAGAAGGCCACTTCCTTCTGCTTTTTATTCTCTTAACTCATTTGAAATGAAATAAAATTTGCCCTTCTAAACTAAAAAGTACTGTCATTGATTCACATCTCTCAAGACCACATACTTTAGTATCATGCCTGCAGGTTGCATATGAAGCTCTGAAATGACATCAGTATTTAATGATTTTTTTCTGACTGTGAGCTTTTAAGAAAAGGAGATATATAGAAGAAAACAGTATGGAAATATGCTTTAAAAATTATTAGCAACCTACTAGTATTGTAAGATTAGTAATAAATTAGTGTAAAATGAGTAATAAATCTTTGCAGAAAGAGCTGATGCACCATTGTGTGGCAGTGTGAAAATTAAAGCAGCACCGTGATACCATTGAGCAGGTAACTGGTTAAATGAGCATTTTGCAACTCCAAATTTCAGTAATATCACAGAAAGCTGATTGAAACAAAGTCAAGAATAGGAGAAACTAGGCGAGCCTCTTACGTTATATTTTTAGGTGGATGGAAGGTGTACTGTGTGTTTCATGTTGATACACCTATCTGTGTGGAATCTTAAAACATAGCATTCAGTAAAAGTTTTCTTGAAATTTTCAAAAAATCTGACTGAGGAGAGAGAAATTTGGATAGGTGACTGGAGTTGTGTGGTGTACTGGCTGTGCTATTTATGGTTAAGTTTTTGCTTCTCAGTAGGGAGAAACTATGTACAGGCAATCCTGAAGCAGAGTATGGTCAAGACATTTTCTTGCATAAACTATTTACATATTTACAGTATGTGGGGAAATATGTAAGGAAAAGATGGAAGCACTCCTTTGCCATGATAATTCTGCCTTTACATCCTGTTGAAGTCCAGGGCATCCCTCTGGCTGCTCTGCATGGTCCGGGACCCTGGCAGAGGGGTTTGGGACCCTGGCAGGGGGGTTTGGGACCCTAGCAGGGGGGTCTGAGACCCTGGGCCCAAAGTGATACTATCATTGATCTCAACCCATAGGAAAAATTACCAGCATTGCATGAGGAACTACAGACCCCAAGAGTTTAATGTAAATAGTATTTCATTTATCACCGGGTGCTAATGGGAAGGCAAGATGGAATAATCAAGGTGTGGCCCTTTTCTTCCTTCTTGTCCTTGTCCTCCATCTTCTGCTGTGGTGGGTCACAAGAGATTGGTTTAGGACAGAAGTGACATGTCTGGTATAGGTAGTAGGTATTGGTAATAGGCTGTAAATAAGAAATACGTTGTGGACAATGGTTAGGTCAGAGAAAGTGTACAGAAGGTCCAGTGCACCCGACCTGGGGGGAGTTGCCTCATGCTCTTACCAAAGCAAGGACCAGCAAAGGCACAGAAAAAACTTAGAGATAAGAGACAATAAACAACCTTGAGAAACCTGAGCTGGCAAACTCCAGCTCTTTCTTCTGCTTCTGGCACAGGCATTCAAAGGAAAAAATACTCTAAGCCCATATTTCTTGGGAAAAAAACACCCGAGAACATCCCACTTCTTAAAATTGTTTTATTGTTAACTGATGATAAGTAGTTGGATTCCTGTGTTCCTTTTCAGTTATCTGGCAGTTTCATTCTTGTTCTTTGTCCGATTGTGATACTGGACACAAAACAATCCCTTAAATTTCATCTTTAGCTTTTCCACTATACATACCACAGACCATCCTATTGCAAGGTGCTTTCTATTGCACTGAGTCATGTGAGATACATCTGTGCTTCTATCTGTGACTCTTGCCCTTGGTGCCTCATTCACATTTCCCCAGGACACGTATCCCAGTATACCCCATGGGGTGAAATTCACACATGCAGTGTGCATTTATGGAACATCCAGGCTATGTATCTCCAGTACCTAATCCTATTCCACATAATATCCTCTTGTCTGGACATTTCTGCTAAGGGTTCTCAAGGACAGGATGTTTTGGGAGAGATGGCAAAATTTGTTGAAGAAAATAGAGATTATATTATTAACCATGGCCTGCCTTATGGCAAGTCACAGAAAGCAGTGACACCACAGTGGCCTCTAGTGGGTTGTGTGGTCACTTGTATTCCTTTTACTCTAAGTGTTTTTACAGGCCTGTTGAGCTGGTTTTTCAAGAGGACGTTGTGTTGGGGCCAGAAAGGAGTGGTGGCTGTTAGGGACATGTACAGCCTTGTGGGCTGTATGCAGCATGGGACCTGCCTGTTGGGAGGTACTGACTTAGCAGGTAGAACTTACTTGTGTGTGAGAGTACATGTCCAAAAGTGTATTTGTGAACAGTGTTGTGAATATAAAACAGTGAGAGGAGTTCAGTATTTGGCTAATATGGAATATCCCTGTTAGTCATCTGGAAAAGCTGATGAAATACAGTATTCAAACATGTGGTATGAACATCACAGAGCAATGAGGGATTGGGAGGTTTTGTCTAAATGCTAATCACTTTGAAGACAGGGTCCTAAATTGAAGACAAATTTGTCATATATGGTAATGAAAAAGACAAGACTTCGTTTTTCAGGGGGCATCTCTGAGGCTAGGGATTTTCTGATTATTGTTGCATAGAGTGTGGGCTTGATGTGATGCTTCTTCGTGAAGTAGTTTGTCATTGTAAAGATGTAGAAGAAAATGGAAGACATTTGGAAATACATTGTCAGGGTCTGAGGAGGACTGCTGAGGAGAGATAGATTAAACTATGTAGCTAAACCTCATTTAAGGAATGGGGAAAGTGAGATAAATTAATGTTTTGAATGATGTAAGTGTCAAACACATTTTTCATGTGTACACAGTAATATAAGAAGGCTCTGTGCAGTGTAACCCAAAAGACTTTGCCAAGGAAAACAGTTCAAAAGCACTGATTTCTAGAAGGAATAAAGGAAATACAGTCTCTGGAGTTACCAGGCTAGACAGGAGATGCCATGGAGTAGGTCTTGTCCTGTTTTTGGTTAGGATAGGGCCTTTTAAATTGTAACTTTGATGAGTCCTGGTTGGAGAGCTTTTAGAACATTGTGTGTTTGGACAGAAACCATCAGTGCCCTTCTGTAATGACGCCTATTGAATTACTTACAGTGTATCTCTCATTTGCAAGACTGTTCCTGTTTTTGTTTTATAACATTTAGTAAGACTGTTACCTTACTGCGTTTGCTTGGGCTATGTGGGAGGAGGTTGCTGAGCTACAACTTCTGCTACATTTGATTTCATTTTTACCCACCATGCTGATCATTAGATTACTATAAAAAACTCACTTAACAGCTTTTTTCTTTTTTTTTTTTTTGATCAGTACCTCAGTCAGTTTTGTAGGATTTAATTTGAGGATTTGTGATGAGGATTTGGCTGGAGTGGTTTGGGATTTTTTTTCTGTTTTGTTTGTTTTGGTTTTTTTTAGTATTCTAGGCCAAACCACTGTAACTATTCCTGCACTGAAGTAGTACGCAAGGAATTGTAATACTCATTTCAGGAATGCACTCTACTGAATTACTTTTTAAGGCTGAAAATTACTGGCAACTCGAGAACAGAATTTTTACCACCTTTGTTTTGCACTAATACTAGAGATAGATATGTCCTGGAGTTGAGTGAAACAAATAATAAATAAATAAATGTTAATAGACAGGTAATGGAAATATGAAAAAGCCACTCACTAGCAGAGAAAAATTAAAGATAGATGTTGCATGGTGTGTTGGTATCTACTATCATTCTAATACCACTGCAGTAAAACCTTTAGTGGGATTGGTTCTCTAGTTCTTTAGTTCTCTAGGCTTATCATAGATGAAGAATGTGCATTATCAAAAGAAAAAGAGATGATGTAAGGTTTCTTTTATAGCACTCTAAATATTACAAACTATGAAGATTTTTTCTTATTTTTGTTTCTGAGTATGTCATATATAAAACTGAAGTTAAAAACTTTAAACTTAATTCAGATTAAAGCTCTCAAAAATCAGCTTGGTATATCTTTGAATCATAGGTTTTAATATAAAAGTGAATATTTGCTTTTTCTAATCCAGTGTAATCTAATTGCAGTTGATGAGTAAAGAGTCTCCAGTCTCTGTTGGAAACGATGCTTACATTGACCTTGATCGGCAGGTATCTAAGACTAGATATTTCATCTCCTTCAATCATAGCACATCAGTGGCAATATTGAGAACTCTGTCTTGTTTTTTTTTTTCATTTAATCATTTAAGGGTATTGTGGAAAAGTAAAATTAGAAGTGAAAAACTAAATTCCATTATTTCAAGTCCTTTAGATTTATAGATTAAGTTTGCTCCTAATGTGTATTTAAAGGATATAGAAAAGTTAGTTTGGAAAACCAGTCTAGTTGTATGACATAATAAAGCAAAACTTCAGATCAGAGTTAAGACATGGAGAAAGAAAGAAAGATTAAAAAAGTATACTGTTTGAATAAATGTTTTTATCTGAGTTCCTACTTCCAGTTTAAAAAAAGAACCAAACTGCTTCTATGGGAATCCTGGAAGTGCTGCAAAATAGAAGAGAAGTTTTCAAATACAATCCTTCCTGGTCTGATATATTTAAAAGATACACAAACCATTTTTTTTTTTTTTACTATCTTATCCACATACTACCACTGTCATATCTCCTCAGGTTTTTTTTTTTTCTAATTGAGAAGAAGAGTACAGTGATGTTCACTATATCAGTGATGGTTTTTTTGTGGAAATATGTAAATTCGTGCAGATGAAATTAATTCTTTCTATGTAAAGAGGTCAATAAGAAATAAACTTGTAAATGCAAGGTGTGATGATGCCGTTTGAGAAAGCCCACTTAAACTTCATCAAATAAAATAGTACATATATATCTGTGTCTGGACACATACCATGCATCCACCTATTTTATCAGACCAGGTTTTTTATAGCTATGTTTTCTGTATCATCTTAACTGCATTCATTTACAAACCAGTGATATACATATCTTTAAACATTAAACCTTTTGAAGGGAAGTATGGAAATATTTCCCACAGGAAAATAGGGTTATAGGGTTCAGTGCCCTTTTTTAGAAGGGTAGATTTCTCTGTCATATATTAGTTTTATTCCTGTTGTGTACTAGAAGTAGATTCCAGTGACTAGACGGATTTTACCCTAATTGTCTATTCCCTGTATTCTACCTTCCAGTCCTTTATGTATTTCAAACGTAGATTAAAAATTGAAATTACACAGTCTTTGTGTCTCTAAAGAAAAGTGGTGTTGACAGCTCTTTTCAGTGTAAAGATTTGGTGAGTTCTTCAGACCCAATTTCTCCTGGAGTTTTTGACTCAATTTATAGAGTAGGTGTGATAATTCTAATGTAAGAGCAAATACTACTTTTAGGTACATTCACTTTTTATTGACACACAAACTAAACAATATTCACATCTGCTTCTTTTTTGCTTTATATAAGCAGAATTGCTTAGGTTTTTAAAAGTTTAATACATTACCTAAATGTAAAAATAATTTTCCAGACATGTAGTTCTAAATATTTTCAAATGGATCACAGAGAGTGATGAAAATGTAAACATTTCTTGTTTATGGTAGCTGAAGAAAACTACAGAAGAATTAAATGAAGCACTTGCAACAAAAGAAGAAATTGCCCAGAGATGTCATGAGTTAGATATGCAGGTAAGTTTGCTATACAGTCTGGATCAACTTTGATGTCCTGGAGAAAAGGTATATTAATTTTCAGGTGACTGAAAATAAGTACTAGCATATTGAAACAAATTTTTTAGAAAGGGGGTGAAAATGACAGTAGCTGTTTTGTTTTCACTTGTGCTAGCAGAATGAGTGTCATTGTTTTCTTATCTCGTTGCCATGCTGCCAGTATTATGATTCATACTAGCAAAACTTGTTTTTATTCAGTAGGAAGGGTTTGAGCTGTGTGGTAAAACTTCTGCCATAGAGAACTAAAACAAGTTGTGCTGCTGTAACAGTTAATGGTTAAATCCCAGTCAGAAGTTGCTGGAGACCATTAAGTGTGTATGGACTTAGGTGAAATCTTACTGTAAGTAAATTAATACTGATCTGGAAGACATGAGGGGTGTGAAGGGGGAGTCCTGAAAGGCATTGCTATGGCAACCCCACTTTGAAAAATTAATTCAGGTTTCTTGTAACTGTTGGAATTAATAAAGCTGATCTTATCTTGTCATGGTTAATATATGAACCCATGTTTCAGGTCTTAAGAGTTTTTTCAGTTCTTTGCACTATTGCCTGTTTTCACAGTGTTAGTGGAAACTGAGCCATCGTCTGGACTGTGTTCCTGTTTCAGGCCTGCTTGCAGATGGCCTTTACTTTGGAGAGCTAGTTTTATTTGCTTGTAGGGAAAGTAAGCTGATTTTATTATAGTGAAGTAACCTTCTGTCATAGGAGACTTTTTCTTTAAATGCTTGTGTGAAATACATAAGAGTAATTGTGTTTCCTGAGTTGTGATTCTGCCCCTTAATGTTGCAGTCTGTTGGTTATATCACGTAGCTATTGAATACCTATTAAATGATACAGTGTGTTCTTGTGATATGTGATTAGTGAAGCCTGCAAGTTAATTATTCCTGTTCATACTTTTGTTATAATAGGTTGCAGCCCTCCAAGAGGAGAAGAGCAGCCTGCTTGCCGAGAACCAGATTTTGATGGAACGTTTAAATCAATCTGATTCTATTGAAGATCCCAACAGTCCTGCAGGTCGCAGACACCTGCAGCTGCAGACACAACTAGAACAACTGCAAGAGGAAACATTCAGGTAGAAAAGCTACACTTGGTTAGGTTATTTGTTGATTGCTGGCAGTAGGGGTGACTTAGGTACTTCTGGTTCTGCTGCAAATGTGAATTAGTAAAATGGATGATGTATAACCACAGTAGTAAAGCTTTTGAAGTGATGTATACAGTATAATTTCAGTATTTACAAGATCCAGTATTAAAAGCACAGTTTCTTAATTCTGAAGTTCTTTATATGTTACTCTACTGTGAGTTACTTTGAATTGTTTGTGTGCAGTCATTTCACCCATGTTTTGCACTGTCAATGAGAATGAAAAGTAGCATACTTTTATTTATGCAAATTCTGATTGTATTTTTAAGGTCTAATAATTCCTAGATGAAAGTTTGCTACAGGCTGTACTAATGGTGGCATTGTATACATAGCAAAATATGTCCTCCAAATTTGAAATCAAATTTCAGAAATTATGAAAGATGGAGATTATCCATGAACGAGTTCTGCACTTTTACATTTCCCCAATATGTGAAAATACAGTTCCTCTTTAAACATCCTTTCTGGTCTTCTTGACTGCTGGTTTCAGGTGCTATAAGCCTATTCTGCTGAAGAAAGCTGGTTCACGTCACCATAACTTTTTCCTTCTCCTTGACATACTTCACCTGTCCTTTGTGAGTGAAATTATGATGTTTCTTTCTTTACCCTGCCAATTTTTCTTTTGCTGTCTTCTCCTTGCCTTTTTCCTATTATTACAATATATGCTGTATTACTTTCCTTTTTTTGTCTGTTTTGCCATTTTTCCAATTCATCTTGCTAAGCCTCTTTTCCTGCTTATTCTGATATACCATCTCCCATCAGTTCCTTGAAAAATATTCAGTGCTTTTCTTTCACCACAACTAGTGCCTGGATTTCTTCTTTTTATATGTCTACCATGTAAAGAAATAAAATAATGATAACATTCCCTTTTATCTCTCCTGATTCATCTCCATGCTCTTCAGTGATTCCTGTCTGAGTCTGGTATCAATTACTGTTCAAACAGATTTGTCCCCATGTTCAGTATCTGCAGTGCCTGTTACTATAGTTTCAGGTTTTGAAGGTTATTCTAAAAACCATTTTCATATGTGAGACTCATTCCCAGTCTCCTTTACCTCCTTCTCGTGTCTTCATGTTATGTAGCTTCTAATGGCAATTTGTATGTGTTGCTTCCAGCTCTACCTGATCAAGCAGCACATATGTACAGCTTAACTGGTGCCTGGTGTGGTACAACACTTTTCCTCCTAATCCTCCCTCTTTGTCCTTTGACTATTCTAGTCTGTTATGATCTAAATTTTTGTTGTTTCTGTTTTGGATGACTTAAAGACTCTTATCTCCATTCTTGTAGGATGTTTTTGGACTCCTCAATTTTTTTTTCCTCATGCCCTTATCTCTCATCCTGGATTGTTTTTGTTTTAATTCAGAGCAAAATCACAGTAGGACTTTTGGTTCCGGGTTGTATCCTCTTCCATTCATTCAAAATACTTTGAAAAGATTTCTATTACTTACTCCCTTTGTTCACTCCCAGGTTAACAGAGCTTTGCCTATGCATGAGGTATGCAAGCAGTTCAACAACTTTGTTTAGAGTTCTTTACTTGTTAACTACATAGCCTGGTTATCCAGATGGCATATAGAGGTTCTTTATCAGTAAATAAAGCCACTTCAATGACAGGCCTGTGGCCTTTATAACATCTAACAATCAGGTCAATATTGTTGGAGGTAGATCAGTTGGACAGCTAAACAGAATCTTTGAATAAAGATATCACGTTCAAACTCTGGATGACCAAAGATGAAAAAATGTTAGATCCTTAAGTTTCCCGTGTGAAAAACTACTGTTATAGAAGGAAACTTCAGGTATTGTCTTTGTGAGAATGTACTTTACCTTGTGAATTTTCAAATAGAAAGGCTGATATTAAATTAGGAGCATTGAGTCAACCTGCTTTTTTACATTTTGAATAAGCACATTGGGTTGTTGTTTTCCTTCACTACAGCACGAGGCCATTTTGTGTGTTCTTAGAGGGGTTGATGATGAAGGAGAGGTAACTGTGATTTAGGATGAGAAATTATTTCCTGGGGTTTTTTCATTCCTACAGATTAGAAGCTGCCAAAGATGACTATCGAATACGCTGTGAAGAACTAGAAAAGGAAATTGCAGAATTGAGACAACAAACAGAAGAACTTACTACACTGGCAGAGGAGGCTCAGTCTTTGAAGGATGAGATAGATGTACTCAGGTAAATTTTGTTCCATTAATTCTTTAACTACTACCTTTTAATCTATATAATTTGTGTACTTAATCTACGTTACCTTTTTTAAAATAATTGAATAATCAACACTTTCAATGCCAAGGTTCTTTGGATCCTCCAGTTTAGGTGCACAGATCAATACACAATTCTGCTTGAGTAAAATAGTTGCTTATGTTATACGTAATCAATAACTATTAGTGAACTTAGTAATGCTATACCAATTTATGGTTATCACTGGTCTCTTTGAGTACGCAGTATTCACCTTCATCATGTTTCAGGCACCTGTTCTCATCAGCAAACTAGGCCATTTCCTTTCCTGGGTTTGCATTATTCAGACTTTGGGTTGTGCTGTTGGTTTATCATGTAATAATGTTATGAACAATATCTGTTGCAGCTCTCATTCCCACTGGATTTTTGCAACAAAAGCTGTCATAATTTGATGATACTAAGGGTTTATAAGGTGGGACAGCCACTTTTACTATGAAGCATATTCCTTCAGTATTGGCATCTATTGCCATGAATTATTCAGAACAGTTACCCATTCTGTGCAGCAAGGCTTATTTAATACTGCTGTTCCTGATTCACCAGCAACCTTCTACCAGAGCTATCTGTCTTTATCCCTTCTGTCATTAATATAAGGAATGAACCCATCAAGCTGCATAAACTGAGTGGGTGGCATGGGTTCAAAGAGCAACACTTTGTTCAAGGAGAGAGGCCCTGCATGTCACTGAGGATTAAACAGAGCTGGCCTGCCTCAGTGTCCCATAAACCAACCCATTAATACAGTGGGAGATTCCCTGGATTTCACAGAAAATTTAGTCTGTACATTAGTTGATTCTAAAATGAAACTTGGAACAGTAATAGTAGCAGAAGTCATTGGGAGAGGTGAGGTCCGTTTTAACCTTGGCAGTGCAGCAGGTGGATTGATAAAACTCTTAAAAGCTGAAGCCTAGTGTTTCTTTTTCTTTTTATCTTTTATTTTTTTTAAGAAATCAAGTTTCATAACTTATGGTGCTTCTGTGTCACCAAGTACAAATTTGTCTAGCAGAGATATCTTTATGTTTTTATTCCTGGTTATCATTAAAATGAATTGAACGTCAGAAACTTTTCTTCTTTACCCTTGAAAAATTTAGGACAGAAGATAATTTAGAATTGAAAGGAAATGGGTAGGAGTGAGGTTGTTTTAGCTATTATTTTAAGATTGGAAGCAGATAAGAAGGTTGTTAGGAAGAGGGATAAGGTCTAAACCTTCAGCTGCAGCTCTTAGAATTGACAAATAATTATGGGAAGAAAACAGACAATTTAAAAGTGAAAACATCAGTAGTAGGAGGATTTTATTGCTTTATTGTTCTCCCCATGATGTCACAGAATGTGTTCTGCATTAAGAAAAAAACACTGAAGTTTTTTGGAAAAAAACAGTGAGGAAACATTTTAAATTCTGTTAGTTTTGTTAGTTTTCAGAGTTCAAATTTGATACAAATTTGTTCCTTCAGGCATTCTTCTGACAAAGTAGCCAAGTTAGAGAGCCAGGTAGAGTCATACAAAAAGAAATTGGAGGACCTGGGCGATCTGCGGCGGCAAGTGAAGCTTTTAGAAGAGAAGAATACAATGTACATGCAAAATACCGTGAGCCTGGAGGAGGAACTAAGGAAGGCCAACGCAGCACGCAGTCAGCTGGAAACATACAAGAGACAGGTGAGGACAAGCATCATTAGTGCAATAGCACTCTGTATTGTTCAGCACTTTGTCTTCATAACGTGGCTAATACCTCAAAGTAAAAAAAATAGCTATGGAAAAAACAACTCCTGTTTAGAAGACTTCCATGTTTTGTAGCTGCTTGCTATCTTTGTCCTCCTTTCCTGCAGTTCTTGTCATTACTAAAAGTTTGCTACTTTGTCAAGAAGCAGTATCTCTTGCATTTAAAAACTCAGCAGATGTTAAGTGGGGTTTTTTTCCTGAAATGATTCCAAATTCAGTAGCGGGGCTTGAATTGGAGGCTGTCCTTTCAGAAAAAGTATCCACTTTTCTCTTAAAATTTACCAGCAATGAGGAACACACCACAGCTGAGGTAAGTTGTTCCTATGGTTAAATAACCCCCTTCTTAAAAATTCTGGGTTGTCTGATACATCTGAATATTTCTGCTTAAGAAGAAAGAAGGACACATGTTGGCCTTGTTGTTTGTATGCACCTAGTGAAATACAAAATGTGTCACCAGCACACTCTGAGGAGTGAAAGGCACGTGTTTATCCTCTTGCTTATCCAGGTGCCATGTGATGCTGTTTCTTTAAAGGTGGAAGATGTACTTAAACTTGTTTCTGCTTTTGTACTGCAGAGACACGGTGTCATTCTGATACTCTTGTTGCGGGGCTAGACAGAGCATGCCTTATGAAAGCAGCAGTGTATTTCTGCCTGATCAAATGATCACAGCACAGGGATTCCCTGTATGTCAGTTTAGTGTCGAATAAAGTATAGAAACAAGTACTAACAATATTAAAAGCCCAGGAGCAATGTGTTTCCCTAAGACTTACTAGATTTTTTTCCCTGCTTTTGGCCATCTCAGTGTTTAAAACAACTAGTTTCAGCCTATGTGGATTAATATTAAATACAGCCCAAATGATATTATCAGCAAAAAAGAACTTGTATAATAAAAATTGTCTGAGAGGTTGAAGAAAAGTAAAATGGAAAGTAAGTAAGTAAGGAAAGTAAATGTAGAAAGGAATGACCTTCCAGACGAGTCGTATTAAGTTTACTGGCAAGCCAATATTTCACTCCATTAAACAGCTGAGCATGTGATACTGTTGTGTAACCTCAATATCTGCATTTGATTCTTCTTATTCCATCAACCAAAAGGTTTTTGGAAGGGGCCAATCCCATCATTTGTGTGGCTAAAGTATTCCTTTTCTTCATTGTTCATGTATTTTATGGGTAGGGTTTCCTTTGTGAGGAGCTGTTGTTTGGTGCAAAACTGTTTATTGGCTGGGACTGGAATAAGCCTCAGGTGTCCTGTGGGCAGATGTGTTTTCTTCACCTAACTATGGTGTCTCAAAATGAACATTCTGTGTTTGTCTTCAGTGTCTGTAAGACTGGGCTCCTTTTGAGACCTGCCTGTGACTCATAAGCCACAAAATTATTTTTCTGGGAAACCTAAATTGTGCTATCACAAGTAAGCCACATATAAGGCTTATGATGTTATGTCACTGGTGAGTACTAGTGTGCTCCTGTAATGGAATATGTCTTGTCTGGTGTTTGAAGAATCCAACCCCACTCATGAGGATGCCATTAGAGAGTTATTTTTCTGGCTTAGAATCATTGTGCTATGCAGATGAAAGTGGTTGATTCAAATTCCTGTAGTAATCTGCAAGGAAATTGCATCTTTACTGCACAGAGCAGTCTCTGTGAGGTGAGGTTGAGTTGGTGGTGTTTTGTTTTCGTTCTTCTGAGAGCAAGCGCAAGCGTTTTGTAAGAAACTTTATTTTGGCATAAAGAAATAAAATGTGAAGATTCCAAGATAATTTTTGTAATTTTAATTCAGCCCCTTTGTGCATGTGCATTCTGATACATAGTTAACAGTATGTTTCGCTTTTCTTTGTTGCAAGATTCCTGCTTTACTCATTCCACACACAGATAATGCTTAGTAAATGTGATGGCAGTTCGTGTTTTTTTTTTTAATCTTCTGCATTACCATGAAACTATATGTTTTTCTATACACTCACAAATCCTAATTGAAGAGAAATGTATTTCCTTCATGTTTTTCTACATACTATTACCTTAGCATGATTGATTACAGACATGGATGCATTTGTTTCCATTTGAGGTGAAAATACCCATACTTTGCAAGTGGTGGCACTGTCACGGCTGAAGGCCTGCAATTTTTTTGTTACACCTGCAGTTATAGCCCTAGTGATAGATCACTAGTCACGTCTGAAGAATGGAGTATTATCATATCTAACATGTTCCTATATTTAATCTCAGAAAATGCAGGCCTGTGCTGGTTTTGCAGTCTTTAATTTAAGAACAACAGTTTTGCAGTCTTTAATTTAAGAAGCCAAATCCTTCTCTAAGACTTAAGACCATGCATATTTTAGGCCTTGTAATTATTCTGCTATAGTTGTACACATTGAAAATAAAAAGCCATTAGAACCACTGAGGAGTCTTGATGTAGATATGGCTACTGGTTTAATCACTTCCTTTGTAATCTAAAAGCCATGAAAAAGCCTTCTTCTAAATGGTTTCAGAAGAAGCTGTAGGTCTTTAGCTGAGTCTTCATTCAGCTTTTATATTTGAAGGTCAGTCTTCATTTAGCTTATTTGCTTCCATGCTCTGTGCATTATGAGCTCTACTAGTGTCCTGGGACTGAATCTTTGCTAGTAAAGGCTGAAACTTGTGAAAAGGGAAGACTTCACTGATTCACCTTCTGTTGTGCTCAGCTTTCACGTTTCTGCTCATTTAATTTTAACAGCTCTTTACTG
Organism: Cisticola juncidis; assembly: GCA_013400215.1. Classification (NCBI taxonomy): domain Eukaryota; kingdom Metazoa; phylum Chordata; class Aves; order Passeriformes; family Cisticolidae; genus Cisticola; species Cisticola juncidis. The sequence continues at coordinate 366,648 of VXBR01001003.1, read as the reverse complement.
ATCTGTGCCTTTGGCAGTGCTTCTCACTGAAATAAAACTGTTTGTAGCCTGTGGCTGAATATTTATGTTAGTGTATTAAAATTATTGGGACATCTCAGGTTAGGGAATGTTACTTGGCTGCATAAACCTAGTAGTTGAATTCTGAGTGAGCCTTATGAAATAAAGTTAACAAAAGGTTTAGATAATTGGCTTTCTTCAGAATCTTTTCCTTTTACTAGGCTTTTCAGAATGCAGAAAGATTTTTCTGTTATTCCTGAGCTTTTTGATCCCTAGAACTACATAGCCTTTTTTCTGTAAACCTTGCTTGAGCTTAAATTCTTGTTTTAGATGTACTGAAAATACTTCACATTTTTTCTATCTTTGCTTGCACTAAGACCTAATATTTTAATGCTTTTTATTTTGCTGAAACACAGAACAACTGATGAAAGAAGTTTTTAGTATGTCCTATAAGTAACTATTTCACTTGTTTTACAACATGACTTGTGGTGCATTGTAATTGGCTACTTTGTCTTGTGTATTTTGTTTTAACATTTGCAGACACATTATTGATTCTTGTTCTCACAGGCAGTTGAACTACAAAACAGGTTATCTGAAGAATCCAAGAAAGCTGATAAATTAGATTATGAATGCAAACGACTGAAAGAAAAAGTAGACAGCCTCCAAAAAGAAAAAGATGTAAGTGTCAAGGTGTTATTTTTTTGTTAGTAACAAAAGCAACTTTGTATCCTTTATAACAGAGAGCTATGGTATAGTTAGCTGTCTTTTTAAATCAGGAAGTCTTTTTTCCTCTAAAATTCTCTACTGTTTGTGTACAAGATACTTTTTGAACCTAAGAATTGTACAGCATGAAATAAAGTGACTGTACAAAGACACATGCAACCCGTTTTTAAGAGGAAAAGCCTTGATATTTGGCATCTAAAGTTGTTTCCTGACCATTACCATGAGAAATTTAATAAATACCTGTGGTAATTACTATGTATTCTGAAAAGCTATTTCCAACAAGGTTTTTGCAGCATCATCCTAGAACTAAATTCCTGTTGGTTTTTTTTCCTAAGGCATGTTTTTGAGATACCATCAGCATGCTTCTCTTTATGGAGTCATCACTAGAGTAGCAAGAGGCTTAGTAGTTATATGTAGTTGTATAGTAGTTGTATTTGGGACGATCTCACCATTTATGACAGCTCCTTGTTGACCTATCTTGTACTGCCAATGTGGAGCACAAAGTGTAGATACCAATCTATCCCCTTCCTCTTGTGTCATTTGCTGCTAGTGACTCTGCAATTAATTGCTCTGTCATCCTTTGCTGAGACTGATCCTTCAGATTTCTCTTACACGTTGTCATATCTCAACAGTTAATTTCAGCTTGTTTCTTAGGAATGTATATGCAGGTGCCTCAAGCTACATAAAATCAAGGTCAGCAATTGAAGCTAGCAGTTTCTTAGGCATGTTTTAATTATAAGTCCATTGATCCAACTGTCAGAAACTCTGTAGGCTTTTTCCTCAATAGTAATTTTTCATGTCTAGTTATTTCCAAGATTTCCAAGCCCAGCACTTAAATATCATCTGAACTGAAGGTTTTCAGTTACTTTATGTTCATAGGCCGTTGATTACCATTTTTTATTAAATTTTCAAGCTCTGGTGGACACTTGACCTTCACATCACTTCCATCTGCCCTTCAAATCAGGCTGGAATGATCATAATAACTGTATTGGTATTTTGCTTTGGCTTTCTTTCTTGCTTTTTATTTTTAAGATTTTTTTTTCCAATTTTTTTATGTTGAACAATGGTAAGGTTGTTTCTGTGGCTTATCCATAGCTCAGCGGACCATTTCATGTTGCACAAAGGATCTGAATTGCAGGCCATTGTCATACAGTTTTGTTTTACCTCCTGGCAAATAGCAATTTTTTGAGCTGGGTGTTGTTTTTAAATACACTCTTTTGAATGGATATACATGTGAGAGAAGCAAATTACAGCTAGAAGTCCTTCATCACCTGAGTTCAGTGATTTGCTGTCTGTATTAAGTAACTCTTTCTGTTCTCTGTTGTCAATATGTATCCGTAAAGTAGCCCACCACAGGTCACAAACTAGGTAGTGGTATCTTGTGAGTTATATTTTGGAAATTGTTACCAAAATTGATTTCATCCTTTTCCTCATGTTCTGGCAAAGCATGGTAGTGTTTGATATCTTCATTAAAGTAGCTTGGAATTTAAACCTCTGTGGTGTGTTTTAAGTTCTAAGATAATTATTACGCTGCATGTACCAGTGAAACCCTAGCGCTTTTTCTGGTTACTAAAATACTCTGGCATTTGGCAATTGGCTGTTAGTAAAATGAAATGCTATCAGCCAACACAACTCCATACCTACCTAGAGGCAAGGTCTGTCATGGAACATTTAGTAATACTAAATATGTCTGATTTTAGAGGAAATTACAACTTGGATCATTACGTAGTAGTTTCTTTCCTTTTTTTTGACTCTTGGCAACCTTCTGGACAAAAACATGATGCTATCCGTAGATTCTCATTTTTTGCCAGAAGGGTACTTGTGCCAAATTGAAAGAGTATTTGCCTGATGCTACTGAAATAGCACATCTGTCTGGATCCCAAGGTGATCCAGTCCTGTTCTTCGGTTCTATTTGGACCGAGTCTTAAGCAACTAGTTTTCTTTCATAACCAAGATTCAGGTGAATGACAAGGCCAGCTGGCACACAGGCAGGATGCAATATGGAAATGCCACTCACACTTTCACTGGTGAAAGACAAACAAAATTAAGTAAAAGCAGTTTGTTATATTGACTCTGTACTTACCTGCTTGTTATCTCACTCATGGCTGAATCTTGGATTCATGGTGAGGGAAAAATCTATGATCTCTCAAGTGACTTCCATTTCCCTTGGAATCAGCCCCAGTGAAAGGAAAAGGAAAACAGCTGAGTGGCCTCAGTGGATACTGTTTACTACCTGGTACCAGAACTTTGTGTCACTAATGTCTTGATTTTGTAAGCTTATACCCCTGCTATTTTTAATCCAATAAGATCAGTAACTCTTCTTCCAAAAAAACCCCATATCACTGTTACTGTGGAATATATGATACTTACATTTATTCTGTTATGAAATAGACAGACATACTTTAATTTGAAAGTAATTTCTAGAGTTGCATTAATTTAAAAAAAAAATTTGAAGGCTGTTAGAGATGTATTTGTACTGCCAAGACTGATACTCATTCTCTTTCCAATTACTCAGAGATTAAGAACAGAAAGGGATTCTTTGAAAGAAACTATTGAAGAGCTTAGATGTGTACAAGCTCAGGAGGGTCAACTCACCACTACAGGTAAAGGACAAATCAAGAGATTAAATGCCTCTTTTCTAAAGTGTATGGAAGTTTTCTGTAGAGTATTAAATGTGCTTTTGTTTAGCACTGAATAAACTTAAGCTTTTATAAAATCAACAGTGAAAAACTTCAACTATTCATAGCTTTATAAGCAAGCAAAAATTTTGAATGTTATTCCAGTCAATCAGAAATTCTACTCTCCGGTGGGATATTTTTGTAATGTATATCTGATTTCTACGTAGTTATGTAGTTTTCTTTGTAGAGCTATTTTCTCATGATGTTTCCTGTGTTGTAGTTCATTTGTATGTGTAATCTTGTGTACTTTTGTATTTCTTAGATAAGAGAATGAGCAGGAAATAAACTGCAACATTCTTTCTTCAGAACGGATAAAATCAGATGTAATGGTTCACCAAAAGAAATGGTGCTTGTCTGTCAGTCTTGCTGTAGCCTGACTTTGTGTCATTTCACATTGTCTAAAACTTCTAGAACAATGTCTTCTTATCATGTAAAAAAGTTAAGTAGTGTGCTTTTCCTTACTCAGGATTGATGCCTCTGGGAAGACAAGAGCCTTCTGACAGTTTAGCAGCAGAAATCATTACTCCTGAAATAAAGTAAGCTAATGCATGCTTTGTTTTACTGACTTCTACAGTGATCAATGGCAAGTTGACCATGAGTAAGCAGTGCCCTGGCTACCAGGAGGCCCAGCTGTGTCCTTGGGCCATCTGGCACAGCATCACCAGGCAAGGAAGAAGACTGTACCTCCTGTTGCTGCTCTGCCCTGCACTGGGGCAGAATCCAGCAGTTTTGGCTGTGATAATATGAGAAGGACATAAAGCTCTTAGCATCCAAAGGAGGGCCACAAGGATAATGAAGGGCCTTGAAGGGAAACTATATGATGAGCAGCTTGATCTGTTCATACTGGAGAGGAGGAGACTGAGCAGAGATCTTACGGTGGTCTCCACCTTCCTCATGAGAGGAAGAGGAGGGGCAGATGATCATCTCTTCTCTGTTGTGACCACTGACAGGACCCAAGGAAATGGTCTGAATTTATGTCAGGGAAGGTTTAGGTGGGATATTAGAAAAAGGTTCTTGTTGTTGTTGTGTTTTGATTGTCTGGAGCTTGATGGTGGTTCCAAAAGAGTTGAGTATTTATGAGTAAGAGGAGGGGGCACAAGGCAGATATTGTGGTGGATGTTCCATAGACCACTTGCCTAGGATGCAGTATACTATGAGCAGCTGGGAGAGGTCTTGAGACTGCTGGCCTTTCTTGTTATGGAGGACTTCAGCTGCAGCAGATGGCTGCTGCAAATCAGCTGCAGCAGAAAGTGATCAGTCTAGGACATTCGTGAACTGTGTCGAAAACTTCCTAACACAGCTGATGAGCATGCCAGCTAGGAAAGATATGGACGCACTGTTTGTGAGCAGGAAAGGACTGTTGGATGATGTGATGATCAGAGGCCATCTTGGGCACAGCAACCACTGAACGAGAGAGGTTTTGAAAATTAAGGAGACAGGTGAAGCAGAGCTTCCATTTTGGACTTCTGTTGGGCAGACTTTGGCCTGTTTAGGGGTCTGGTTGACAGACTTCGTTGGAAAGTCAAATCCTGAAGGGCAGAGGAGCCTGGGAGGGCAAGAAGGAACTGCTGAAGTGCAGGAATAGGCTTTCTCCATGTGTCAGATGGTGAACCATCTAGAAGACTGGCTGGGCTGCACAGAGCTTTGGCAAAAATTAGGGATAAAAAAGGAGCGTATTTGGAAGGAGCAAAGGCACTCAGGAGGACTAGAGAGATGTTGTGCCATTATGCAGGGAGAAAATTAGGTGGGCCAGACCCCAAATATATTTTATTCTGGCTATTGCAAACAAAAGACAAGTAAAAAATGTTTCTATAAATGCATTCACAGTTAAATGAGGGTTAAGGAGAATCTCAATCCCTTACTGTGTGCAAGGAGAATCATAGCAGTAAAGGACAAGGAAAAGGCTGATCTACTTAAGGCCTTCTTTGCTACAATCTTTGATAGAAAGACCGCTGATCTGGAAGAGAGATGCAAGAAGCTGTCCACAGTGCAGGAGGAAACAGCTCTGCCACTTAGACATCTGAAAGTCTATGGGGGTGGGTGGGATCCACTGAAGGATAATGAGGGAGTAGCTGCAGACAGGGGTTGGAAAATTCACTCTGAAACAGTTTTTGATTGCTAAATAGAGCTTCTCAACTTGCTAGTCTAGCAAGTAGAGGGGAGAAAGAACCAAGAGGCGAGCCAAGTGGGCAGAGAGTGACTCTGCCTAGGTGCTTCAGTTTTTAAAGAATCCAGGGCACCCCCCCAGCCCCTACCCCACCATTCTGTTTGCCAGCTGCAGGAAGAGTGTAACAATTTTGGGCAAAGGTTGATATGGAATACAATAACATTTTGGCTTACTCAGCACAGTGTTGATCTGCTGGAGGGTTGGAAGGTTCTGCAGAGGAATCTGAACAGGTTGTATCAGTGGGCAGAGGACAACTGTGTGAAATTCAACATGGCCAAGGGATAGGTTCTGCCCTCAGGTCACAACAACCTCTGTACAGTGCTACAGACTTGGAGAAGAGTGGCTGACAAGATGCACAGCAGGAACTAATCATAGAGTCATAGAACAGCTTGAGTTGGAAGGGCCTTAAAGATCATCTTGTTCCACCTCCATTGCCATGGGCGAGGACACTGTATAGTAGACTGGGTTGCTCAAATCTCCATCCAGCCTAGCCTGGAACACTGCCAGGTATGGAGCATCCAGAACTCCCTTTGCTATTGCCTCCCAACTCTCAAAGTGAAGAATTTCTGTTTAATGCCTAAGCTAAACAACCCCTTTTCAGTTTAACACCACTCTCCTTTGACTTGTTTCTCCATGCTCTTGCAAAAAGTTCCTAGTTCCTCTACAGCTCCCTTGTTCACTCCTCTCAGGTACCCTAAGGCTGCTCTGTGATCACCCTACCAGCTTCCTCAGGATTTCAATGAGTTGACAGACTTCCTGTGCTGGGACCTCAGGGCTGGATGCAGGGTTCCAGGTGGGGTCTCAGCAGAGCAGAGGAGCAGAATCCCCTCCCTCCCCTGTTGCCTACGCTGCTTTGGATGCAGCCACATTTGGCTTTCTGGGCTGAGAGTGCCCATGGCTGGGTCATGTCCAACCTCTCACCCACCAGCACCCCCAAGTCCTTCCTGTAGGGCTGCTCTCCATCTGTTCATCCTCAGCCTCTGCTGATACTGGGAGTTGCCATAGGCCAAGTGCAGGACCTTACACTTGGCTTTGTTGAATCTCATGAAGTTGTCATGGCCCCACTTCTTCAGTTTGTCCAGGTCCCTGTGGATAGCACCTGTTGTTCTGGTGTGGATTTTGAGGTTGCTGTCAACAGCACCTGAACCTCAACCATTGAATGCCCAGGTAGCCAAGAAGGCCAGTGGCATCCTGGCCTGTATGAGCATTAGAGTGGCCAGCAGGACCAGGGCAAGGATTTTCCCCTGTACTTTGCACTGGTGAGGCCACACTTCGAGTTTTGCACCGTCTCACTACAAGAGGACATTGAGGGGCTGGAGCATGTCTGGAGAAGGACAGTAGATCTGGAGGAGGACCTGGAGGGTTAAGTCCTAGGAGGAGCAGGAGGTTGTGTATCCTGGAGAAAGGAGGCTCAGGGGTGACCTTATTCTCTGCAACTGAAAGGAGGTTGTAAGGAGGTGGAGGTTGGTCTTTTTTCCTGAAACTGTGCTGGGGAGGTTTAGCTTGGATATTAGGAATCATTTCTTCACCAGAAGAGGTTATCAAGCTTTGCACCCAGGGAAGTGATTGAGTCATCAACACGTGGTGGTGTTTAAAAGATCTGTAGATATGGTGCTTAAGGGACATGGTTCTGTGGTGGACTTGGCAGTGCTGGATTTGTGTTGGATCTTGATGGTCTTAAGAGTCTTTTCAACCTAAATGATTCTGTGTAAACAGACCAAGAGTTGAAGTGACTTGCTCAGATTTACGCAGTAATTCAGTGACAGCTGAGAATACAGTCTTTCTTCATACTTGGTATTAAGTTTTGCATTCTCTGTTCTCACTATAAATCTGTTGAGCTGTACTCTGAGATCTTATGGGGCCACTGAGGTAATTTCCTTGTATTCTGTGTTCTGCCATTAGAACTTCTACAACTGGGGTTGTATTTGGGGGTTTGAAGACATGCTTGGTGTTGCAGTATCTCCCTTAAAAAGATGCTATTTATGTTACTATTTTGCTTCCTGTGGTAAACTGTGTTTCCTTTGTTACAGATATTGTCATTCTTTTTTTTACAAATTTGTGTTCTATATGTTTAGGGAGAAACTCATCCGCCTTCAGCATGAGAACAAGATGTTAAAATTGAACCAAGAAGGTTCTGACAATGAGAAGATTGCCTTGCTACAGAGCCTTCTTGATGATGCAAACTTACGGAAGAATGAACTGGAGACAGAAAACAGGTAATAAATTCTGTCCTCTGCTTCAGATGACTTTCATGCAGACATCACCAGGAGAAGAAAGACATGATTTAATGGAATCAGTTCTGTGAAATGCCACAAGGATGTGATTACAGGACTGCAGAGTCTTTTGCATGAGTAAAGTTTGAGGGATAGAGACTATGTAGCCTGGAAAAGAGAAGGCTTAGGTTAGAGCTTATTACTGTATCTTACCCAAGTGTGTGGTGGGAGGGTCTAAAGAAGGTGGAAATAGACTCTTCACAGTGATACTCAGTAACAGGGCAAGAGGCTGTGGATGGAGTTTAAAACACATTAAATTTTATCTAAGTGTAAGAACATGGGTTTTTTTCACTGTGAGGGTTGCTGAACACTGGACTGTGTTGCCCAGAGAGGTTGTCTCCATCCTTGTAGATATTAAAACTCAACAGGATGTGTTCCTCAGCAGCCTCCTCTAGCTGATCCTGCTGGATTGAGCCAATCAGCATACAGATGTCTGTGGGATCAGAGTACATCAGAGCATGCCACAATATTTGGCTGAAAGTGATGTGAGGCTGATTTCTATCGGAGCTCTGACTTTGTTCTCTATCTAATCTTCCCCTTCAACTGGGGGAGGTGCCTGAAGCCTGAAAAAAAGTAAATACTGCACTCACCTTCAAGAAGGGTAAGAAAAAGAGCACAAGGAACTACAGAGATTGGTCAGCCACAGCTTGCTTTCTGGAAATTTCACAAAGCAAGTCCATCTGGAATTGATTTCCAGACACATGAGGGACAGGAAAGTAATTGGCAAATGTCAACATGAATTTACTCAGAGCAAATCATGCCAAACTAATCTAGTTGTCTTGACAATGAGATGACTGCACGTGTGAAGAAAGGTGAAACAGAGGACAGTACTTAGCTTTAGTAAAGCCTTTGATAAAGTGTGCCATGGTATCCTTATGTTCAGGATGGCTAGATACAAACCAAGTAAGTGGACAGTAAAGAAAGCAAAAAAACTGATTGGACAGTGATCAGACAGCTGAGCCTAAAGTAGTATTGTCAGTGAAAGGAAACACAACTGGCAACCAGTTCCTCAGTATCAGCGCTGTTCATCGCTTTTATTAACAACTTCACTCATGAGAGGGGCTACAGTCTTAGCAAGTTTGAGAATGGTACCATTTTGGGATGTCCTGGAAGGGAAAGGTGTTATTCAGAGGAGCTCAAGAGTCCAGAGAAATGAACTGATTGGACCCCTGTCCCTGGCTGTGGAGCAGCTCTGCTGCAAAAGCCCTGGGGTCCTAGTGAGGGGCAAAGAAGGTTGTGTTATTTGGGGACCTTGACTGTGATCTGGACTGTCCTTACTGAGGTGCAGTCAGTCAGTCTGGAAAATGATTCTTCATCTTTTATCAGTAGTTATGATATCACATCTGGACAGAGCATATAATTTTGGATCCCAGTACCAGAGAGATGTTGATGTGTAGAAGTGCAGCAGAATACTGCTGAGGTGAGAGACACTGGAATGTGTGCTAAGTGAAATTAAACTGAGAACTGGGTTTGTCCAGGCCAAGGGAAAGGTGACATAGAGGAGAGTGTACTGTGAACTGCATCTGTCTGATGGGAAGGTAGAAAGGAGACAGATTTGGTCTCAAGAGATTATGAGTGGAAGGCCAAAGGCAACAGACAAAATATGGAATACGGATTTGAGCTCTCAAAGACAAGCCTAAAGAGGCTGCTAGACCTCTGTCCTTACAAGTGTTTAAACCTGGTACTGGATATGGTTCCCAGCAGTCTGCTGTAAGTGCACCAGCTTTAAGGAGCAGGTTGGATCTAGGCAACCTGTGGACATCTGTCAAACCTACAGGTTTATAGGGTTCAGTAACAGTGTAAAAGAATAAGCTAGCGGCTCTCACACAGTAAAACTGACTGTTAAAAGGTCTTCTTTCATGTATGTAGAATTATTTTCTGCATGCAATTATGTTGTCCTTGAGGAATATAAGAATGTTCTGGATGAACACCTGGATGCTATAATTTCTGGAACTGCTGTAACTTTTTTGTGAGTAATTTACAGTATTGCATTTTTTTGTGTAGATGATCGAAAAGCACTGGGCACTAAAAATCTGAGACTTCCTCTTGCAGTTTGGTTTTTTAAACAAGTATTGTCTCTTTCCTAGATTGGTAAATCAGAGACTTCTGGAAGTACAGTCCCAGGTTGAAGAACTACAAAAATCTTTGCAGGATCAAGGTTCAAAAGCTGAAGATGTAAGTAGAAATGTACATCAAACTTATATTCGAGTAGTTACCATTTTTGAAACTTCTGTGTTTTTGTAAAAAAAAAAGAGTAAAAGATTTCTTTTTACTCTTCTTTTACAAACAGATTTCTGAGAGTTTTATGTATTTACTTGTATGGTCTTACCAGTAAATTGTGCTTCTCTAAATAGAATGTAAGACAATTGTTTAAAATAGAAAATCATCCTATGTAGAAAAGGTGGTCATACATGTTTTATTTTAATAACTGTCTGTTGCAATAGAAAACTCAGCATTAAAATTATGTAATTAGAATAGAGGGCTTTGTAGGGAATAGAGGAAATGTTGATTCTCCAAGAATAAAGCATCTGAAGTTATTTTGAGTTTAGTTTTCTTAATGAAAGTTAAGGGCTTTCCAGCCACTGGAAGGTCTGTAATTCTTCATATAAATGTATCGTTGAATGAAAACAGCCAGGCAGATCAAAACTGAAAAAAATCATGTAATTAGGCCCTCAACACAATGCAGCATTTTCTGTTTCTGTAGACAGAGTTAACTTTATTTTAAATGTAAGAATATACCATGTAACTGAGTTAGTGTGGAAAACAACTTTCAGTCTTCCACTCAAAAATTGTTTATTAACTCCTGTATTTCAAAAAAGAAGCTCTAGAACTTTCTTGAAAGCAGCAATTTTTTGGACTGTACATGGGTAGTGTATGCTCACAATCTCAGTGTATCATGTTGCTAATTGGCAACAAACTGTAATGTGCTGCTTTCTGTTTTTGTGGGTTTGTTTGAACTAATCTATATGAAATAGTGAAAGGTTTTTTTACTGGATGCTTATGTTCATTTAAGACTGTGTTACATTTAATTTACGCTTTTGATTTTCAGAATAAACTATACGACTGTTAAGCACCTAGTTGATTTCCAACAAGATTATTTTCCTGAATAACTTAGAATGCATTTTAGAATGCACGTTAAAATAGGTCTATTCTGAGATGTTCTTTATTGTCTTGATTATTGGCCAAAATCTTTCCAGGGTGAACAAGAATATGAAGGAATTATTCTCAGATACTGAGTATTGTAAATGATCCCTGTCAAATTGTATTCAGCTTTATTTACTGAAGTTTTAATTGTGTCCCTTTTGAGGCTCTGGTTGTGGCAGTAATTTAGGGTGTGTCTGGACTTACGGATTCTGTGTTTGTCTGACCATAGCAGTGGTGATTTATAGGCACTGATCCCATGGCCTGTTTTGCTGAGTTTGATCTGTAGGATTTAATTTACTCTTAAGAAGAAAAGGAGGGAGTGTAGACTCAGACAAGTGTTGAGGATGCAAGAACCTCTGACATTGTTTCCTTCATGCAATCTCCCTTGTAAAACAGAGCAGATCTCAGAAGTTAAACCTAGCTGCTGAAGTAGATCTCAAAGTTGTGCTGAGACTACCTGAGTTATCTGTAGGATAGTTGTACAAAAAGAGTGATTCTTCAGAAACATATGAAGAAGCAATAGGAGAGACACGGCATACCGTTCACCAGTACATAATTTTCAACTAATTTCCTCTGGTTTTTTTGCTATTTTTCTGCAACAATGCACTGAAGTTCATATTTTTATGTACTTACACTGTAAACATGCTCAATCCAGAACATTGACACTTGGTTTTAATTCAGTCTAAAAACATATGGTGGGAGTCCAGGTTTGTTTTTTGTTGTCTTGTTTGTTTGGTTTTTTTTCATTTTTTTCTTATAAATTTTGTTTGGTTTTAAAGCTGAAAGGTTTTTTAGATGTGCCCAAAAATATGGAGAGGTAGTGCAATAACCCAGGCAAGTGTCCTTGCAGTGTTACATGCTATGTGCCAAGGTCCACAAGGGCAAGCAGTTTTTATTTTGTATTGAAATGCGATGGAAGGCAGCTCTGTGCCATTGGACCTGTGATGGGCACTGACACATTCTGTTGGGATGCATGATTAGTCCACCCTGAGTGTTACCTTGCTGGCAAGGCAGCAGCCTCCTTACCCCCATATTTCAGACTGCAGAATCAATTCAGATGTGTCTGCTGTGCTCAGAATAGGCTTGATTTATTGTCCTCCAGAATACAGTAGTCATGTGGGGCTACTCAACAGTTACCTGAACAGCTTTGGCTACATCACTTGCATGTCTTATCACTGTCTTTTATCATCCTTGTTCTTCTGTTCTCTGCCCTACTCCTCTCCCACATAAACACCCTGCCTTTAGTTATTTCTGCCCCACTTGTTAAATCCATCACACGCCTAATGTTTTTCATAATGTAACATATGCAGTCTTGGCCTTACATGCTGTTACTGATACAACACCTCCCTAAAAGGTCCCCAGAACTCTGTTACCTCTTCAGTTACCCATAAAGTTCAGCCACTTTTTCTTTTGGTGAGGCAGTGGAACAAGTTGCCCAGGGAAGTTGTGGATGCTCCATGGAATATTCAAGGCCAGGTTGGGCAGGGCTCTGAGCATCCTGATCTAATTGAGGATGTCCCTGCTTGTTGCAGGGGGTTGGACTATGTGACCTTTAAAAGTCCCTTCCAACCAAAACCATTACTCAGCATTCTTGAAATCTGACTATCCTTATGGTGCTGTTTGGTGGCTTTGATCTCCTTCACACTGATCTCATTCAGCAGTCTTCTGAAGTGATGACCCACAGTTTCCCACACCCTGCTAAGTTAGCTTAACCTCAGGCCGGAACCTAGCCATCTGCCATGTTAACATCTAAAATGAAACCAAATTTTGCCCTGAAAAAGGGGACAGACTTTTTCCTTTGGCTTGTTTAACTGTGAAAGGAACTTAAAGCAAAAAGGCTTTTATTTCTTTAGTGTTCAGGAGACTCATCTTCCTATGAGAGAACAATAATTGTAGTAATTACATTTTAGATTTATATGAGTCTTTAAAGCTTCCTGATACTGCAAAAATCCCAGAAATAATGTTTGCCCATTTTTAGAGGGATCTTTTTGAATTTATCTGCCAAGTATATACAGAATCTTGGGGTGCCTAGAACGGCACATCGAGTGTTTTATTCTCTTTCCTAATTGTGCATCTTGGGTCAGTTAATGTGGGTAAACTAATTTCTGCTTCTTTTAATTGTTTGAGCTTTTATCACAATTAGTTTCTTGCTTGTGAAAACATAATCTGTCTAGATGGGAGAGAGGTTACTCCCTCAACAATGCAGGTACTATATAAATAATAAACAAGTGGAATCAGTGTTGACTAGTAGTTGTGTCTGTTTCAAAGTAAACCAAAGTGTAATACAAGGATGAGGAAAAAAAAAGAAAAAAAAAAACAAACCTGAGTTCAATTTGTATTTTGTTACCCTAGGGAAATGGGCACCGTTTCCAACTTTTTCCCTTTCTTGTCCCAGCCGGCTGGTAGTCCCTTAAATGATAAGTGATGGGGACAGTTCGAATGATTTGTGACTGATAGAAGCATACAAATATTTTTTGTTACAGAAGAGGTGGTGTTCCTGCAGTTGTCAGAGGACTGGAAAAGAAAAAACCAAATGGTCAAAATCTGCAGATCCTTAGCTGCTGCAAATTTCTGACAGTGAAGTCAGTAGAGCCATATTGATTTGTTTTTATGGCTCCCCACCTTTCTTGTTATGCAATAAGAAAATCTCCTCTGTAATAACGAAAAAACATGTCCCAGGAATGTGATCTAAGACAATATTTTGAAGTATAACCAAACTAAAAAGCTTTTTGAGTGCATACAGTCATTTTTTCTCTTATCAAGGTGACTAAAACTTTGTTGAAAGAACATTGGAAGAAAACCAATGAAGTTATTTTGTTGATAATTTTATCTTATATTCTGATGGTGTTTTGGACCATCAGTCACATGCTAATGCTCCCATGTGATTAATACTGTGTAAATACAAACTAAAAAGGCAGTTGCAGATTTAAATATTCTACATTTGCTTTATATTTTATCAGTGTGGCAATAACACAGTTCAGCATCACACCACAAAAACACCTGCATTCTTAATTTTGGTTGTAGCTCAACAGACTATTTTCCTTGGTTTTCTTAGTTGTATGATTTTTGTTTTAAAATTACTTCCCAAAATAGAAATTGTTTTCCTTTGGAATTCTGATTTAAACACAACAATTTGTAAATGTGCTTCTTTATTATTTTTATTTTTGGGTTTAATGACATGTTTTAGAAAATGTTACAAGATGAAATTGCTCATGAGAACACAGGAAGAAATTGCACATGCGTAAAAAATACATAGCTTTAACTTTTTCTGTTCATGACTTTCTAAATAGTTTCTTCTGTTGGCTGCTGTTTTGCTTTATACTAATGTCATCTCTGTTTCTTGGCATGGGCTTCTGCTCAAGGCTATTGTGAGTATGGCTTTCTATTTACTTAACACTACTTTCAGTTCATAGTCATTTGAGTTTGTGTTTTTTTCCTTTTGAAAGATATTCACTGTGTATGAAGCAAGTTTAAAAATTAAAAATCACTTCAAAGTTTTTATTCAAAGAGCTTATCTGAATGTGATTTGACCAGAAAGTGGAACACTGTAAGTTGTACAGTGATTTTTGTGTCTTTAATCAGTAACGATAAGAAACACAAGAAAGGTGACATTTTTGGTACACTGCAGTTAGAAATACTCTACTCCTAGTTTCTGTGGGGATGGGAATTTACTTCAACTAAATTGCTACCTGTTTTCATCCAAGTTGCCATGCAATATTGTTTTTTGCAAAAAGAGGACAGCTCTTGCAAATTTTGCTGCACTTTCCAATACAAAGTACTGAACAAATTAGAACAACTGCCTTAGAATTCTGTTATTTATGGATCTTGCTTTTATTGGTTTAGTTCCTGGGAAAATATTTGTAAAGTTCTACAGGGTTCTAGTTTTACTGAAGTCACACTTCTATAATGGAAACATTGCTACCACAGAGTCTTTACAGTTGTGGTCTAAAATAGAAGTAAAAAAAGTTGGATTTAGGTTAGAATGTCAAAATTGCATGTTTTAAAATAATTTTTTAAATATGTTAAAACTTCATAATACATTAAAATAAAACATTTAATTTTCTATTTTAGTCAGTTCTTCTGAAAAAGAAACTTGAAGAACATCTGTAAGTATTTTTATTTGCCTATTTTGTTTGCAGTTTAAAATTATGTGTTTTTATGTATAATGAGGAAGGCAGACAGTCATTAATCATGAATCTGGAAAATATACAACTAAGAGGTATTAGATAACACAGGGAATAATATTTGGGAATATGCTGTTCAGATTCTATTTTTTTCCTGTAGAAAACCACTGTGAAAGTAAGCGTGATGAGGGAACCATCATTTTGTGTTGGGTAGAAAACTTAGCTTAACATTGTGCAAATCTTTGCTCAAGAGGACTAAGTAAATTTCTTCTGAGGGAAGCATGTTAATGTAAACAAAATTAATTTGTTTACTCTTTGATATACATTATGGCATAGAGGATAATACTTTAGGAAGTGCTGTCATTTTATTGTGCTATTTTTACACATCTTTTACTTCCCTAAGAGTATTTACTTTTTGACCGCCCTGCAAAAAGAAGTTTCTGTTGCCTTTGGCTTTAGCCATTCTTTCCTGCATGTAATATCAGTTACGAGTATTCATTTCAGGCCCTCATTGTACAGTTAACTCTAAGTTCTAAATTAAGTACGGTTACTGACAAAGAAACTGTCTGCTGTTACAGTTCTCCATAGAGAATTATGTTTTTCATCTTATCTAACAAATATTTCTCTGGTAATATTGTCACTTGTCCTCATGCTCCACAGAAAAAAAAAATCAAGCATATCCTTAGAAATAATCTCTGTCTGAGGATTTTCTGTATGGCTTAGAGCTCATTTCAAGCACAGTAATACTACTGGTGAAACAATGTGTGCTTCTGTGGTTTGTAACAGTGAGAAGCTCCATGAAGCTAACAATGAGCTACAGAAGAAACGAGCTATTATTGAAGATTTGGAACCAAGATGCAACAACAGTTGTGAGTTACCTGTGCAGTCCATTTCTTTTCTTTGTAAATTATTTCATGTGCAACATCTTTAATTATAATACCTAAAGGAGGTGTCAGGTAAGCAAAATGTACATTTTAAATGGAAGTGACATGTATGTTGTTAATGTCTCTGGAAACTAAGGTGGCCAAAAGGATGTTTTAAACACTTGAGATGCATTTAGAAACATTGTAGAAACACCATAGTAAGAAATCATAGAATGCTAAGAGGTTAGAATGAACCTTGAAGATCATCTAGTCCCAAAGCCCAGTATCACTGGCCATAGAAATACTCGTTCACTGCTGTTGAACCTCAGCTGTCCAGAACTGTCATGTCTCATAAGACCCTATTTTAGAAGATCCTTGCTGTTGTCACTGACTCATTTTTACATCCAATATATTTTCCTTCAGTGCATTTTCAAAAGTGTGTTGTAATTTGAACAAACATTCCATTATCGGTCAAAGAGAATGTAAGATATGTGTATATTATATTCTCAAAGGGTATGCAGAACTGAGCATCTAGTTGGTTTTTAGCACATTGTTGCTACATTTTTTCCGGAGAAGTAACGAGGGAGGTAGTCCAGATTTTTCAAAAGACTAGTTATTCTAGAACAAGGCAAAAGATTGTAACCAATAGCAGCCTTTCTGATTTGTGATAAAATTCTTATTTGTAGTGAGATAGAGGAAAAAATAGAAAAATATAATTTTGCTTTCTGAGATCTGAGAAGTTATATAGAAAGTGTAGAAGTAATAGTGGCTTGACATACTCTTACACCAACACCAGAAAAATCTGTTCAATTAAATTGTCCTATTGATCTTGATTGCTGCTTAAGTAAATGTGAGGGGGAAATTAAATTTAGTATATTCATGTTACAGTTTAGTAGATTTAAGCAGTAGTTGTACCTCCTGGGAATTATTCATCTTACATAAATTAGAAAAAATCATATTTGCCTGTATTACATGCCAAGATATTATAGTAGCATTAAGTCATTAGCAAACCCATTTTCTAAATGTGTTCAGTGACATGATTGCTTTATGATTTCATTTCTCTTTATTTGTTGTAATTTTAAACAGCCAAATTTTGTCCCCAAAAATCTATTTTATGAGATTTTATGGGAGTACATATTTTTAATGTGTTTCTGAGCTGTACAGTAATGGAATTTGTGATATCTGCCACATCAGGTTTCTTATGTCAGTTTTTCTTAACTGAATATATTTTAGCTGTGCCTTAAGTGCCTGTTGTAAAACGTGAAAATATGCATAATATAATGATGTTGTTTTCCAATGTGTGCATCTCCTGATATAAAGCACTTAAAATTGAGGAATTACAAGAAGCTCTACGGAAAAAGGAGGAAGAAATGAAGCAAATGGAGGAACGATACAAAAAGTATTTGGAAAAGGCCAAAAGTGTAAGTAGATGTGTTCCATGTTAATTATCCCTGTCTGACAGAGACTGTACATGTCCACTCTGTGGGAATAAAAATGAAGGAGGGATCTGTATACTCACTAGTAAGTTAAAGAGAAGGAAGCTCTATTGATTATCATCTCATTGTCTCAGTATTTAATATGGATTAATTCTGCAGAAGATTACCTCATTTTTGAGACTCGTTTATTGATGCTTTTTTGCAGTAAAGTGATCTTTTTGACTGTATCACCTTCAGTAGTTGTTAGATTTCTCTGATGATGTTCAGCATTCTCTTTTGCCTTTATTGCTTGATATGTGCTTCTGTCAAGAAGGTGACTAATATTTAAGTATTGGGAATATGGTTATACTACTAGCTTTGAAATAGCAATATTGAGGTACTATACTTCGCTACTTTGAATTTCTTAAAAGCATATCAGTGTCTTTAAATGTATATCATTACATTGGAATCTGTAAGTAAGCTCCTAATTTGGCAAAACTTTATGCTTTCTTCCTTTACTACTGTGGAGTTTCCTGAATTATTTCTTGTGAAATGTCTTCAGGAAGTCTAAAAAATTTTCTCTGTCTCACTGCCCTGCCATTTTATACTGGTTGATGTGTCTTAGAGTACATTCCACTGAAAGACAGCTTTTCCCTTTTCAGTAAGATTTGTTTATTTGTATGTACTGTATTACTAAAGACTATTTTATAAGCAATAGCATTAATTAGGTTTTCATAATCTTTTCATCAACTTTCATTTTATTTGTGTTTGGTTTGGTGTTGTGGGTTTGTTTTCCTTTTTGTTGTTATTGATGGGTTTTGGTGCAGGGGTTTTTTTTTTGTAGAATCATTGTACTCTTGCGCTATGGAAGGTGTATCCAGGTCTAATGAATATTTTCTTATAAAAATAATATGCTTTTATAGAGTAGAATCATAGAATATTTAGTTTGGAGATGATCTCCAAGATCATCAAGTCAGCTTTTGACTGATCACAACTGTGTTAACTAGACCATGCTGCTAGGTGCCACATCCAGTTCCTTGAACATCTCCAGGGATGGTGACTACTTCCCTAGGCAACCCATTCCTATGCTTAACAACTTAAACCTTCCCTGGCACAGCTTGAGGCCATGTTGTCTCATCCTGTCACTGGTTGCCTAGGAGAAGAGGCCACAACCCTCACCTGGCTGCAACCTTTTTTCAAGGAGAGAGTGGTTAGAGCTCCCAGAGCCAATGTTTTCTCCAGGCTAAACACACCCATCTCCCTCAGCCGCTCCTAATAGGATTTATATGTTTACCATACAGTGAAAGGGTCTTACTAAAATTTAAAGCATTGTTTTATTTCACATCTGGACACGACTCAAATAGGTAGAAAGATAAAAGATGAGAAGTCTATTTCTGTATAGACAGAGGTTGTTAAGAAGTTTCAAGCCATTTTCTAGGAAAGGCTTAATAATTAAGGCATTTTGCTGGATTTATTCTTGATTTAGCTCTGTTTGCTAACACTCTTGGATGACACATGCAAGTGTACCAGCTGTGTCTTCATCTTTTTAGTAGCATAATAATCATGCATGTGCCACAGAGTGCTTTTTGGTTTAACAGAGCTACCTAGAAGTCACAGCACCTGATACTGCAAGTAGGTGAGTAATGGCAAATATCCATAAGGACAGAAGCAGTCCTTCCTCATACAGGAGAAATTGTCAGGCAGGAAAATCATATCTATTAAGAGAGAAACCTTACAGAAGCTGTTTCTGTCACCATTGGACGAAGGTAATGCAGTCTGGGTTACGAACTGCAAATGTGAGTCTGGGGTACCGAACCTTTTAGGTATCATATTTTCTTATCAGTAGTTTTGTTTCCAACTTCTGTGAAGGAGCACCCTGTTCAGATACTCTAATATGTCACAGTTAATAAGAGAGGTAGACGTATTTTAAGGTTTTTTAAGTTTTAAGTTACTTTTTAAAGTTACATTTTTAAGTTATTTTTTTTTAAAATTCTTAACCTGACTTAAATGGTTTTAATTCCTTTACAAGATAACTTTTGCCAGATTTAATAAAAAGCAAACTGTTTTTCTCTTGCAGGTCATCCGCACATTAGATCCTAAACAGAACCAGGGTGCTGCTCCTGAGATTCAGGCACTGAAAAATCAGTTGCAGGAGCGGGACAGAATGTTTCATTCCCTGGAGGTAGTAATCCTTGTGTTTTGTGGTAAAAACTCATTGTTTTTTCAGTTAGAGACTAATACTGCTGTTGGATTTTTTGTTTTATAGAAAGAATATGAGAAAACAAAAAGTCAAAGAGAAATGGAGGAGAAGTTTATCGTTAGTGCCTGGTACAACATGGTAAGAATCTCACAAACCTTCTAATTGAAAAGAAAAAGAAAAGGAAAGACACTATTAATACTGTTTGTTTCTGGGATGTTTATAACAGCATTCATTCATTTACAGTATTTTTATTTGAAAAGCATTTTCCAACACACAAACACAAAGGCAAATACTTTTTAGAATCTTAAATTATCTTTATGTATTCTCTTCATGAATAGCAAGTCTAAACTCAAGCAGAGTGTTTGAATTGTTTACGTATTGAAGGTATTTTCAAGTGGCCAGTGTCTTTGGCCAATTCTATAGCATTAGTCCCACTAACAAGTAGAAGACAAGCCTGAGATAAGACTCACAGTTCAGTGACCTTTCATCAACACGAAGATGATCATTGATAGTTTGTCTGTATTATTCTTTAATTACCCTCTGCTTTTATACACTGCACAATTCACCACAGCTTTAATAATTTCATTGTGGTTTTGCCTGATGAGAACATGCTGTTTCCCAAGACACGCTTCTGACATATGAGCTGGTATTTCCTCAGAGGATGACAATACCTGAACTTATTTCAGAAGAAAATTACTTTTCTAAGTCAACATGCTGAAAGGAGCCAGGAACTGGGGGGAACCCTTTTGGAAAGAACTGTCCAATTACCATGAGAAGCATAGATTGAATTCTTAGGTGTTTAAACCTGGAGGACAACTACAGTGAAGGGGAAGAGTTCCACACAAAGCATTAGGAAGAATATCTTACCCTTGTCCTTGAAAATATGATGCTTTATGTATTTAATTCATAACAGTTTAGTCAGTGTGAAGACAGAAATAATGAACAAAATGCAAATGAATAAAGTTGTTTGGTGTTTTGTATTGATATTCACTGAGAATTTCTCTTTGTCCATAGGGGATGACTCTGCATAAAAAAGCAGCAGAGGACAGACTGGCTAGTACAGGCTCAGGACAGTCCTTCCTGGCTAGACAAAGGCAAGCCACAAGCACAAGGAGATCTTACCCTGGTCATGTCCAGCCAGCAACAGCAAGGTAGAGAAGCCTTGCACTTAGAAAGCAAGCTGCCCTGTGATCCAGGCCACTTCTATTGCAAGTGACAACATTCAAGGAAAATAAACCAGCATCCTTTCTCTTTCTCTCTTGTTACTGCTATTATTTTATAGTTCAGGAAAGGGTTTTATTATGCTTTCTCATTACTCTGTAATGCCCTTTGCGTATATTTTTTGGAGTTCATTTCTGTCTGTATTTTCTGAATGTGCCAAAATTTTGCAAACATCTAGAGGAGTGCTGTATAACAACAGTCTTATTTGTATGAAGCCTGGTCTCTTACGAAAAACCTCATGTGGACCATATGACAATGTAGATTTCTTATCACAGTTGGCACATTGGTGCCTGTAAGGGTTGTTATGCTTTATAAGATTGTTTTTGTTCAAAGGGAATAAGCTTCTTATTTCATCTCCTATCCTGTTGCTTCACAAAAATGCTGAAATCTCATAACAGACATGCAAAGTTGGATTATATTATTATTGTGAAATATATTTCATACTAAAAAACTCAACAATTCAAAAAAGAAAGATGGAGGGTTTTTTTAATCTCCTAAGTGCAAAGTTTGCTTGGCATTTAGGGAAACAGGATGATCGTTTCCCAAATTTTTCTTTATCAACTGGTGTTTAGCTCTTTTGCTGGTAGAGATGAATATTTTAAAATGGTTTATTCCACTCTTTGTCAAGTGTTAGCTTAAATACATATTCTGAAAAGGTGGAGAAGTATTTTGCATGTGCTAATCTGCTACTCTATCATCCCAATTAATATTGTTAATGTATTCCAGTTGTTATCCCCTACTAAAAGACTTGCTTTTAATATATTGATTCAGGGTATAATTGTATCAGTTGCCTTACTAATGGTACCAGTGCCTTCAGGTGAGTTTATTGCTGAGTTTGTTGGAAACTGGCTGTGATTTGTTGTACTGCCTTTTTAGTATACAGCTGATTATTGTTGTAACACTTTCACGTTGATAAGTGGATGGAGGCTCCTCCTATTTAGGTTCTGTTCCTACAAAGTTGTGCATTTTCCCTGACCAGTTCTATGCATTCCCTGTCATTTTTGTCAAAGAACTGATGGACACAGAGAACCTGAGTGTTGGCTGGAAGTTTCATATTCATACATCTTGTTGTGATTCAGTTTTAAATTTAGAGACTTGTTTTAAATTTAGGTTTTTATTTAGAGATTCCTTGGATTCTAATGCACATGCAGTCGGTTTATAAATTTACTCTTTCACTTCATTTCATTGCACTTCTAAGTGGAGACGTTTATTTTTGCATAAATCCCTTTAGACAAAATATTTAGAGAAAAGATAGCATTTATCAACCATCTGAATGTCTGTTTTAATTCAAAATTTGAGTAGAGTGAGCAATGGACATTTAATACAAGCTCACCTAGATTAAAGTGTAATAAACAAGTGAATGACATTTTTAAGTACTAGTTTTATCCTCAAATTTTATCCTGCATCATCTGGGCTAAGAAATGCATTCAATATGTTTCTGAAAAATTTTTTCAATTCCAGTTGGGGTTTTTTCCTCACATTTGGGAAAAATGGTTTTCTAAAACTTTTCTGTACTTATGCACTGTATGACTGGTATGGGCTGTGCTTGCAAAAATTAGATGAGACATTGCAAGTTTCTTGTATGCAGAAAGGTAACAATGCAAAGGAAGTTGTGGGTAATTTCTGTAGCTCAGTGAGGTGATATAATCAATCTGCTGTCTCTTAGTGAGATACAAAATGCTCTAGATACAAAATGCTATGTGTAATGATCTATACAGTTTGTGTGGGATATCTTTTACTGACCTAGTGCAATCAATTTTAATAACTTGAAGAGCTCTTTACCACATGCTGTATGTGAACAGGTGCAAGACGGTTCTGAGGGAATTTGATGTTCCTGTTTGAAGTTACAGCATTTTATATTAACCAGAACAAGGACTTAAGAATATCTAAAGCTTCAGGGCTCCTCATTTTAATCTAGCTAACTTTTTCTGTTACTGAACTGCCAAGGGCTATTTGTGGAAGAAAGGGATGGAACCTTAATGGGAAGTTTTTATCCCTTAATTTTGGCTAGTAATTTAATTACTAGCTGCAGTTAATTAGGTGCAGGTCTAAAAGTACTTGAACACAATCAGCACACTAGAATAAAAGTAATTCCTTGTTATATTAATATTTGTTTTACTATTTTGCCTCCAAAGTTTTGATGACAGGCTAATGGCCCTGAGAGTTAGGAAATGAACAGATGGTGATTAGAAGTCTTGTCTTATGCTTTTGCTTTCCAGTCTCTCGTAGCTTCTTTTGTTTCTTGATGATTGTTGGCTTTTCTCTTCTTCTCTGTGATTCTGTCTTTCCTTTTCCCTTGAAGATACAACACTGAAGTTTTTTCTGTAGTTCTCTTCAAAAATAGATAGCATCATTATATAGCATCAAAGAGCAACACGACTCATATTGAATTTGAGCTTTGCTGTTGCTCTTAATAATTGTTAGGCAAGTGAACAATCATTTTCTCTTTGAGATTTTACAAACTTGCAGAAATTCTGGTATTTCCCAGAATTCATGTTGAATATAAAAACCTTAAAGTGTACTGCACTGTTACAGAAATATACTCAGTTGCTGTCTGGTTCTAGTAAGTCATTTGCAATGTCTTCTATTAGTAGTTAAGAGGAGTTAAATTCTTTGTTCTTCAGTGCTTTACTACTTTAATTTGCTGCATACATCCATTCTTAATCTTTGTGTGTGGATGAATGCAAGTGGCGAACATAATTAAATCTTCTCTTTCACAAAAACAGCTTTTTATTTGAAGGGTTCAGCTTCATTATTCTGTTTGCTTGTTATATATCTTTGTAAGCAGTGTCTATTAAGAAAAAGACAGAGCTCAGACTGTAACTCCAGGGAGTTACACATATATAGGGGAGCTATCAGTGTATGTTCCCTATTTGTCTTACCTTGAGTAAGAAAAGAATATAGGCAAAAGCTCCAGCCTATGGAATGGAATTCTCTCAGTATATTAGATAGTCCTGAGAACTATTTTTTATGAATACTTTTTTTCCCCCTGAGGCAAGAAATTACTATTTATCTCAAAATTGTAATGATAACTACTAAGCCAGTGTTGTATCTTGTCCTGATGCATCCCAGAAAAAAATGTGTACAACTGAGCTTAAAGACAGAAGATTCTCCACGTCAGAAATAAAACAGCTGAGGAGTTTGTTAGAGTCCTTTTCTGGGCATTGTGCTGAGGATCTGCCCAGAACAATCTTTCTGACAGATTTTAATTCATGCCAATAAAAGAGAACAGATAAATGGATAAATGTTTTCATTGTTTAGAGCTGAAGCTTAGTTTCTTACCTAAAAGGATGTGTTCAGTCCAGTTCATGTACTGTGGAGATAGCATATCTGATCAAACATTACAGAAAAAAATTTCAAGTTCCCTGTGTTACTGATAGCAACACATAACCACTGGGATCATAACATGTATTTTCTAAGTGCCATGAAAACTGAAGTAGTCTAATTTAAAGGTTGTGTGTTCCATCCACAGTGCCAAGGTAGATACATGTGTGGAATATACAACTTAGTGTATTGCAATATGAAGTAAATATATAATGGCTACAAGATGCCTTTCATTCTGTTTGGAAATGATCAAATGGCCTGTTCAAATGTCACTCACACTAGCAGTAATACTTGCAAGTTTTTTGTGGCTCTGTTCTGTAAGGAGCACTGGCATTTTTATATGTGTATGAAAGAATTAACAGTGAATATTCCTATTACTGCTTTACTATGATCTCAAATAGTAAGTGGTATGTGTAAGCTGTCAAGAAAATTTAGAAGCTTTTTGGCAATTTTAAAGTCCTTGGTATTTCGACATGTGCAAGTAGCTTTTGCTTTTCCTGTCTTCTCTAGTATTTGAGACTATACACTTAACAGCTTCCTGAATGATTTTGAGTGGGTTTAATTGTCCTAATGTGTTGACATTTTCTGTAGATTTGGTAGTTGTAAGATATTTTAATGTCACCACTTGATTTTCTTGTTAGTGATTTGGAGGAAGACTGTCCTGAATGTGGCTAACTTTCCTTTTTCTTATGAGATAAAACAGTATTTCAATCTTACTTACTGCATAGAGATTTTTTTATTTTTGCCCAACATACTGACTTTTTGCAAGGATTGATGAGGGAGGTATTTTTGCACTCAGTCAGCTATGCAATACTGACTTCTTATGGGTTTTTGCACTTCTGTTTTAAGTAGAATATGAATGCTGTGTTTTGCTGTAAGATTTTGTTGATAAACTTCAGTGTGTCCTAACCAAATTTAGCAGGCATTTTCCTCACCTGGCATTGCATAAATAAATTGCTAAAAGGATTTATGAGGATATACTTCCAAGTAGTGAGGTTTTTTAAAGCAAATATCATATTCTAGGTAGGATCCTACCCATGCCTCCAGTTTGTCACTCTTTGGGAATCAAGAACATATCCTGTCATGGCTTACTTGATTGCCTTACTCTTGTGGTCTTTCTTCCTTCTGGAAGTCCATGAAAGTAGCAGAAGTTTGTCAGTGATCGTGCAGCCTGTAACTAGAAATAAGGTGTGATTTCATTGATTTGAAAATGGAGGGGGCAGATGCAAGCAGCTGGTCAGTACAAAAATCAGAAGAGCATTCTTTCACCATTTTGCATTTTTGTATTAATTTGAAAATAAATGAAGAAGAACATGAGATTACTGAGCTAGGTTTTTATCTTTTCAGTTAAACTTAATTTTAATTGAGTAACTGTTAGAGGTTTTACCCATGTATAAGACAGCAGGTGTTATTTATCAGCCACTGCAACCTCAGACTTCTTGCATCTGGTACAGTAAAACTCTGTGAGTTTTGACTCTAGTGCTAGCTCCATTGTACCGTCTGATTTTCTTTGATTTTGTGTATTCATTAAAATATTGGGACATAAAATTCATTTTAAAAATGCATTAGCTCACTGAATCAGGCAATCAATGAATGTTGATTGGGGGTCTCTGGGAAACTTTACAAATCACACCGTCCCATGGGGCGTTGGAACAGCACCTGACAGTGAGCCGAGAGAGCTTCCCAGAGCAGATGGTAGTGGTGTCAGATGGTAGTCAGTGGATCAGGAGGAACTTGTTCTGCCTTCATCTTTGGGCCTTGCCAAGGTAGAGAAGGACTATCCTGAACTATATTTCTGCATTAGTTGGCTCTGGTGGCATATCAGGATTTTGCTCTGCTGCTGCTTGCTGTGCATGTAAAGTCATTTGGAAAACTGCATATCCTTCAGTCCCCTTTGCATATTGTGTCATTTCCAGACTGAAAACAAATACTTTTGTCAAATAAAATTTCTTGCAGCTGTCTTGCTGCTATGGGTCTCAGAGACTGATCCATACACGAAAAATACTGCAAGTAGAGGGAAATACAAGTCAGTTGGGCAGCTTTTTCTTTCTGGAGCTCACTTTATTAATTGCTTTGCGTTAGAGGGGTCCTTCGTGATCAGATGAAGGGATTGCAGAAGGAGGAATGTGGTGGTTTTAGTTGTTAAAAAAGCAGACATTTGTCAGCACTTTGGAGAACTGCTAACTACTGTAGCATGGCACAGGTGTGAAACACTGCAAAAGCAAGTATTTCCGCAGGTATAGAGTAGCTTATTCTGGAAATGGAAATCGAATCACCAGTGATTATACCTAACTTGAAAGGAAGAGAGCTAACATAAAGTTCAGTTGTTACTGCTCATGTTGTTAGCCTGATCATGAAAGTGGATGGAATTTTAAGAGAAAATCCCCAGTGGTATAGTATTTATGGAGTTATAAAATAGTTGTAATGAGACTTTTAATCAAATCAGACTTTTGATGTGGATTTGAATACAACATTAGTTGTATAATTTAAAAGGTTGTAAAGCAGTGGTTATTGTTCACAGTCACAAAAGGTTAGTAAGCTGGAGAGTAAACTTATTTCCTGGAGGCATCAGTGGTTTTGAGAGAGATTTTAAAGCTTTTGTTTAGCAGTATCAATAAAGTCTTGGAATACTTAGAAGCATTACATTATAAGGATACAATTTTTAAAATTTATTATCTGCTTTGTATTCTCTTTGTCACTCCTCCCTAGACACACTGTCTACTGCATAAACTGTCTCTAAAGATGCCTCAGATGCAGTGACAGGGTATGCTCTGTGAATTTACACTCACATCATGCATCGGTGTTTTCTTCTATGTGTTGCTGTCTCAACAGGTGGCTTTAAAATAGAGAAATTGACAGACAACTATTTTTAGAACATGAGAATTTCTAGTCAGGAAAGGACACTAACAGATGAATTATTACATCCTTGAAAGATAATACAGTGTCCTGAGTTTACAAGACCTTTCGAAAGTACTGTTGACTCAAAGAGAAGCCTGTAGTGTCACTTCTGTGCATGTGCAATGTACACTTGAAGGACATTTGAAGTGCTACTAAATAAGTTTGGGCTAAATAATAGCCAGGTGAGACTAAAGGAATAGATTATATTCATTTATACACAATAGAATAGGTACACGCTTATGTAGCTTGAACTTTTTTTTTTTATAGAATAGCTACAGTGATCTTCATATTAATGCTGAACTGTGTAACTTTATGGATCAAGCAGTGCCAAGCAAGCTTAAAAGACAATGATTGCTCAAAATACGCACCCTGAGGTCTTTGAATGTGTTGAATGTGTTAAATTTTTTATTCCATTTGATATGTGTCTTTGTGTTTCTATTTGTTTTTTTTTTGGTTAGTATTCTGAGTGGATTAATGAGAAGGAAAAGAAGGAGGATACACAAGCTACAAGACTTGTGGCATAAATACTCTTTTTAATGTATTTAATCTGGATTGTCCCATCACAAGAAGCATTCTTAGAATATTGACCAGTGCAATACAAGGGAGAGGGAAGTGGGGAAAGAGGCTCTAATTTCATTCTGGTGAAGCCAGTTTGCTCTTTGCAATATGAAAACAAAAATGCCCATTTAGTGCTGTGCCAGTGCTGTGTAGGGACATCTGTGTTACTTGGGCAAAACGTAAGCACCGTAGCTGTGTCAGTAAGGTGTTCCATTCCAGTTACACTGGCCACGAAAAGGGGTGCATCAGTGACAATGGAGAACTGTGCCAACCTCTCCAGTTCTCTTCCAAACTTAGATTCCCTTCCTCAGCAATTGTGGAGTGACTGCTTGGTGACTCCTGACTCAGTTTACTTTAACAAGAACGTGTATCATTTTCTGACAATTCAAACCTTTGTTTGCATGCAAGGGATAGAATTTGCCAATGCAGTGGGGCAGTGATGCTGAGTCTCATGCACAGGATGAGCTCTGATGAAATTTAAATGCCTTCAGTGGTGCTCAGAGCTCAAGACAGTTGTCATGACTCTGATTGTCTTTTAGCATGTAAACAGAATTGGTTGGACACCTTTCACTTTATCTTGCTTTAACAGTTCTACTCACAGACAGCAGGAATGCCTGAGACTCGCTCATGCTGTGTAAGATTACTTTCCAGTTATTTTAGTTAAGAATGATGCCCTGAAGAATTTTGTAAGTGTGTAAATTCAGAAGTGTGTAAAGTTTAATTACAGCTAAATTTAGATATTGACCAAGGCTATTTTTTTTGCTTTTTCCTATTATAAGCCTGTAACCTTCCTATTAATTTGAACGGTTGCTTGGCAAAGGTATTTTCCCTGTGAATTTGCACAACTCTTAAGTAGATGTGGCCTTACTAAACTGCTTTTAAAAAAGACATGTTCTGTTCTCTGTTTTGTTGTTTTTTTTTCAACAGTAATATGTTATCTGCTTTTTAACTTTCTTCTTTATTCTTTTATTTGCAGTGATGTGGTTGCATGACCTGCAGCATTATTATAACAGGGACTGTTCAGTGCATGACTTGCTTTTCTGTCCAGACTGCATAACCAAAACTTAACCAGTTCTACACTTAAGACTCATGGCCATCTGATTTCAAAGGGGGATCTACTTGCAGAGAAGCTTACCATCCTGGGGAATGGCTTCCCCATTTCCCACTTCCACTTACTCTTTCTCTTCACAAAAAGTCTCCTATGAGGCTAGAAGAGAGGAAATCCTGTATTCACAAGTCAACAGGAGGCGTTCTGCAAACTGACAGAGCACTGTCAGCTCTCCATCTTACTTCCGCCTGTCCACTTTATTTAATTCTGATTAACAGTATTAACACACAGACTTCCTGCAACATTTTCATATACCGAACTATAAAAGTCTAGTCTTACAGAGTTCCTAAAAAAGGCCTTTTGGTTACTGTTAAAATTTCAAAGCACCTGCACCCTTAAAGGATCCACTCTGAATCTTTAAACAAATAAAGTAAAGCGAAGGAGGTGTTTTACCAAGAGAAATGACTAATGAATTGCTGCTTGGCGATCCCATCTTCCTTAGAAAACCAAGCAAGTTTCATCTGATAATCTCCGAGCCAGGCAAACTACCGGGTGGTATTTTGTGCACAGGCACTGCCTGCTTCCTTAATATGTATATACACAGTAGTTTATGGCTGTTGTATTTTTCTCTCTACATTTGAGCTGTGTTACTGGTTTCTTTCAGAAACTCTTTTTTCCAATCTGTGTACAACTGTTAAAACAATCTGAGGAAAGACCATGAATGGAGATAAGTATGAAAGTCATTTACACTTTCAGTATTATGCAGACTGTCCTTGCCAGTTTATAATTTGGATCATTTATCTTTCATCTGTACTGGTTTTTTCCTTTCTTTTTTCCTTTCTCCTGTCACAGTCTTAGCTATTTAATTTCCAATTGCACTAGCTTGGCTGTTTCTTTGTATTTTGAAGTTTAGCTATAAGATTTGCCATATGTAGACAGTGTAACTCAAAATGCTTTGTACTGCCTATATTAATTTAAAAAGCTGCTTATTTAATATTCCTAAATATCTGCACATTTGTACTACTGTATCTTTGTTTTGTATTGGGCATCCAGTACTGGCAAGATTCAGAAGACGAGGGAGTGCTGTAGTGTTGTAAGTTAAGAGGTTTATTGTATAGGAGTTAGTACGTAACAAAACAGGGCTGTCGGCTTTCAAGCCATAGGATTTGCTGGAAAAACTGAAAAGTCTGAATGCCGAGTACCTTAAGTGGTTTGGTTTAAATCCAGTTACAGAGAAACCCCATTCTTATTCACCTGGGTCGTATTCCTGGCAGACATACTGATATGAAATCTGCTGCCTCCAGGAATAGTTTTGCTTATTTGGGCAGTAGAAGAGCCTCCATCCCTGTTTGCCATGGGGGCACCCCCATGCTGAAGAAGCATTGTGTCCACTTGTCTCTGCAATCTCTCTGGTCACACACAGTGCCTGCCTCATCCCTGGCCTGTCAGGTGGGCTCTGACAGAGCCACACCTTGTGCGCAGAGACGCCCACTTGTGTCCACTCTTCAGGGATCCTGATCCCAGGGTATCTGTGGCCTTGTGTAGAATGATGTGGAAAAAGGACAGAGGTGTGCCCCGCCAGCGCGGGGCGGTCTGCACTGCCTGCCAATGGGATGGGCAGCTAGCAATGGGCAAGCAGGCCAGGCAGCAGAGTGAAGGATGAAACTAGGATCCCAGTGAGAACTGTGGTGTTTTCCCTTCTGGATACTGTCAAGTGCTGTGGCTACCAGGTGCTCTGGCTGACAGCTGTCCGTAAAGGCTTCACACGGGGATATATGTCTTCCTGGTCCACCAGGGCCAGGGACAGTGAAGTCTGACGTGACCTGCAGCCGGCATTTGGGATTTGGTAATAATGAGTCAAGTACTCGTGCAGCAGAGGCAGCAGCATTTCATCAGACTGAGTCAGCAGAGAGCTGAAGGATTTGTATCTTTCCAGGTCCTAGCCATTGGTCCCTTGTTATGTGTCAGGGCAAGTGTTACTAGTAAAACTTCTTTTAGTTGGGTGTTGAAGGCATGGTATGTTTTTCATTTGTAAATGCTGCTTCGGCTGGGACCACACCCTGCCCCAAGCCAGGCTGGGTGCAGATCCCTGAAATCAGGGCACTGTGCTGGGCAGGAGGGGATTGCTTTTTTGTGCACCTGCCTCCACAGGTGTCCCAAAGTGATGCCGAGCAGTACCTCATTTCTCCAAGTGGTCTGTGCAGATTAGAGACTAAGTATCAGTTGTTCTTGAGCCTTGATGACATTTGTATGTAAGTGTGTTTAGCTTGACAAAAGTTGTTTGAGTTTACTAATGCAACAGAGAGATGTCAGGTGGAGCCAGTCAAGGAGCTGGCTACTTTAATTAGATTAGCCTGACGTCTCTGTCATGAAGTGGTTGTGAGCTCTCAACTCAGAGCTGATCTCCAGCATGTCTCTGATATAACTAACTTCATTTGTGCTGCATAGAAAACTCTCTTAACCTTCTTAATAGCAGCTTGTTTGACAGTCCTGAATTAAATGTTGATCAATTATCAAAATAATAACTGTTTGTGAAGTTGCCAGTGATATATTTTCTGTAAAAGAATGAATTATTAGAGTGTCAAAACATTAATTTCCCATTTCAGTTCATCTACAAATTGTGTAACTACCAGATTGTTATGGTAGCAATATTAATATACATACCTGTATATAGACAAAAAAAAACCTCATTAATGATAATTGGAATCAAAAAGTTTAATATTTTTTCCCAGGCAAATACACTAATGCTTCCAAGGTGATAGAAGAGTGTACAGTTGTTAAACAAGTTGTAAATAAACGCTTATATAAAATGTAAAAGATTGTCTCTCCTTTATTTGGTACTTGCTTGTGAACAGCATTTCCCAAGTCTCTGCAAAGGAGGGTGAGTGGCAGGTGGGCAGCACCAGTGCATCAGAAAGCACAACATCCTCATTTCTGCTGGGACAC
Organism: Cisticola juncidis; assembly: GCA_013400215.1. Lineage (NCBI taxonomy): Eukaryota > Metazoa > Chordata > Aves > Passeriformes > Cisticolidae > Cisticola > Cisticola juncidis. The sequence continues at coordinate 335,069 of VXBR01001003.1, read as the reverse complement.
ATCCCATCCAGCGGTTCGAGGTGCATGCTGTGGTTTGTTTCTCCAAGGGTCAAGGCTGAATGGCTGAAGTAAAAAAGCTTTCCTTTGCCAATGGAAGCTTCACCACAGGTGTCGCCAAAGGTGAGGGAAACAGACATTGCTAATGTGGACAGAAACAGCTGTCATTCCATCCTGCACTGATAAGCAGCTCTGGCATCTGGGAAAGGAGACCTGGGTTGGTCTCGAAACGGGCAAACGCTGATCTTTGTGAGAGAGCATTTGTGCCTGTGAGTACTGTGTGTTGTGCTGGGGTTAAGAACAATGTGCAAAGACCCTGCACAGCCTTTCAGGGGCTGCTCTGTAAAAGGATCAGAAAGGGGAGGGTGCCCTGATGGCAGTGCTGCCAGCCTGATGGTGACTGGAGCGCTGGTAAGGCTGAGGGCTGGCTGGGGTGAAGTGTTTGCTGTATGGGACGGGCAGGAGAGCCCCAGAGGTGGCCAGCTTCCTCCTGCATCATAGGCAGTGAATGGTGGAAGCAGGAAAGCTGCCAGAGACTCACTTGTAGCTGCGTTTGGCCCTCTGCCCTCCTCAGTCCCACCTGTTCATCTTCAGTGTGACTAGCATTTCCTGCCTCTTGATGCCTTGGGAAGGCTGACCTGAAACAGACAGTGTACAGAGCTAAGAGAATAAAGTGGGTATTTATTGAAAGGCCTTTAGGGTAAACTTGGGGCACAAAAAGACTTTGACCAGGGCTACACCCAAGGTGGACTTAATATAGTCACAAAAAAATGGATGCCCAGTAACAAGATCTCACACTTTTGTAAGTTTTGGTCCATTTGCATTTTGGGGTTTAATTGCCCAATTACAGCTCCAGCTTCTGAAGTCCCATCCTTGTTTGTCACTTCGGGCCACTGTTGTTCATGCTTTTGGACCTGAAAGTTGTACTTGTTGTCCTCGGTCTTCAGCAGGAAAGGATTTGTTTTGTCCACCTACTCTGTGAAGAGAGCTTACTAGCACTTTAAGAGGCACAGAACTATGCCCCTAGGCAGCACCGAATCTGGAACACATGAAAGCTAAGACTTCAGGCGTCATTTGATCATCATTCCCTGTCCTCTTGTTTCCCTCACTCCTAGCGTCTCCTAACTTTTGCTGTACATCGTTTTTCTTTCCCAGCTTTCCCACCACACAGTATGCTGAGACCCACGTTTGTATCCCTCGTTCTTGCCTCCATGCCCTGCTCTCTGCTCTCCTCCCTGGCAACTCCGTGGAATTGTGCCCCTGGCCCCTGCTTCACGCTGCGGTGCACAGGCTGGCCCAGCGGGGAGAACGCAGCTCTGCAGGTTCTCTTCTGGTGGTGCCTCTCCTCCACACCCCACAGCTACAGGGCCCTGTTTTTACCACTGTCCCACAGCGTTTTTATTGCATTAGATGTTGCAGGAGGTGACAGCCAGTGCTGAGTTAAAAAATGTGGTGGAAGCTGCAGAAGCTGCACGGTTCTCCCCTGCAGTTCCCCTTTCCCACTCTTTGTCCACAATTAACTTTTGAGCACCTCTATCCTGTGCATATTAAGTATAGTAAACACTGCAAATAAATCCTTGTGCCCATGGGCCTATCTCAAGATCCTTTCCTCTTCCTTAGGAACGAAAACAATTAAACAGCCTCAAAACAGCAAAGTACCCATGTGGCAAAGCACACAAGTGTCTCAGAGCTGCAGCTGTGCACACATCTGGATGTTTGCACCAAACTACGCTGTCTGCAAACTTAATGGAGCACGACTCTGTGCCAAGATGTAAACTCAGCCTGAGCGAAGGGCAGAGAATGGAAACTCCCCCAGACCCTAGTGCCAGGGAGTTGATCAAGGCAGTCACCAGTAAAAAATGAGGTGGACGCATTCTCACCGTTTATCACACCATCCTGTGCAAGAGCCTTTGTCTCCAAGACAAACTTAAAAAAGGTTCCACAAAACCAATCCAGACTTCTTATTAAAGCAGAGCAGAAATTGCAGACAGACCACACAGATATTCAAAAAACTTTACAGGGATATTCAAATCCACTGTTCATGCTGTTTTCCCAAGCACTTTAACATACAAAACAGTGGAATGGCTGTATGCCCTCTGTCTGCCCCACCCCCAACAACGGCTGTCTGGCAGCCCTCGCTAGAGCGGAACCGGGCACCCTCCGCTCTGACCGCAGGGAAGGACAGAGCAGGCCCGGGAGCACCGTCAGCCGTGCGGGGCTTCCGCCTGACGGCGCACACGGCACACAAAGCACGTACAGCACATGGCGCACACACAGCACACACAGCACAGCACACACAGCACATCATGCAGCACATACAGCACCGCACATACAGACACGCGGTACACATAGCACATACGGTACAGCACACGCAGCATACAAAGCACATACACAGCACAGAACACGGCACAGCACACAAAGCACATAGCACACATGGCACGGCACACACAGCACACAAAACACATACAGCACACGGCACATCCAGAGCACACACAGCACAGTTCACACGGTATGGCACACACGGCACACAAAGCACAAACAGCACATCAGCTTGGACCCACCTGTGGGGCCTCCTGCATGTACAAAGATTCCTTGAGGTTATCAGTAACAATCCCTGTTTCCAGGAATGTGTTGCCCAATAAACTTGTTTTCTACTGAATAGCCTTGCAAACTTTTTGTCTGAGGCTGGAGTGAAGTAATATTGTTACTGCACTTTTGAGAAGAATTACTGACCTGGTATTGAGTCCAGGATGGAAACTGATTGAAGTCCAAAGCCAAGCATCTCCCCACCCTACAAACGGGGTCCCATGGGAGGCCCTCTGAGGTCCCACCCCCCAGAGGCTGTGCCAGCACCTCCCTTGGAGCAGGATGTGCCTCTCAGCTCATGAACCCACAGATCTGAGAACTCAAAGGAGCTTCGTCAAAAACTGACAGAGGGGCCTGGGCTGGCCCCCTCCTCGGGACTGAAGCCTTTGCCCACTGAGAGATGCTAAAGCATCCAATGTGTGCATTTCACCGGACTCGGGGAGCTTTAAACAGGTGCTTTGTACATATGAGCACACACAGGAATATTTGAATGTATATGTCGGTGTCTGTGTGAATGTGTGAATTCTGACGTCAACACGTTATAGCAAGGGTAGCATCAATGTTGCCATCTTGGGTTCAAAATTAAGTTACTGTTGCGGTTATGGTAAATCTAACAGAATCATTCTGTAAGAGTTAAATCAGTCAATGATTAAGAGCTGCCAAATCCTTTAGACATAAAGCACTGAGCAGTTCTGAGGGTAGATTTGGCAAGCGGTCCATTGTGAACCCTGTGACTCAGTGGGTCTCCCCTCTGCACACTTATATTCTCCATCCTCACCCCTTTGCATCCCCAATTGCTGTTGTGTGTCACTCCAGATTGATGCTGATCTAGTTCTCCTTTGTGTGCTTTATGTAGTAACACAGCAAAACTTGCTGTAGAACATAGTTGGGCTTCCACAAATTTGTTATAAAACTGCTTTTGCTGATACCTTGGAAAATGCATCTTTACATGACCTTAACCATCCACAGTACTGGTGTCCCTGTACTCCCGAACTGTGGAAGTGCAGAGCACTATGGCTCCTGTTCAGGAAAGGAGGTTGTCCATGTTGAGTGCTGGCATGTGGTCTTGGGGTGGGTTTTTTTATTGTTTTGTGATTTTTTTCCCCTCTCTCACATGGAAAAGACAATTAACACCCTCTGGGATTCCCCTTCAAACCTGATGGAGGCTGTAGTCACTGCAGCTCAAAGCACCCTACAAACAAATGTTTTGGAAATACCCTAAAAACACTACCTTAGCAAAGCTTACTCTGAGAAGGAAAAACACTTTCCTGCAAACAGAACTTGACAGACCACCAGAATACTTTCCTAGTAGCCATTTCTTGTTTTTTTAAGACTTAAAATTTAAAAAAAAAAAAAGGTCAAACCACCTCCCAAACCACTGAAGATTTGTACAAGTTAACATTACGTCCACGGATACTTTTAAATCCAAGGCAACATGTATTCAGTCTCTAAACAAACATGTTTTGTAGCACAGGTTTGCCTGCCCTTCCAAGCAAGTGTTGTGGTGTCTGCAATTTGGGCAATACCACAGACCAGCCTTAACCAATACAAAACAACAGCACACTGAGAAGAGCCTGCTTTAAATGCATCTTGGTCTATGCAGCCTTCAATTCACCTACCTGTGAAGAGCTTAGGATTAAATACTTCATCACCTGCCAAAGCATTTGCTTTTAAAACATATTTATATAAACCGTCCAGGGTGTCTACACAAACTGATTTTGTGTTGGAAGATACAGTTAGAATTAAAGGCAGATGCAGAAATTTCTGGAACAAAACTTTCTGGAAAATATATTAAAACCAAAGAGAATCAACTGAACAACAGTCTTGAAAATGCTTTATTGAACCGTGTGTCTTATTGTAATGTGCAGAAGATGTGTTTGAAAAACTACAGCTTGAAAAATTTTTGAAAGTCTTCAACAATCAATAAAAAAGTCCCCTACTGGGGGTAACTCTCAGGGTAACCAGAGGCTGCATGTAAAGTTTTCTGTTGCAGAGACAAAAAAAAAAAAAAAAGAGAGAGAAAAAACCCAACCAAAGCTAATGTTGCTCTACATGAAAACAATCAAGATTTGATGATTAAAAAAAAAAAAAAAAAAGAGGAAGGAACTTAAACTTCAGTCTATGGGGTTGTTTTTTTCCTGCTGTTATTTTGTATTAGCATACATGTCACAGTTCTGCTGAGAACACCATGTGGTATCCAAGTCATTATGTTTACTCTACAATGCTGCTGAGATGAGAGGATACAGAGAAAGAGAGAGGGGGTGAGGTGAAAGATCTGGAAAGACATCATTATGACATAAGCCTAGTTTAAATTTTCATCAGAAGCTGTGTGCACTTTTGTTTTTATAATCTAACTTTACATTCAAAAAAACCCACCCAAAACCCCCAAGCAACCAACCAGAAAAAAACCCCAAACAATAACAACAAAAACCAACCAAATAAACCCCCCAAATAAAGAAAAAAAAGAAAAGAAAAAAAAGAGAAAGAAAACCAAACCCAAGACCAAACATACCCCTTCTGTCCTTGCTTTAGGGCTATTATAAATTTCTATGCACAAGAACACCATACTCCTTTTTTTCCACACCAGTAGGATTAACAGTATAGGCATGTAAGTGGCATGATTCAACTAAAAGGCTTTTTTCCAACTTTTTTATATCAGCAAAAATAACCAAGAGAAACAATAAATAAAAGGTGCTAAAGTTAGCATTAAGAATTTCTTGTAATATACTGACAGTCTGGGAATACGAATTCTCAAGCTTTCCTGATACTGTCAGGTCTCTGCAAACTATGAAGCAAATACATAAATAACTCAAAATATGATTGAGGCTGTGAAAGGCTTTCAAACTAAGACAATAGGATCCAGGTTAACTTTTTTTTAAGAAACACAGTGAATATATGAATTGTCTACACCTGAATAAAACATATTTAACAATTAAAAAATTTTAACAACCACAACAAAGAAAAACTTTAAACAAAAGTGAACATCATTTGATTTTAGGGCACACGAAAGCCCCTTGCAGTAGCTTCCAGCAGTGGCCTTACTGTTGTGTCTCCTACAGATGCATAAAATGAAGTTTAACTCCACATTGCGGTGAGGGCTGAGAGGGCAACATAATGGTCACGTTCAGCAAACCGCCACACCCTGGCACGACAATGTATCTCACTGCAGAGTTTTCATCCTGTGCAGGAACAGCACATGAAGATGTAATTCTGTCACATATTATTGAAAAGCTACTTTGTGGCCACGAACTACTACTCAGCGCTAACCTTTTTCATCACCTAACCTTGGAATAATGGGAAAGCTTTGTGATTTTTTAGTTTTGCTCCTTGTATTTAAGTTTTTAAATGACAAGGTTACTAAAACTCATGCACGCTGCAAAAAACGTCATGCAGTAGTTAAGGTAAACCATCCAAGCAGTTTTTATTCATTAATATTCATAAATACACACAGCAGCTTCATTAGAGATTTTTCATTTTTTTTCCTCTTCAGTTTGAATGTGGAGTATTAGGAGAGCCTTTTGCATGTCAAGGTACAGGACACAGAGCCATCTGCTCTGCACTGCAACCTACATTTACCTGCTAGAAGTAAAAATTAGTTAAGTGGAAATGATTATCATATATATCTTTTCTCTCTTTCTTTTGAATGTACACAATGTAACAAGAGTGACAGACCTGAAATTACAATCACCAAAACAAACCCAAGATAGTTGTTGTCCACTTTCATTGGCAAATACAGCACAGAGGACATTGTCTGCAAAGTGGGATGTCATCAAAGAGGAGGTGGAGGAGGCTCATTTCCTTTATTACTCTCTTTTAAATTTAGGTTTTCTAAAGCAACATCTAAAGGCATAATATCTACACAGCCCATAGCACCAAAATCTGCAATCTCCCCCCGCTCATCCTCATCTGAGGAGGAACTTTCTTCCTGCATCAAGGTGGACAATAGAAGCTCCTGAACAAACAGGCTGCAGTCTGCCCGTTCACTCTCCATTGACTGACGCTCTGCTTCTGACATCTTCGGATCATTCAACCTGTGCAGCAGGAAGGGAAGAGAAGACAGAGTTGCTGAAAGCCCATTTCACTGGTGACACCACCAACAGGCTGAGATGTGCTCAGAAACTGCTCCTTCAGGACAGCCCTACCTGCCCTTCAACACGTCCAGCACTTCAGTACAGCAGGCATGCATTTACCTACCCACCCCTTCTCTGCTGCTGCAACAGCATTTGCAGACCACCAAAAACTGTTTATGAGCTTTCCTGCTATTCAAGGAGTCTTTTAGGGAGTGCTGATGCCATTTCCTGGACATGCAATTATATGCCTCCTTTGTCTCCACACCAACTTCTAAGTTCACGCTGGCCACAAAACACACCACTGCATATGTAAAACCTATGCATGGATTACTGAATGTAATTCCACTTCTCCGAAAGTACACTGCATGCCCTGATAGCAGCAAGGAAATTGCTCACTCCAGCTCTGAAAGTTACACCTGTGGGTGCTTTGATTAAGGTTCTCAAGCGAACTTCTGACTGAAAGATGTCACATGGTATTATTTTGAACTTAGATAAAAATCCATTTGACTCAAATTCAGGAACAGGAGCTGTTAAAATTACTGCACTCGCCAGACAAACAAAAGTATGCTTGCAGAGGGTGTGGCAGGTGAGATGTGGAAAATATTTTTATTTCAGGTCAGTAACCAGTGTTCTAGAAGAACTGGGATGACACAGGAGGTGAATCCTCTTTTAAATAATCCTGGGTCTAAGTATAATTTCTAAACTAGGTAAGTGTTCAGTTAATTAATGCCATCCTAGGCATGTGCCTAACTCCAAACATATAAGCTTCATCAAGCTTTGTATCTCTACTACAACTAAGGTAAACAGAAACTATATATAAGAGGTAAATACAAGTAAATACATTGAACAAATTACCTTGTCAGAAGGAACTGGGAATTCTGGATAGTCTGCTGACTGTTTTCTGTGTTAGATGTGTTGGTTGTTGTTGTAGATTGTGTCATAGTGGTGTTGACATTGATCGTGTTGGTGCGCCTGGTTGCATTGCGTGCAGTCTCCAGTTGCTGTCTTGCTGCCTGTGCATGTTGCCGTTCCAACTGCAGTTGCATCTGCAGCTGCTGTAATTGAGAAGCAGAAGGGCCAGAGGAGTTGAGCTGTCCTCCTGCAGAACGCCTCACACCTGATAGCTGGGATAAAAGTTCTGCCAGAGAAGAGAAAGCTTCTGTGACTTAAGGTCGTAAATGAACATTACACAGAATAAATACACCCTGAACTCCAGTGTATCAATTCTATTTTTTTCAACTAACATCAAAACCCAACAATGCTCAAAGAAATGTCCTCTGCAGCCACTCTGAAATTTCAAGTCCCAACAGCCACTGACTAAGAAATTTCTTTATTTTGGCTTTGTATGCTGACTTTCTTTTGCCTTTCAACATGCCTCAAAACACAAGCTTCATCCTCCCAGAGGGAAGCTGTGCTGCAGCCAAGAGAGGAATACTGTACTACTGCTTCAAACATTCAGTAACAGAAATTTAGTTAAGAAAACATATTAAATTACTGCTTTGCATCAAAAGCTTACTGAATGAATTCTCATTTTTGCCACAAACACGGAGAAGGTCTAGAGATTAAAAATCCCCTGTTATTAAATGTTCCAATTCAGAAAGATGGGATGCTCCTTGCAAATTTTATTCACAAAGTTTTTTTTAAAAAGAATATTAGCAGCAAGTTACTGCTCAGTTCTGCATTACTCAAATCTCTTTTACGCCCTGTGCAGAAGGTACATCTTTTCTCAGATACCTGCTGCAATTGTTGGCAGAGGAAGTAGAGGATAATCCTGCTCCTGCCCCTCTCCTCTACATTACAAAGTTATTATACAATAACATGTATAATAACAGTCATGACAATTTTTCTTCCACTGTATTAACAAAATGTAAACATTCTAAAGCAAGCTGGTTTCGAAGAAACAAAGCAAAATATGAACTAGAGAGATCGAGTAATTTTCACCAATGCTGACACCAGCACCAAAATTAAGTAAATTTTAATTACTAGAGAATGCCACAGGGAGGAAAAAAAGTTTAAGAAAAGTAACTGATGCTATAAATTTTAAATAGAAATGTTACTGTGGTCTTCCCTATTTATTATTCCAGTAAAAAGGCAGATATGTTAAACTCACAAGCAAGACTTAGATATACTTTTTCTCACTGTAAGCTTGGAAGATACGGAAGCAGTATTTTGGAAAGAGGTGTGAACTCAAAACAGTCCTGGAACAAGATGGACACTCAGCTCAGTGTGCTCTACATGCAGAGACACATCTTCCACCAAAAGAGAATAGATGCAGAATGACATTTTCTCCCACATTTAATGCTGCTAAGTGGGAAAATCCTGCAAGGCTGAAAACAAATCTGAGCAGTCACCTCACATTTTAAGTGAGCTGAAGCAGCTGCCCTGACAAAAGAAAGAGGATGTCTTGCACTGAAAGCTTCAAGAACATCCTCCCTCTTAGAACAAACTCATCTGTGACCTCACTTGTTTTTTTCTTTTAATGGGCTACTTCTTCACAGCTGATTTAATGAGTTACATCAGGTCACACCAGGCCAGCAGAGCATCAGAGCCATCAGAAGGTGGGCAGAGGGGACCATGACTAAGGAAGGCAGAGGATCCTCAGCTCTCCTTCCAGGGGCAATGCCTTGTTAAGCCAGATGGCTGGCTATCTCCCCCTGAAGAAGTCACAGATTGATAGAAGCAAGCTCCAGTTTGAGCACTGTGTCTCCTTTGCACCTGAAGTAATGGTGGATTTGTGGCAGCCATTCTGAGGTTCCTCTTTTTGATGTATGGGTATGGTCAAAGACCATGGCATTAAAATGTTTAGATTTCCCCACGGACAAAACTGTATTTATTTTCAGAACTGTCTTCACTCTCTACTTTTCCTTCCTTGTAAAAAAAAGTTACAAAAAATTGAACAAACAAGTTATTTCTAGGAATCCTAAAGACATAGCCTAATTATTTTCTGATGTTAACAGCAATAACATCCTTTCCCTCTTCACCTGCTCTGTGGGATGCTGTGCCTGTATGTGCAGCTGCACAGCAACACAGAGCAGGGCAACTACTGTCATCTTGCATTCTCCTTCTTCTGTGGAAAGAGGACAGTGGGATAAAGTTTGTGGTTACAGCTCTTACCAGCTATAGGATCCATGGCTTCTCTATTGCTTGGAGAATACGAACTCTGAGAAGACGAAAGCCCACCAGGAGAACTGGTAGTAAAGTGCATGTTTGATCTACGAGCTCGGGGGCCTCCCAAACCCCGGCCTGGGTGGAACATCCTACGTACATGCCGAACGCCACTGGATTCATCATAGACAAGAAGTTAAGAAAACAGAACTGTTTGGCATTGAGTGTTAAACGACCATTAAAGGACATTTGATGGGTCAAATACTCAGGTGCACTGTTCTTGATTCATAAAGTAATGACTCAACTTCTGAAGCAAAGCTAAGGTACACTGTAGCTATGCTACAGGTCAGACTTACTGATCTGTTAATTTTTTCTTAAATCAAATTTTTCTATGAAAACCCACACAAATCCATGTTCAGCCAAGCTTACTATAAGAGACAGGGATTTCACTTCTCCTTTCTCAATTCTTACTTTAAGTATCAAAAATAATAAAAATGTTTACTGCAATTCCTATCATAATCACCAAATTCCTTTTGACTTCTGTACTTCATGCTTTTACCCAAGAAATTTCACCACTTCAGTCCTGAGGAAACTAGGTTGCTGGAGTGTTCAGCACGTTCATCACAACCCTGTTTCACCTTTCTTCTTACAGCCAAAGAAATACCACTAATTCCAGTATGATGATGCTTTTAATTTTCTCTTTTCTCTCCCGCTTTCCCCTATCAGATGCTTCTATTTTGTGCAACTTTTTTTATAGGTTCTCATATAAATTTTGAAGTAATTAACAAATTTAAAGATTATTTTTGTCATAAATTTGTGAACGTAACTTCCTCCAAGACAGTCCAGATAAGGCTTCTTCTTAAAACTCACTACCATGATTCACTGGTGAAAAATGAAATAGCATAGGCTTTAATAATTTATTTTAGTATTACTATAATTTAGCTTAGATCTCCATCTCCAGTGTTTTTTATTTTTATAATAGTATGGTTACCACTCACACAGTCTCAATTTCTGTGTAAGGGTAGCATCCAAGGTATTGTCCATAAATCACAGTTATGAGGCAGAACCTCATGATGTCATGGAGGTCAAGAACTTAAGATTGAAAGATATGACTCAACTTCCTATGGCAAGAGAGAGCTTTGGCCATTGCAAGACTTTACAGAACATTTGTTTCTTTCAAAACTGTTAGTTATGCTGCAGTGTAAAACTTAACATCTAGAGTGTAAGAGGAAAACCTCCCTAGCACAGAAGACACTTTGCTTGGTACAGAGCATCTTGCACCTCTGTGTGTGCCAATTTTGGATGCTGCTGGAGATGAGTTGCTAAATTAGATGAACTATAGACCCTATCTACTTTCGCAAGCTTTTCATAACTAAACACGTTAGAACAGGACAGCATCTGGGGATTTGTCAAGTGGACATAGGACTCTGGGGTAACTTTCCCAACTGCAGCTTTTAAAGTGTTTTGAGATAAATGTTACTCTTCAAATACCAAGTGAGCATGCACTTGAGTCTTACCAGCTATACTAGAGTAAGAAAACACTTTGCAAGCCTTACCTAGTGACAAACATTTAAACTGAATGTGAGTCATGTGAGAACTATTTGTATGATTAATGCTGAAAAGATGTATTTAATGAATTTTCGGCTATTTTCCTGCTAAAGAAAGAAAATGAGTTTCAAAGAGTTGTCCACAGACTGTAGGAATAAATGACACACCTTGCAATAGCTGCACAAGGTTTGCAGCAAGAAACATATGCAGTGTTTTGGGATAACTCTAGGAAAAAACCCCCCAAATTAACCAAGTATGTTTTACTCTAGAAAAAGTACAAGCCTCATTCTCTATCCCCTTTTTGCACATGAAGGCAATTAAAGGGCATGGAGAATTGTTCTGTACAGCTTCAACTTCATATTCATCAGTATAATGATGTATCAGAGTGATGGTTCTTATTTCCTACACTCCCCCAGACCCTAAGTGAAATCTTCCCTTTTTTTTTTTCCTGCCTTAGATATCCCTGTTTCTAAATATGATGTAGAGTCCAATGTCAAACCATCACTTCAAGATACTTCTTACCAGGTTTTGGAAATTTAGCAACACTGGACACCAACACAATAGAGTACAAGCAGGAATTTCTAAAGGCATTATCTTTAATCATGGGCAATGAATTCCTGAAACAGAATTCCCCCACTTTGAGATGACTGAAATCTTCTCTGCATTTGAAAGAAGATTGTCTTTTCTGCCTCAAACATTTCCTAAGTAAAGTCACCTAGTGGCATCTCTGGTGCTAGGGGTGAGAAAATACAGCAGTAGCCTGAATTCTAATCAAATATCATGTGCATTTCAGTACAAGATGAATTTCACGCTGTAACTGGAAAAATTTAAAGTTTAACTTACAGTTAAGCCAACAGTGAGAGCCCACAGTTAGAATTCGGGCATACTACTATGTAGTTATGTAATTCTTATTAGAAAAAGCCTAATTAGGCAGGTGCTATGAAAATCTCACCGTTGGTACAACGAGCAGAACTAAAATGGCACAATCTGCATCAGCCATCATGCTAAATTTCAGGGCTGTCCAAAGGCCAGGAAAGATTCAGAGGTCTAGAAGATACTCTCCCCTCATCAGTCTTACCCCATCTCCTCCAAAAAGAGAGGACAGCATGACTCCTGGCCACTGAGAACCACAGGGATGCCTGGGATCAAGCTCTCATGGCCAGGGCACTGTGCTCAGCACTCTGCTTCTCCCAAGTGCCAAGAGCTCTATTCCTGTCCCAGAGAAAGGCAAATACAGGTAAACTGCTTTCATCTGACTTTGTACTGGGTTTTGCACCACTTTTTCAAAATTCATCTTTCAGAGGCAATCTACACTCAAACACTTTTACACTGATGCAATTATTGCATAGTAATTAACCTGTGCATTTAGTCTGTCCTGACCTTAAACCATGTTTGTTTATGATTCTATTTAAATTTGTTATTATTAACTATCATAACTGAAGTGAAGACATCACCTCAAATACTATTAGTCCTGATTAACTCTGGTAGGGCTTGGATTTTTTTTCCCCAAGTGCTTGAGCTTACATTATTCTTTGCTCTTTTTTAAAAATCTCTGAACAAAAAAGCTGCTGTCAAAGTTATAATGCAGTCTTTTTTTTCTGTTTGTTCAAATGAGACGCAAAGGAATAATTCAGAGATTACTTACGGTAGGGATGCTACACATCTTGCATATCATTAAATAAAAGCCCAGAACAAAAGATATTTTATCAGTTAATCCTAGACTGGAAAAAAAATTAAAAGGAAACAAATATTCCTATAACAAAGATGAAAAAAATCCCAACAGTTCCAGCTCTTCAGCCATCAAGCATAGATAAATGTTCACAACTGGCTGTTAAGGTAACTGAAGAACAGCATCCTGTTTCCCAGAAAATCTGAAGGTTTTCTGACTTGTATTATAAAATGGCAGTAACACTACAAAATTACATTAAAAGATTGTGTTAAAAGTAGCTAAGCAAGTTTACAATCTTTTGTTACAAGCAGCTATGCTTAATCATCTTTATGTCATAAATATATACAGCCCTGTATCTTGATACATGAAATAGCACCAAGAGTAATCATGAGGCAGGATAAAACTCAGTGTAAGTAGAAAAAACCTCTGTTGTCAAAATCCCTTACATGTTTCCTCTGTTAGAGCAAAAAACACTCAAGTACAACTACAAGTCTGTGCACGGTCTGACAACTATACATTTTTTAAACTCTCAGATGAACCTTTTTATTTTTAACATACATATCTTTAGCAATCCAAGTTCCAGGAAATCCAGAATATGACCCTTTGACTATAAAAGTCAAACCAAGTCATCATGACTACTAGGTGAACAGTCTAGCCTCTCTGCGTCAAATTGGAAAGGATATTAAATCTCTAGGAGCTCTGTGTTCCAGTGTAAGATGAGCTGCAAAGTCATCTGTTACGTGATTCGGATCCCCACCAGGTAATGCTGCACATATTGGACAAATCTGAAACAACAAAGCAAGGAAAAAACCCAACTTTATAAATATTACAAGAAACAACAACTTGTAACAAGTTCATCATTAGACATTGGCTCTTATGATTTAAAATCACATTTTGGCATTCACAAACACCTGGATATCAATGTATTCAATAATTTCAGAAAAATTACTGAAGTCTAGACATTAATCTATTCATCTTTTACTTTACGAATTTCAGAATACTATGAAAACCAGAGCTGCGGTTCTTAAAATGAATTTGCAGTATCTTGGGTATTTTTGCATGTCAATTCTGCCACAGACACTAGAGTTGAATCATACGGGAATGCTACTTGCCTGCTTGACGCCCATCCCAGCAGAGGAATCAGAATGAAACTGCCTGTATTTGGTAGGTATCAAGCTGAGACCATCCCACCCGGGCGGTGCAGGTTTGGCAGAGAAGAGCTGATCTCCATACACCTCTCCACAACAGTATTTTGAGAGCAGGTACTGAGGTGTCTCTTTGGTTTTGGGTTTTTCCCCCCGCACTTCACATTTTTTTGGTTGGTAGGTTTTATTTGTTTTAGTTTTTTAAACTGAAGTACAGTTAACTAAGCAGGCAAACATTACTGATATTCTCGTAATTATGACTTGTTTTTTGACTCCACAAACAGCATCTTCCATTTTTCTTTCATTTTTCATGTGTCTACTTAAGCTGTTGAGTGTAGATCTCAAAAGACCATGAGCATTAAGAACAAGTGTATAAAAGAGCACACATCTATTGTACTCTCATGGAGGTGAGAACAAGTTGAAATAAGTTTACTGTAAAATCTCAGCTGCTTTTGACAGGAATTGCTGCATCTAATTCCACTTTAATTTTAGTGGCCAATATTCTGTAAAGAAAACCAGGCATTTTAAAAGCTTCTTGCTACAACTCCTTCCCTCTTATTTTCTATTTTCAGCATTTCTCTCCACAGATTTTTCACCACTACAGAAGCCAAACGAGTATTACAGGGCATAACGTAGCACAACATAATATAATGAATACTCATCTATGCCAACATATCATATAGCTACCCTGTAAGGATACAGAAATGGATGTGTATTGGACAGATCGTTATGAATTCCCTAAACATCATTAGAGCTGCTTAATCTTCTCATACCAAGAGAACAATACTGTCAAAGCAATCTTTTATTTAAGCTACTCGGAGGAAGCAGAAACCAAACATAAGAAGAACAACCCACTCCTGAAAGCAGGAAATCACCAGAAAGTTCTTTCTTAATGTGACAAAGGTGTTATGAACTGCATTTATTTGTGAATATACTCAGATCTCAGAAAAATATCAGTTAAGAAAAGGTTATAATGAATATTGCGTAAGAAGGGATCAAAATATCCCAACCCTAACTCTAAATATCAACTAAACTTTCAAGAACTCTTGACTAGGGAAAGTTATTCAAGCACTGTTATGTACAAACAATTTAGTTAAGCATAAGCTCTGACAGAGTCACAACAAAGACTGCTGGGTCACTGATGAAGTATGACACAGCTAAAAATCATTGTTAATTATAGCATGCATGAACAAACGGTGCAGACGAAAGACAAATGTTGTCAGAACTTCCTCTTGAATTTATAAGTGTTTGTATTAAGAAATCACCATGCAACCCTGAATGATGACTCTAAAGGCCAAAGTCAATCCCACTAACGGAATATCTGCCAGTTTCCAGAACTGTGCTTGTATTACCACTACTTTTCTATTGACATACAAAGTAACCACTTTACCAACCAAGTGACAGCATTTCTGTAACCTCAACAAGAGTCACTGGGATCTTGGAGGATGAACAGGGACATTGAGACTGTCTCAGATTATCTATTTCATTATTGCAACAAAAATCTCTCCCCAGTTTTATCACTTAAGTACCAACAACCTAGTGCTTACAACTCATGTACAATGAGCCTAGTTACTGCCTTCCCAAATGTGAGCAAAAGCTGCTGCAATGCAACATAATAGCAGAAAATCTCCATCTCCTGTTATGAAGACTGAAGAGATGGTATTTAATGAAGTCTCCGAGATCTTTTTTATTTGCAGTGCTAGCAGACTTCTAGCTAAACACTGCATTTTATCTGGACCAGTCCAACTAACCTGAAACCTCAACACCAAAAAAAAACAAGCATCATACTTATTCCCAGATTCCTCTGCCTTACAACTCTAACCATTGTCCCTGGACACTATATGGGTGAAGAAATACTGGTTCTTTAGAAGAGGAATAAGGGCTCTTTCAGGAACAGGACAGGAGGCTTGCCTTTTAAGTGAGAGTGCAGCTGAGGTGCATTAAGAGCAGTGTTTGGATGGATGATGACCTGATGGAGATCTCACATGTTGGAAATTAGGAAGAGAACAGGCAAAGGTGATGTTATAAGGGTTGTCTACTACAGGCCACCTGACCATGAAGAATAAACAGATCAGGTCCTCTAGAGACACAAAGCAGCTGCCTCACACTTGCAGCACCTGATACTCATGGAAGTCTTCAACCATTCCAGTATCTACTGGAAGGACAACCCAGCGTGATTGCAATCCAAGAGGTTCCTGGAGTACACTCAGGGTAATTTCCTCCTCCAAGTGACAAGGGAACATGTGAGGTGCTATATAAGACTTCACAATTACCAATAGGGAGGGACTCAGTTGGGATGTGAGGGTCAAAGAAAGCCTTGGCTGCAGTAACCTTGACATGGTGCACTTCAAGATCCTGAGGGCAGGGAAGATGAGAAACAAAATCGACCCTGGAGTTCAGCAAAACAAACTTTGGCCTTTCAAAACATTTGCTTGGAAGAACCTCACCGTGTATGATCCTGGAGAGTAAATGGGCCCCAAGAAAGCCTGTTAATACTGAAAGATCACTCCCCCCCAAACCTGACAGTTGTCCATCCCAATGAAAATGGAGTTACGCAAAAATGCCAGGAGGCCTACATGGATGATCAAGACTCTCCTGGACAAACTCAATCACAAAAAGAAAACATCCTGAGGTTACCCTCCTAGGGTAAGCCATAGCAAAGCCTACCACAAGCATCATCTGAGCATCACAGGGAAACGTAAGCAAAGCTAAAGCCCAAGTGGAACTGAATCAGGCAAGTAATGTCCACGGTAACAAGGTCTTCAGTAAGTGCATAGAAAATAAAAAGATAACTAGGAAAAATGTGGGCCCATCACTCAAAAGATGTGAGGCCTGGTTACACACGACACAGAAAAGGCTGAAGTACTGAATACCTCCTTTGCTATGGTCATTACTGGCAAGACTGGTCTTTAGCAACTCCAGTCTCCAGAGTGCAGTAGTAGAGTCTGGAGTAGCGAAAACATTCCTCTATTGGAAGAGGATTACAGTGCAGAATACTTACATGAACTGGAATACTTAAACCCAGAGGCTGTGATGGGTGTGTGATGCACTAAGAGGTGCTGAGGGAACTGCCAGATGCCATTGTGAGCCTCCTCTCATCTCTGAACAATCATGGTGATGGATGAGGACTGGAGTAAAGCAAATTTCACTCCTATCTTAAAGACAGGTAAGAGGAGGACCTAGGGGACGACTGACTGGTCATCTTGCTTTGGTCCCTGGGAAAGTGAGGAAGCTATTGTTAACTATTTTTAGGTACTACCAAAGACAAAAAAATCATCAATAGTAGTCAGCACTGGCTTCACAAAGGGGAAGACATGCTTGACCAGTTTCATAAACTTCAATGCTGAAGTGTCTGGCCTGGTAGATGACTGAAGAGTAGGGGAAATTGCCTACCTGGACTTCAAGTAAGACCCCTGACACTGTCTCTCATAGGATGCTCAGGCTGGATAAGCAGAGAGTGAGGTGGAGTGAAAACTGTCTCAGTGGATAGGCTCAGGAGGCGGTGATCAGTGTGAATTCCACGGATTACACAAAACTAGGAGGAGTGACTGATATGCTAGGGAGCTGTGCTGCAATTTAGAGTGACTTTAAAAAAATTGAAGAAATGGGACAACAAGAACCTCATGAAGAGGAAGTACCAATTCTTGCACCTCGACAGGAATAGCCCCAGGGACCAGCACATGTTGGAGGCCAGTCATATGGAACACAGCTTTGAGCAAAGGACCTGTGGTCCTGGGGGACCATGGGGCAACAGTATGCTTTTGCAGCAAAGAAAGCCAGTGGTGTTCTGGGCTACACTGAACAGAGAGCTGCCAGCAGGTCAAGGGTTGTGATCCTTTGCCTTCACCCAGCACCAGTGTCCAGTTCTCAGCTCTACACATGCACACACTGCATAGCTCAGTAAAAGGTTACACAGTATTGAAGTCCATGTTTCCAAGGATTCTCCACAAAGAAAGAAAAGTACAGGAGTTGAATTAAAGCCTTTAGAGAAATTAGAATTTATAAAGCCACACATACATAAAGTACAGATTTGAGCTTTAACTTTAAGAAAACATACTCTAAGAGCCTAATTGATAATGTAAAAGTTTAGAGCTTCAGGCTCAATGATATAGTTTAGACATAAAAAACATATAGTAGAGTACCGCTTACAACTTCAGATATAAATTTTACGCAAGTAAGATCAAGTTTTTCACATACCTTAAGATAGAGTTTTTACACACAATAAGATAGAATTTTCACATTAGTAAGATAGAGCTTTTGCATTAATACATATGCTGTATGTGTAGGTTTTTGATACAGCTTTTTGTAGTTTCTCGTAATTTTACAAACTTTGAGAATTGCACCTAGATTGGGTAGTGTGTAGATAAAGGCATGAATATGCATTTGTAACTTATGGATAAAAAGCCTCTGGGTTGGAAGTGAAGGTATCAATTGATCAATCTGATCTACTGATCCAACCTCCACCTTCTACACCTGAGGAAGGAGACCTGCCAGGGACGCAAATGAGAATATAANTGGGATTCTAAAGGTACCATCTATTGTAGTCTTTGTCGCTGGGATCAGGGCCCCGGGGTCCTGTCCCTTCCCTTTCCTCCTGCGGCGTTTGCCCTGGAATTCTGTTTGGGGCTGCCGGGGACTCTGTGTGGGTTTGGGACCCTGGGACCCCCTTCCTGCCACTATGACCCCACAGCTGGGAACTCTGCTTGGAGTTCAGGACCTTGGGACCCCTTCCTGCCACCGCGACCCTGTTGCCAGCGCTGTTTGGGGACAGAAGCTGGAGGTTGTTTTACCCTGAGGTTCGATGTTATGTTAAATTCTGGGTTGAAACTGCTGTTTATTCTGGTGCTTCATTTTTCTAAGACTTTATGCTCATAACCAACTGTAAGACCTCTCGTTTAGAACTCTTTCACCTTCAGACATATGCATTTACATAATAAACAGCTTTGCATAAAGCCTTAAAATGTTCTTGGACCTTTAAGATCTATTAACTTGTAGAGACAGCCTGTTGCACAAGAGGAATGGAGGAAAGGCTGAGAAAGATGAACTGTTCAGCCTGGAGATGGGTAGGGTAATGTGGGATGGATCTTAGGAATGTCCATGAATACCTGAAGACAACCTGAAAGGATGATGGAGCCATGCAGTGACAGGAGGAAAAACAGTGAGTACAAACTCAAACACAGGATCTTCCTCATAAACACCACGAAACACTGAAACATTTATCACTGTGAGGATCACTGAGCACTGGCAAAAGTTAACCAGAGAGTTAGCTATGGAGTCACTATTAAAGAATTGTCTGGACACAATCTTGAGTAACCAGCTGTTCATGTCCCAGCTCCAGAGGTCCCTCTCAACCTCATTCAGCCTGTGATTCCTGCCTGCAGATACCTAACACTGTTGTACTTACCAATGCCTACACCTGAGAAAAAAATCAGCAGAAAGTAAACTTATCTGCATCATGCTGAATACAAAAATGGCAAAATTTAACAGATGAGAAAGTTTTTTACTTGTTCTTTGAAAAACTGGGGGTAAAAAGCCTTTAAAATAGAAATTCTTATGTCTCTGTAAAGTTCCCTTCCATTCCTAAGAATACACATTCAAACGAAAACATTTTTTGGAAGGATATGCTCAAACTATTACAAGCTCAGTATCTAAACATAACTAATTGTCTAAAAGCCTATAACCACAAACACTTAGAATCCATAATATTTTCCTCTTTACTAGTCTTGTAACCCTTCACTGTCCCACTAAGACTACAGTACCCAAACAACTTTATGTGAATGCACACTAAGCATTCATCACAAATGCCGGATTCAAAACTTAGCACAAACAGTAACAATTGTATTCAAAGATTAAAATACTGTCCTTTATCATTGTTTGGAATAATAATAAAGCAGTGTTGCAGACTGATGCATAAAAAGAAAAGTTTTGTGGGATTTTTTTTTACATGTAACTCTTTCAGGATTCACCAGAATAGCAGCTGTCAAGAATCAAAAATTTAGGCTTTATGCATGGGGTTCTAGAAATCACAACTGCAAACAAGGGCATGTCAAATTTAAAAACCTGACATCTCAAAATCCTGTGAACACTCAGTGTTAGGAACATATCACTGACATCAAGTGGTGCAAATCAGAATTGCAATACCAAGCCACCAAACAAAGTCAAGTCATCCAAACGCAGAATTTCAATGATTGATGCTATGTTTGAAAGTTGCAAAGCTTAAAAAAACACTCCGAGACTGTAAAAATTGCAGTGTGTTACCGAATTAAATAATATACCACAGTATAACTGATCATGAAGTAAACGCTTCCTGTATTTTGAAGAAAGATTATAACACCTTTGAGTCTCCAAAGAGGTGAACAAACGCCCCTCCATATCACCCCTTCACCCAAGTTCCTTATTAGATTTGAAGAGTCATTCATTTTCTTCCACAGAATTCTTTGAAAATTAAGAAAACTAGAAGATTAGAATTAGAATTAGATTACAATTAGAGAACCTATTTATAACTAATTTCACACAATGCATTAGTGATGAGTAATCCACTTTCTTCCTAGCAGTCTAGGGTAAAACAGTTTACCACAGAACAGCACGCTCCGTGTCATTCTGCTGAGCTGCTATAACTCAGGTTCTCCTACTCCCATGGTCAATCAAGATAGAGAGAGTTAACATCTCCAACTGAAGTACTTGTGTTGAAACTTGTTTAAGAAGTGCATTTTAAACTCTAACATTTAGTGTTCTAATGGTTAGGGATGGGGAAAACCCCCCTGCTTAGACAAGGATAATTTTAAAGCAATTATAGAACTTCACTGTGTAAAATAAGAGGTTCACTTAAAAAGCTATTAAAAAACATAACAAACTGTCTGCATGTCTTCCTCTTTCTTACATTTACAAAAGACCAACATAGCTGTAAGCTTGCAGAACAATTACATACTAATTATGAAAAGGGAGACACAGCTAGAAAGAATAACTGTGAGAACTTTCTAAGTTTTCTCTTAGTGTGTAACAATCTCCTAAACATGGCATGCATATCAGGACAACAAACAAAAACTCTAAAAGAGGGATGCAAGCTCATTATATTATAATACCCATAAATCATAGAGAGATACTCTCCCCTCTGACTAAGCATTTAAATGAATACATGCTTCGAGAAAGAACAGAAAAATACTTTTTCAGAAATGAGACTATTTAAAATATATTTCCACCATGAATGCAAGTTCTGAGGTTTCTTACCACTTCTGTTGATGTTTCTGCATGCTCAGAAGTAACATGTTCTTGAAGAGATGTTTCCGTATAACCCATTTTCCCACAATAAGGACAAGTAAAAGACTGTGGCTGCTCTACAGAGAAGGCTTCTCCACCATAGTACAAGTCTGAAAAAGAAGAGATTAAATAGATGTTACTTTAAAGCCCTATCACTGTTAATTTTGTTCACATCAACCTCTGTTTATAAACGTACTTCACTGTAATCACTGCTAAATTAATCTGTTTTTTCAGTGAATTGGCTATATTCAGGAGGAGTTCCGTTACTGATGAAAAAAACCAGAGACTACATTTAATTTTCATTAGCACACATAACTTAGTTTTCTAACATTTACTAGGAAAAAGACTTCCATCACGATGCTGCTGAAACTGCCAAACTTTCACTGTTCTTATCCCACATGCAGGGTCAACTATGGTATTTTTCAATCATAAGATGAAATTTCAGAAGCTGAACTCTTGATAAAACCTCAAATTTAGAAGTCCTCAGTGACACCAAATGTCAGTATTTATACCACAGCTGAACCACTGCTTTGCAGAAAGCAGTTTCAGAAATGCCTCCAATATAGAACATACAAGTTCATTAGTGAGAAAAGAATTTGGCTGTCTGTTACACACTGGCTTCAACTTTTAGGTGTGTTGAATGTGAGCACTTCTGCACTGCTGATGGAAAGTACACACTTTTAGGCTGCTAACGTAGAAGTTCCCCAAACTTAAGATGAAAATTTATCAAAAAGAGAACATTATTCTCTCTCATGCTCTGCAGGTATTTTGTATTTTACAGGAAACATGAATAAGCTTCTCACTCACATCAACATTAAAAAAACCCCCTAAAAAACCAACCAAACAAAAAAACCTTTTAAATATCAGATTGCTTAAAAACCTCTACCTAAGAAACTGACTGAAAATGGATGGATGAATGTATTTTCAAGTAAGGCAGCAGTACCAACTCCACCTTCACAGCTGAGCAAAGGGCCCAGGGCCACAACCCATCTGGAGAGAGTTTTAAACAGACGAGCATTCACACAGTTATCTTTTCATTAGATACACTGTTAGCTCAATACAGATACCAAGAATTTTTGCAGTACACACAGTTCTATCACAAAAGGGAGAGGTTTGCCAAAACCTGTGTCAAATCCTGTGTTGTTCCTTGTTTTTAAAGGCTACAAAACAAAACATTTATGCACTAATAAAATAAAAATCCTGAGTTCTTTGCAGTATCCCAATTATACCTCTGGCATGTTCTCCCACTCATACTTCCTTCCACATCCTTCTCATAATATACACCAAACATACATGAGAATGCCAAACAAATATGCCTTCTTCTGGAAAAAGAAATATTAAAAAATGTGTTTTTATTAAAAAAAACCAGAAGTTAAAGCTGGCAAATCTAGATATTTTTCCTTTTTAAATTTATACATCCCTTCTTTTTTCCTCTTTAACTTTAATCTCTCCTACAATCAAAATTTCTTTTCTAATATGAAATACAGACGACCAGATAAATTCTGCTGTAAATTAAAATCTGAGTTAAAAAAAATAAGGCTGGTAATCAAGTGGTCTCATGAAACTTTGTGTCTGATTTTATCATGGAAGGTACTGAATGGGTATCTCTCCATCCATTTTGTTTTTACAAGCACATTAAAAAATCCTAAAATTATGAACAGTGATGTCCTTAATTACTAAGAGGTCCTTTGCTAATGAAGTTAACTAAGAATGAGAGGTAATACAAGAAGAAATGAAAACACCATGCCTCTGTGGGTGCAGAAATGAAGCAACCTACAATTGTGTTACTGTTTTAATTTACAAGTCTATCAGTTTAGAATGCAATGTGTCCATGATTGAAGAATTGTCTCTTCTGACCACAAAGAAATCTTTCAGATATTAAAATTTTGGTTCATTTCAAAGACAAAAGCAGGAGTCCATAATTCTTCAAACTCCTCTAGACCTCTAAAGCCCTCTGCTGTTCATGATGTCTAGGAAGACAAGTAGAAGTATTTAGTAAAAAAGTAAAACCAGATTCAGTCACATCCCTCTGGGATGAGATCCATGACCCACGATCCTTATCAATTAGTTGATGAATACAAAGGAGTAGAAAGATCAGAACACTGTCTGCTGAAGACCCAATAGTAGTTTATGAAGTCAGTTTTCAAGCACAACAGAGTTTACACATCATAGCTTATCTTTGGTAGGGGAAGAAACTCCGAAACAATCTGAATTAAATGTGAAAACCAAGCCAAAAATATCAGCAGTTTTGCCTTTATCTATAGGTACAAAATTTAAATGTATACTTAACATTAAAATCTAACTAGCACATTCTTGAAATTGGTAGGAGGCTAGGTACATACCAGAAGTATTGGTGCAGAATTCCTTAGATAAAAATCAATCTTTTGAAGAGACAAGTAGATTAGGACTAAATTTTCTAACAGCTTGTACTTTTTGTTAAGACAATTCTTTACAAGGGTCCGCAGCAATATGAAATTTTAGTTTCACTTCTCTTCAAATAAATAATGTAATTTCAATGTGATACAGATAAAAATGTTGGTATGACAAGTTGTAGCGTATTTATTTAACCTTCTTCAATATTTGAAGAAGAAAGAATCCAAATGGTTGCAACACACCGCTTAACAAAACAAAGTATATATGTTCCTGTATCACTTATCAAGCAGCCATATTACCCTCAAAGCTGCTTCAGAATCCTGTTGCAAACAAACTATGATGCTTAGATTTAGCATGATACACATTTAGCACACAGATCCTGTTCTGTTAAAAAACCCAAACCAAAAAAACCACAAAAGTCTCAAGCTGAATTCCAGTGAATCCAGTCAATCCTACACTACACTTCATCACAGCACCATTATTTAATCAGTTCCCTCTGCCTAGGAATTGGGCACAAAATATGGCAAGACCTTCTGTCACACAACCACTTTAGCTGAAAAGTGAAGGCACTTCTGAACCAAGGAATGCTCTGTACTTTAATGAAAGTAACACAATAGGATTTTGGCAGAGAATTCTACTAACAGTTTGTATTACTTTCTTTGTCAGCATAGCCACTCTAAAATGCTGTGGTAATGGGCAAGTTATATGCCTAGACCCTAAAGCATCCTAACAGTTTAAAATGGTTTTTTTTAGGAAAAAGAAAAGGAAATTTGCTGTGAACTTCTCCATTGTCCTGACAAATTGATCTACAAAGATCACAAAAATACAGTAACTGCCTGGTAAGCACATTCCTGCAGTTTACACAGGCCTATTACAATTCCAGTCTTTGACCTCTCTGAAATAAACTAATTGGATTTGTGCTTTAAAGGCCACTTCTCATCACCTATGAGACCTCAAATTTTATTTTAAGCTCTGTCCCTCTTACAGCAGCGTATCACTCTTGGTGTGTATTGAAGCATTTTTTACAGCACTGCCATTGTTTTGGATCCCAGCTTGGTTCAAAATTAGCATATGTACGTTATTTACTCCTGAAAAATAAATATGGCAACCAGACAGTGCAAGAGTGAACATGCACAGCCAGTAAACACTAGAGCTTTTAACTTGTTTTCAGTCTTATCATACTGGCTCCTATACTAGTCTGAATCTCAGGGAAAAAAAAATCAGAATGTGTCAAGCTGACAACAAAAGCTCTTTCAGAGTACCTACAAAAGTCTATCTTCTTGCAGTATATTCTGCAACATTATTACAGTACCTAGGTACTCTAAAAACTAATCATAACTTTCACGGAGATAAACAGTATGTGACTTTTTCTATGCTGAAAGGAACATCCATGTTGTTAGTTGTCCATCACAAACAACTTGGTTGCAGCTTCAGCCAGAGCACTTAAGTGAACTCCACAGATACCCACATCTAAACAGTGCCAGCCAGAGTGGTGGTGGTATTTAACAGTACAGGCTCCTTATCATTAGTAGCAGATGGATTTTGGGCTAATGACTCACTGATCCCAATGTGTGCTTTTAAAATCAGAAAAATGACAGTGACTTCCTCTGAAGTGCTAGCATCAGTTTTGCAACAGAAGGATTCCCCATTCTGTTTCCTTGTCCTTGATAAAATACTCATTTTTCACTAGCTGTTCACTTTCCTCCTTATCATAAGCAAAAACTGTAGGTTTACTGCTATTAGATTATTTTCATATCTTTGAAACAAACCTATCTATAGATGACAGTATTGAAGTCTGCCAATAGCCAAGTAAACTACAATTCACACACCTAGTTACACTAACAGCCTTCCAGTTCGTGTTTCTAGTAACATCTTCCCTACTTAAGAAAATTCCCTATTCATACTGTCATATATTACAAACATTCTCCTTTCATTTGACTTCTCACATGACCAGGAAACTACTGAAGACTTTATTAGTTCTGTGCTTGTGTTGGTTTCACCCGGGATAGAATTTTCTTCACAGTGTACAGTGAAGTACAGGGTACCATCTTTTGAATTTGTGTTGTATACAGGGCTGATACTATCAAGATGTTTTTGTTACTGCAGAGCAGGACCTTCACAGAGCCAAAGCCTCTTCTGCTGTTTGCACTGCTACAATAGTGAGGAAGTTGGGATGCATGTGAGATTGGGAGAAGACACAGCCAGGACAGGTCATTCCAACTGACCAAAGGGAGATTCTGGACTATATGACACCATGCTCAGGATAGAAGGTATATGAAGGGGGGAAGAAGGAGGAAGAGGGGACATTTGGAGTGATGATGTTTGTCTTTCCAAGTCACCATTAGGCATGATGGGGCCCTGCTCTCCAGAGATGTCTGACCCCCTGCCTACCTGTGAGAAGCACTGAATCAATTCCTTGTTTTGCATTGCTTGTCCACACGGTTTTTGCTTTCCCTATTAAACTGTCTTTGTCTCAAGACATGAGTTTTCAGCTTTTACCCTTCCAATCCTCTCCCTGATTCTGCTGGTGGGGAGGGAGCAAGTAACTGTGCGGGGCTTGGCTGCTGGCTGGGAATAAACCACAACAATACCACTTAGTTGCCAATTTTACCCTTGAGATTATTTCTTCTCAGACTGACTATCGCAGACTATTAATATCTAACCTTGGTGATTTTTAATATCCACTAACACATCTATCCTAAGAACTCTGAATCAGGTAATTTTAGGCCACTTCTACCATTTATTATTGATTTTCTAATTAAATTTAACACTTCTTGGCGCCTGATTTTCTGCACGTTCCTCGAAGTCACATGATCTCCTTGGGCACACAAAGCCCACTGAAAAGTCACCAGTTTCTTAAGGCATCCATACAATATTGTAACGTACACACTTTATGTGTATTCTACCGGGAACTCTAAAATCAAAACATTTTAGGAATGATGTCACAGATCTTCCTGAACTCTAAGGAATATGTCATTTATCAGTTTTTCCAATTCATTCTCCACTCTATAAGCTTAAAGGTCAGTAGTAATTCAGTACCTTCAGACTTAGCTGTGACTCACAATTTGGTGATATTATTGTTCTGCAGAGTTAATCAAACCGGAAGTCTTACTGTAGAGCTGAGCTGCAGTATTTTCTTTCCTGATACTAGTTCTGTGGGAGCATGCTTGGATATCAAGCCATGCAAAATTTATAGACCTTGTTTTCTTATTCTCATTTAGAGAATAAACATCATAAACACTAAGCAATAGAGAAGCTGCCATTCAAATCCTATTACCCATCTCAGTACTTTACAGTGAATCTTCTTCCTGCATACCTAAATAGTAAAAAATAACCCATCTGTGTCTCTGTAATACACACACATAAAAGGCATTATGCCAAAGGTACACTTATCAAAGACTTCCAAAAGAGAAGTACCCAAGAAGTACCCAAGTTGCAAGAAAAACACAATTCTCAGTCATTCTCAGTTTCTGATTATAGGCATTCTCTAAAAAAACAGTATAGCCTAGAACAAGTTCTCATAGTAGTACATGGAAATCTTTGACATTTAATGTTAGTATGTTTCAGTCTTCTTACTCTTATGATTTGTATTTAGTGCTTACAGCAATGCTGTCCTTTTAGCCCATTTTTAATATCCAAAAATAACTGTTGCTAACAGGTTAAGAAGTTTCAACTGTGCATTTCAAACAGTGATCTCAATCCCCAATACTGTACACAGAGAAAAAAAGAAAAGCCTGACAAAAAACATATAAGTAAAATAGGGGCATGTATTTTTGATAATGCACTAAATTGTTTCCTTTCAAACCAAAGACTCCCACAATCTGGATTTCTAAGGTCATGACCAGGTAGTCTCAGGGTAAGAGGAGCCCCGAGAATTCCAAGAAAATTGAAGACAACTTCATATAAAGGTTGTTTTAAGAACCTGGATGTTTCTATATATAGCTATTCTCTAAACTTTAGACCAATAAAGTATAAATTTTACTTTTGTTCTAAGCACAAAGGTAAAGAAGTTAGGACCTGAGCTTTGGAGAAATGATCCTATTTAAAGGATTCAGAAAATGAAAATTACAGCTGCAACCACTAGGAAAAAATACAGAAATTGTAGTCCCATGTGCTTGACATCAATACAACATACATGTCCAGCATCAGCAACATTGTAGAGCAGTGGATTGTCACAAAAGCATTTCTCACAAGTTACAACCTGTTTTAACTATGATGCAACAAACTGGATAGGACACAAGAACAATTACTATTTATTTTAAATATTGACAAGGCTTTATTTTAGTTAGAAATAATGTTTTGGTTAGGAGATCTACAAAGCAGTTCCAAGAAGACTACATGGTAATCCTAACCACTAATCTCTCATACTCACTGCAGCCTATCACTACCTTTCCTGTACTTATGGCCTCACAAAAACCACAAATGAATGATCGTCCTACAAAATCTCACCTGGATTTTTTTTTCTGCTTATAGACTGTGTCACTTTTAACACTAGTCACTGTTATTAAATGTATTTATTAGTCTGATAATCTGCTGTAATCAGACCAAAATAACAAAATCAAAAATACATATGCAGCAGTTAAGAAAAAAATAATCAGTTCTTCTATCAAAGAAAATATGCGTGCTTATTAGAACTCAAGAACTCAACTTGGCCTTGATTTTTAGAGCACTAATAGGGGAAGTGACTAAAAATTAGAAACATGAAAATCAGCATTATGTTTGCTGGCACAATATAGCAATTCATTAGTGGAGTGTGAAATTATCACTTACCAAAATCTACTCTTGTTAGTATGCACTGCATTGGATGGTCAGTTGTATGCCTTGTTGTCGTTGCACCACTTTCATAACAAGTTGCACACAGATCGTAATCGTAGCAAATTAAACACTTGTACCGGCGACCTCGAAAATTTCCTTTTAAACATGCATCACAGCTGACACCTGTGAACAAATAAAATTGCTTTAAGACACCAACAAATGCATTTATTTTTTATAAGGAAGATTTGTTGCAATTGCCTCTCAATAACTAAAAGGAGCCAACCATATCTGACATGTGCAGCTGACATAAGACTCAATATTGAAATGCATTTATGTCTTTAAAAGACACCACTCTCCCAAAATTAGGATCTTGAATTCTTGAAGTAATGCAGACTCAAGTACCTGAAATAGTAACATGTTAAGTTAGTAAAGCTCTTTGGCTGCACCTTCCTACAGACACCTTTACCACCTATTATTGACTGGTATTTTGACTGTTCAGTCAGGAATTGTGCCACTTTCAAAAGGTAAATTGTGTAAGGGCTGACCGAGAGTAAAGAAAAACAACCATCAAATCAACCACTGCCAAAAACATACTAGCTTTCCAGCACTTAATTCAACACTTCCTAATATTTTAATTCTGAGTAACACTATAGTCAGACTTTTCAAGTAGTGTAGAAATCAGAATCTTTTCACAGATTTTTTTAATTTCCCTCATCAGTTCTCTCCATTCTACTTCCCCCTTCAGCTCATTCTTTGCAATGTAAAGTAGTCACACTCTGTATCTGAGAAACACTTTATAGCTTCAAGAAGTTTTCAATTTTCTCTGTATGGTTTCAGTTCTCTCTGGGTTGCCTGGTTAAGTGCAGAAGTGACATTGTCTTGTAATCTGCAAAGGCTAACACAAACATCTTTCAACTGCAGCAGCAAATAAGGGCCTTCACGAAAGAAACCAGTGTTACAACCAACCCAGGATTTACATCAACACCTTCTTTTGGCATCACTTAAGATTTCTTCCTCTTCTTCAGTTTGGTAAAAGCACAGGCAATTTTAGAGCAAACTGCCAAAACAAAAGAGTCACATTAGCCATATCCCTATTTTTTTAAGCCTAGTTGTCAGAGGACTGGTGAGTTACAGAATTTTTTTTGCATCTTTTTTCCATTTTTTTTTATTACTCCACTCTGTAGCATCTAACATAAGCTTTACTACAAGTAATTCACAATCACATCAATAAGCAATTTCTTTTGAATCTCCTCAACTTGTTCAAACAATTGCATCATTACATTTAGAGGAACAGTGAGCAAAATTAGTTTATCACTTTTGCCTTTAATTTCTTCACCTACTTGAGGGACAGCGTGAGGCACTAATAGCTTCTCATGTCTAAGCATGGTGCTTATGTGAATACTGAACCTATTTTTTATTCACCTCACTGCTTATCTATTCTGCAAGCATCACTCTACTTAGAACAGCATATTAGAAGAAATGATCTCTAGAATCTTTGTTAATAGCTGAACTATGTTTTAAGGATGGCATGTTACCTGCTTCAAAGTTGGTTTGGTTGGCTTAAAAAAGAAAAAAAAAAGGCCCTTCTCATTTAACTTTCCTTTCTCTGAAGTTTCATCCATAAACTCTGAAGGATTTTTAACAATCTGATGATTTAAACACTGACAGCAGGCTCATTTCTGAGAGCACTTGCTTGCTAACTCTGCAAGCCTGAGTTTCACTGCTTCAGTTGGTTTGCTTTTTTCCTCCCACGCAGAGACCCACAAAATTCTACCTATGCAACAGGCAGATCTCCCCAACAATGGATGATGTACACACAACACTTAGCAGCTACTGGCAGCATTGCAAGTCTTTTTGTTGCCTTTTTGTTTCTAGAAAACAGTTGATCAGCAAATTAGAAGTCACACTGAAATAGGCAGACTAGTTTAACCTAGAGTCTATATCAGACACTAACATACGTTTCCAATGTTCTAACCCATGCTTCTCCAGAAAGTAGTATTTTCCCACTCTTTTTATTTATTCTTTAAACAACTGATTTAATGCCTCTTCTAAACAAACTCCTGTCATGTGCTGTCTTAAACATTTACATAATTCCTACTTGAAAACAGACATTTTTAAGAAACTCTCATTTACATATTTTCTTCATGTCAATACTTCTCCACATTATTCCAATCTGCAATCTCCATATATGATGTGATATAAACCACAACAATGCTTGTATTTAAAACTTCGTAACATTTGCAGTGAGAATCTACCAGGTCTTCAAATAACAGATCAAATTTGTTACGATCGATTATTGGAACATCTACAATCTGCTTCAAACAGAAAAACTAACATTAGCAAAACACATCCCTATGGCTGGTGAAGTCAGACCAAGAGAATAGCAATGTTCTAGAGACAGCATTCTTTCTTTGTCTCTCGAAGTTAGTATTTTACAGCCACCACCACATCCTCTGCTCTGAGGAACAGACTGGCAGCAAGGGATGTACCAGGTTACACTTATATCCTTATCTGTAGCAGAGAATGAAAACTGCAAAAGGGAAAATTATTAAATTGAAATTTAGGAGTTAAACACGTGGTTAAATCCCTAGCTATTCCCTTGAATCCAGCAGGATCTCATTTCCAGAAATTATATTACTTATTTTTTCCTTTTTATAACAGTCTGAGCAAAGTCAGGCCTGACAGTTCTTCCTGTTCCTCTTCAATTCTATTACTTGGCTGCCAAAATCTTGACTACCTAGTCAATATGCCATCTACAAACTGAAGTAACCAAATAATTTCCTTCCACTTTATTCCTTCTACCACAACAAAAGCTTTTAATCTTCTACAGTTTAATCTTTACATCAACTTAAACTCTGAAAGTTCATTCTGAACAAATCTCAAACTCCCAAAGGTAACATTTTATTCAGCACAGCATGTATGTGTCTATCCAACATTTCCCTGCATTTACTTTATATTTCCAAGTATGGCAGGTAAGTAACAGATTCAAGACTGTCAGATTGAACAGGATGCATCCACATTAATCACTGGTTTTGTGGGAAAAAAAAATAAATCCCACATTCTGGAGAAGTTCACTTTAAAGCAGGGAACAAAAGCACAGAACCAGCCAAAAGAAAAACACGAGCTATCTGTGACAACTATTTAGATACATTTCTGATTTGCAAGAAGATTGACTTCTAAAAGAATCACAGAATTAAATCCTGTTAATCCCGAACAACTTGCTACTCAATGAGAACTTCTTATTCACCTTATGAAAAATATTGGATTGGAATGGTAAGAGTAAGAAATATCCATTTTAGTTACAGATTACATTACATCATAGATGATATTGAAGGCATCCTCAAATTTTGTTCTACTTTGTTACTGCTATACAAGTACCAAGATACACTGCATAACATAGATGACATCTAATTAAAACCTTTCTAATCAGTGTAAAATGCTCTTTTAATGCAACACTGTTCCACCAGAGGACAGCATTGTGCTAAAAGCCTAAGGAACTTTGGTTCACCTTTAACTGCTAAACATCAGGTTCTGAAAATTTCTTTGAAAGTATTCCCTTGCAGTATCAACTCTCAGTCTCTCTAGCTTCACACTCTGAGTGAAGTGAGTCAGGACCTACTTAAGAGTTCCATTAATAAAGTATGTAAAAAAGTACATATTTTACCCCTCCACTACAGAAGTCTTATGACATTTATATCAATCCCACATCATCTTTTCATCAGGTCAATTATTTCAGCATTTAACATATAGCACGGTGAATGGTTTGTTGAGTGAGTCTAGGAAAAAAGAAGTCAAAAATGCTCTTTCCTGACACCTTTTGTATTTTAATCCTGATGGCCAAATATAATTTGATAACACTGAACTGGTTTTGCTAGAAATTAACTAAAATGAATGTAATTGGTCCTGGGTTTAATAGATACACCAAAGAGAGCACATAATCTGAATTCATAATGGAGGAAAAAACACTGGGAAAAAATGGTTCAAATACTATATACATCAAGATCAATTTGTATTTACAAGCTCTGCTATGAGGTAACATCAATGGAAGTGTCTGTAATGTCCCAAGCCATTATGTCTTGGATCGACACATCTTTGTAAAAAAAACCCTAAGGTTTTCTCCCCTACTTGGTGTCCTCAGAAACTAAGGGCAATCAAAATAATAATAATGATATTAAAAGTCCAATAAACTGACTCAGACAAAAACTACGAGAGAAACTGCAGAAATCTCAGCTTTTTTTTTTCTTTTAAAGAGCATATGTTCAAAGACAAGTAATACAGAAATACTGAAATAGGTTACAGCCTCAACATGAGGCCTTTATTATTATTTCGAATGTATAATTTAATCTTTAGAAAATTAAGAAAATTTCAAAGAAAGTATCAGTCATTACAAAACATTTTAAACCCATATGAAGCCAACATCTGAAGTATTCAAACAGTTAAAACAACAATTAACTCCAGATAAGAATATTTAGTGATTCTGCTGTTCCTGAGAATTAAATTCCTTTCTCTTAGCAATATACTGGAAGACACTAGTTCATGGATAGTTATCTGCATTTAGCGTTCCCATCAGCAGCTGAATATCCAAAATCCAACCTTCCAGCCAATTCTGTTTTGCAGTACCTGAAAAACAGGTACTGTTTTTCATTTATCAGTGCTCAGAGTTAGAATCACTGTATTTCCTTAATGCACAACACAAATACAAAATCAGCCAATCAATGATTTCTTCTCCAGAAAGAAAATGCCAGCTACTTATGAATTTCTTCCTAACTTACATGAAGTACCGAAAGGAAGAAGTATCCTTCTAAAGACTAAAAGTGTTACATGCAAGAGTACCACTCAGTCTCAAGGGACGAGACAAACTTTAAGGTTTCCACCTTTTAAAAACCCCAACTGAAGCATACAAGTGAAAATTAAAAAGTTGTGCTGCCTCTTTTGTGGTGCAAAAGGTTGCAACTGCATACTGCGTTTTATTCATATATTCTGAAGATCATACATAAAACTCCTTTTAAAATGCATCTGGTATGTTTTAGTTTAAGATATCCTTTTCAAGGATTGTTCTGGGTTTACTCAGTTTTAGATAAACTTGCTTGACATTAACTATCTCATCTGTAGTCTACAAGCCAAAGAGCAAGTCCAAACCTTACGACATTCTACTTAAGCAGTTCAGTTGTTTCAAAGACTGAAGAGAGGAAAATATATGCCACTTGATACTTAATAAAGAAGAAATGTCAATTGTTTCTTACTTTAATAGATTAATTTCTTAATGCAGACTATTTTGAGAGGTCAAATTCTAAAAACTTCTGCTATTTCTCTGAGCATTTCATCAGAAAAATCAACCAAATCATGGAACGTTCATTTTTGTTTACTTTTCCTCATGTTTACTAAAAAATGTGAAAACAAACATTAAAGACACCTGCAACATAGAACCTACTTCATCAGCCTTGCAGCTACAAGTACTGAACAGAAAATTTACACACTATACCCCCCAAAAACCAAAAATGCTCTGTTCCCTCACACAGCCTGTGTGCAACACGGCTGAACATGCAGGACCCTCTTACAGCAAAGTGGAAGTAACCAGACTAAAAAGAACTAGTAGGACTGAAGTTGCAAGCAGAGATGATGTTGACTTGGAAATGGACAAAAAAAGAGGAGGAAAGGGAGAGAACTGGGCCTACAAAAGGCTTTTGTTTTCTCCACTGCACTCCTCCTTCCCCAACACCTGAATCTGCTCACCTCTCTGTTGTCAACAACCATCACTAGCACAGTGCCTGACACTTAGAATCACAGAATCATCAAGGTTGGAAAAGACCTTTACAGTCATCACATCCAACTGTGCACCCAGCAATACCACTGTAATCCCTTAACAACTAAACTGTATCACCCAGTGCCAGATTCAGATGCATCCTGGATACCTGGCTCCCCTACCCCCTGGGCACACTATTAATATTCCTGACTAGCCTTTTTTTCTAATATCTAATTTCTAATATCTAATCTGAATCTTCCCTGTCTCAGCAGCAGGCCCTTTCCTCTTGTCTTCTCACTGCATACATGTTTGGAAGAGACAGAACCCATCTCACTACCACATCCTTTCAGGTGGTTGTAGGGAGTGATGAGGTCCCCCCAGAGCCTCCTCAAGACTAAACAAATGCAGCTCCCTCAGTCATTACATATTTTCTGGACCTTTCCAAGCCTTGTTGCCCTCCTCTGGGAACATGACAGCACCTCAATGTCCTTTTTAAAGTGAAGAAACAACTGAACACAGTACTCGAGGCTCAGCCTGAGCAGGGCTGAGGACAGGGCACAATCATTCCCCGGGGGTAAAAACAGAATCAAACAGTACATCTGGCCCAGCAAGTTTCAACCTTGGTCCATGAGCACCAGCCAGCCTGCTGCAAAATAAGTTTTTCCATTTTTGCTTTCACATCCCAGGTTGTGGAAGTTATATGCACAACAGTTTCAGTCATCTTGGGCATCAGGAACAAGTGATTAGTATGCACTTGCAAAACATGCCCAGCTCTATACAAGAATCATGAAGGATTTCTGATCAAGCCAATCTTGACTTCCAATTTAATACTTAATATTATCTCACGTGTTTCTTATCATTCAATTAATATAATTTGACTATCAAAACAACACAAAAACCTGCTAAAGTACTGTAAATGCATTAAAAATAAACAGATTGCAATGGAGCACAGGAAGCTTGTAGTGTGGCAGCAAAGGAACCAGCACCAGACATGATTTTTATTTAACAACTCTGTTAATCTGG
The DNA here is from genome assembly GCA_013400215.1 of Cisticola juncidis. Lineage (NCBI taxonomy): Eukaryota > Metazoa > Chordata > Aves > Passeriformes > Cisticolidae > Cisticola > Cisticola juncidis. Next base: position 299,798 of record VXBR01001003.1, on the reverse strand, counting down.
AAAATAGCACACAGCATATGAACTCTATTAACAAAAAAATACTTACTGAGAAAGCTACCAACAGCTCCAGGGCAAGAAAATAACAGCCATAGCACTAAGCTACATCCTCTATCTAGTAACATCAATAGCAAAGTTTCTCTTTCAATAAGACAGGACCATGTTCCTAAGTTTGTTTCAGGATGAGACAACAGAAATACAGTGCTCAGGCAAGCACCAGCTAAAAGAGAAATGGGCCACAGGAAAGCATAACACACACAAATGATTTTTAATGTGTAAGAGACATGAAGAAAACTAGATTCCTAAAAAAAATTAAACAAAAAACCTGGTACTTCTCTGTTGTTTTTATCTTAAAAAAATAGGATACAGTGGCCTTAGAAAATAAACCTTCATGCATTTTGGACTGCTATTATTTAGGAAGTGTTTTATAAAAAAGGGAAAACCGCACAAGGAGAATAAGACACATGTCCTATCAGGCTTGGGAGACAACTAAATAATACAGCCCAGTCGAACAGAGAAGTAAACATATTCAAAGAATGCTTTTTCTATGTGCCACTGTTCTAGGCATATAAGGAAAAAAACACACCTGGTAGAGGCTAAGAGAAGTTTAGCTGAAATTAACTGTTTAGGTACACCTTAGACATAGCTCTGGTGTAAGGAATACACACTCAGCTTTACCCTCTTTTGTACTATTAAACTCACTCCTGATCCTTTTAAATATTACCCAAATAGGCAAACATGGCAAGCTTTTCCCACCCTGTGGGATGGGGAAAAGGCAAGATTTATCACAGGTAAGAATGCAGGAAATAGGCAGTACTGGCTAGGAAACCAGTACTGGAAACCAGCTGGAAGTGAAAGACAGAAAAAGTCTGCATGCAGCAAGTGCTCCAGCTTTAGTAGAAATGCTTTATGATTACAGGTCTCAGTTCAGACTTAAAAGACCTGCACCAAGTGGTCTGGAAATAAACACTTTTCAAATCATGAAAACACATCTAGAAAGCAGTTGGAAGAGAAAGGGAAAAATAAAAGCAAGTGGTTCCTCTCATTAGTAAAGAAAGCAGCAATGCCTAATACAGGACAGCCACACCTAGATTCCTCCCAGCCAACTCAGGACATAGAGAGGAGCACAAAAACACCTTCAAACTTAAAGACTACTTTCAAAATCATCATTTTGAATACCATCATATTGTCATAAAAGGAATTTATCTTTCCTTAACATCACAAGAGGTCAAGTAACTTGTAAAAATAGTGAAGTCTCTCTGAACACAACACAGAGCGGAAATAGGAGGTTGAACTCCTACAATTTATTAATTTAAATAGTTACAATATTCTATCCTGGGCTTTCTCCAAGCATTTTTCTTAACTCTGCTGTAAGAAACATAAACAGATTGCCGTGGCAACTTTTCCTGCCACTCCCTTATATAGAACTGTTTCTCAGGTTGATAACATGTCTCCAGAAACTACAACTGCTTATGATAGGGAGGCTACACCAAAAGAATGCCGTGCGAAATACAGTAACCTAAAGCAAAAAAGGTTTCCTGTCTACTTCCATTAAGTTTTGAGTTTGTTCCATTCCTCTCTCCTCTTTCCAATTCTTCATGGCACAGACCTCTCTCCTAATTCAAACAATCACAGAATGGTCTGGGTTGGAAAGGGTCTTAAGGATCCAACATCCCTGCTGTGGGTAGGGACATCTTTCAGTAAATCAGGTTGCTCCAAGCCCCATCTAAACTGGCTTAAATACTTCCAGGGATGGGGCATCCGCAGGTTCTCTGGGCGACCTGTTCTACTGCCTCATCTTTGAAAGAATTCTTTTAACATCTAATCTAAACATGTCCTCTTTCAGTTTGAAGCTATTCTCCCTTTTAAGAAGTCCCTCTCCAAATTTCTTGTAGGCTCCCTTCAGGTACTGGAAGGCCACATTTAGGGCATTCTTTCTTCAGGCTGAACAATTCCAGTTCTGTCAGCTTTTCCCCATAGGAGAGGTGCTCCATCCCCCTAATCAACCTGGTGGCCTCCTCTGGACTCACTCCAACAGGTCCATGGCCTTCTTGTGCTGGCACCCTAGAGCAGGATACAGGGTTCCAGGTGGAACCTTACCAAAGTGGAGCAGAGTGAAGAATCTCCTCCCTCCCCTGCTGCCCACGCTGCTTTGGATACAATTGGTTTTCTGGGCTCTCAGATCACGTCCAGCCTCTCACGCACCAGCATGCTCTTTCATCCACCAGCATCAAGCTCTTCTAGGTAGGTCTCCTTATATGTTGCTCATACATAGCTCTGGTGTAAGGAATACACACTCAGCTTTACCCTCTTTTGTACTATTAAACTCACTCCTGATCCTTTTAAATATTACCCAAATAGGCAAACATGGCAAGCTTTTCCCACCCTGTGAGATGGGGAAAAGGCAAGATTTGCATTAGCAACACAACCATTTCTCAGCCATAACAAATGCCTTACCTTTCCCCTTGTTTTTCTCATTAGGAAGAGTTTCACTGAGCTTTATTGCCTATAGTTTTGTTTTTTTCGTCCCCTTAAACTGAACATGCATAAAGAACCAAAGACAATCAAAGAATTATGTTCTAGAACGTTTCCCTGATTGTCCTGATCATCTCATAGACATATCCAACTTACTTTTAAGAATAATTTACTAATCACTCCATTTGAACACAACATGTCACATAATTTTTCTAAAGAGCTTCTAATCTATCACTAAACACTAAAAGCCATCATTAATTTGCAGATCACAGCTCAAAAGTCTTCAGTACTTAGGTATTTTTAATGTAATTAGTTAATTTTCCTAAACAAGACTCAGATGCTTTATTTGCTGAAGCACAAAATAGACCAGGTGTCAATAATACAGCATTTTATCTAAACAGATAAAACATACTTCATGATTTAAGAAAAAAGAAGAGGGATGATCAAACACCCTTAAGGTCTCACTGGTAACTATAGGCTCTGCTCCAACGCTACAGCTATAAATTGCATGAAACTGTATTTTAAGGATAAAAAAGGATTAAGTGCAACAAACAAATTTGACAGATCTTCATTGAAAATTTTTTAAGCGATCTATTAGACAAAAATCTGTAGTACAAAGATACTAGTGAGGAAAACATAGATAATGAAATGGGAAGGTGGACATACACAAGGTTTTTAGCTGTTTTACCTCAATTTCTGCCTCTTGGAATCACAAGATTTTCTTTTACATTATCAGATTAACTTAAAAGCTCTGTTCTCCACTGCCCACTGCTTGAATCCCACAGAAAAAAAGTGGTTTTCACCCACTAAAGGTTGAGCTTCTTCAAGTTCTCAAAGTTTATGAGCAAAATCACTCATCCTCAAACTTGCATCTTCTGCAACTAATACCTTCTTTAAATATATACATTGTTTTTTAAGACTCCCTCACTGCACACTGTGTTGGACTTTAAAGTTTGATGTGTGTCAAACATGCAACCACAAATATAGCAAGTCTTCTGGTCTACACATAACTCTAAACTAAGGGTAACTGTAAACTAAACTTGGTATGAGGTTGATACCCCTTTCATGTCCCTTGACAGTGTTCCAGGTGATGTCATGGGGATGCATGGATGAAGAGACACCTTCCACTCATTCAGCAAAACAGCACATCTACAGTCCTGGTACAGCTTCAAGACAGCTGTTATTTTAACAGATTTTCTGAGCTCTCTACTAACTGTTACAACACACAAGCTATTACAGGACAGTACATATTAGCTACTCTCCTTCCAGGTTCTTCTGCATGTGCTAGAGCTGGCAGCTACCTTACTTCACCAACACACCTCTAATCAGAGCAGTCAAATTCAGAAGCAACTCAGCACTTCTTACCTTCACAAAGTTTATGGTTCTGTCAAACTATAAAATTTTTCACGATGAAAGACGTGCGCCAATGCACCTGAAATGCCATCCACACAGAAATACATTTTACAGTTAAGGGGTTTGTAAGGGTTTTTTAATATGCAGACATCTTTCAGTACAGGTAATAGACCGAAATATTCTAATTTAGAGTCTACGATACAGTCAATAGTGAACTATACAGTCAATATCCATTTTTCTTATGTACAATTAGAGGATGCCTACAATTGTTGCAGGAGGAAAATAAAAGGACCCAATTATTTACACACAACTTGTTTCAACTTTTTTAACCCTAAGGCTTGCTCAATCCTGATTATAGGCTATCAGGTTTTCTCTGCAGTTTCTAATTTCTGAGATACTCCTGAGTCCAGCAGCTTCTCTAGAGTTTTTCAATTAACTACAACAAACTACAGTTTGGACTTTAAAATTTGCTAAACACTGTCAAGATCTCCAAGTGCTCAGCACTGTGAAAGAACTTGCAAGCAATGTCATCTTACTGATTAAGGACATTTAATGCCATGTCCTATTACACAAGCTAAGAAAGTGTAAGCTAGTGTCTTGGCTTCTTTTCTTGGAAAGTGATATTTTTGAAGAAGGACATTTAGAAGAAGGAATAATAGATTTGGAAGCAGCTCAACACAACATTTAGTGCAAGTATGGTAGGAGTGTTCATCAGTAGACAACTTGAAATACTTCCTCTGAAGAGATACATCATGGTAATTCTCAAAGTTAGAGCCTGGAGTCCTGCATCTCACTCAACCATCACCTTGAAGTACTTCAGTTTTGGCTAAATAAAGGTATTCTAGCATGCAATTTCCAACAATCCATTCTTTCACTTTCTGGTCATTTTCTTTTAATTCCTAATGCTTCCAGGAACAAAATATTAACTGAGCTTTGAGGTACAGTAGGAATGATATCTCTCAGTAACTGGCTCGAATAATTAAGAGCTGGATAATATTCTAACAAACTATGACATAACCCAAAATTTATTAATATCTTCCATTTATACTTATTTTTCAATGTGACATGAGTTAAACTTGAGTTTGTTGAATCTTGAGTCTTGCAGATTCTCTGCTTCTAAATAAACTTCAGTCAGCAATCTGCAACCACACAAGAACATTATCAATAGCAACCTCTGCCAGTACAAATTCAACTAATAACAGTTAATTATTCAATTATCTACACTATAAAGACAAGTTTATATTCTAATGAATCTTTTATATCTTCATTTACAAAGCTATTCTTCTACAGCAAAATTCTCAAGCTTTTTTTGCTCTGCTCACTACAAGTGTCTTTCAGAATAAGGAAGAGTGTATATTGTCAGATCCTGCCGGCATTTCACAAGCCTCACGGCAAACAACCTTGGAAAAGATACATGGAGATGACAGTATCCATTCTTTCTGAATTCAGGAAGGCAAATAGGCTTTTATTTGTCTTTGGAATTTTCTAAAATTGAAGATAACCAAGGGAGAAGAGAGCTGGAAAATGTGCTTGACCTACTCCTGAGTCAAGACACTGCAGTTTCTACTGCATCTTCTTAAACCCGCAAGATATCTAATTAATGTAATCAACAGGTCCTGGTAACAGCAGAAATAACTGACTTCGTCTGCAAAGAGATCACACTACACTTATTGACATTTTCATCTTATGAGAACACAACAAATGATTGCAGGAAACAGGTATGGAATTAAAATCATCTGAGTGATCTTATGCACATCTAGACTGAAAAAAGCTTTGTCATTACATAGAAAGCTCTGAATTCTCTACAGTTACTTTTGTGACGCTTACAAGTCTTTCTTCAAGGGCATCTTTGAAACCACTTTCCCAAACTTACCTCCATTTCCACAATTAGTTTCAAAGAGTCTACTTTGGACATGTGAAAAGTAATACTGGCAATAATTCGAAGGAGGAAACTCTGGCAGCTGCACAATTATGTCAGCCCAGATGTGATCTTTGCTCCAGGACTATTACTCTTGGTAAAGTTGCTCTCACAGACTCACTTCATCAGTGGATCATAAGCTGCTTCTCACTATAGATATCTTCCACTTCTAGAGATAGCCCACACCTCAGCTTGCATGATGAAACACATGTAACAGCTGTACACTAAACTCCATTGTGTTAGGTGTATCTCAGCACTCCTGCCTACATTAAAAGCATATGCAAATGTGCTATAATTCAAACACTTGCTTTGTTGAGTAGAAGTGATGAGATGGTATCCTAAGTACAGAGGAGCCTTTCTGCCCAAACCACAGATTTCTTCAGAGTTCATTTCATTCTACCATGAAAGAAAGTCCAGTTGACAAGGGTTTATAATCAAGACTGAAAGCCGTTTAAAATTCATTCCACGTGAACCATGATTGCTGGGTGTGTAATATACACACACAGAGGTAAATGTGCAAAAATATATTTCCAGTAAAACTGAATGTCGATTCTTACCAAAATCATTTATTTGGAGATAAAGACAAAAGTTACTGACAATCACACAGGAGGTCCTTATGACTATGTATTAATGCATTTGTGACCTTGAAAATTGTGTATGATCTATTGCTGCTGGAGTTAGGATACTTGAGATACCTATCAAGTGCTCAGAGTATCACCTGTTTAACAGCACTGCTCTCCAACCAGGCACCTCCAAGACATTGCTACTCATCTGGGAAGTAATTCTAATGTTGTCCTCGGCACACACCCAGGTGTTTATTTCCAGAAGAGGCCATGAAGTTTCTCCCGTACCATCAAGCATCTGGAAAGCAACCCTGTTGGTCTGAAAATTCTTTTAAAATTACAACCCTAATATGAATATTCATATTATTACCTGTCACATTAATTTATGCTGATTTCTACGCTGTTTATATATAGATTTCACCTCATCCTTTCAAATTCTTAGAGTAAATACAGTCTTAAAGAACAAGCCATTAGAAATCACCTTCAGTCAAGAATACTGGCTGCTTTAGTATCAATAAGCTAATAGTAAATAGCATTTACTCTAAGAATCAACTGTTACTGAAGAGTTTTGTAAGCAATGACTCTGCTCAAGAAATAATTAAAGAATACATCAGCCACAACCTAGTAAAACTTCCACTACTAAAGGCACCTCATCTCATCAGCGAACAAACAAAACCAAACACAAATCAATCTCTGTATCTGGCTGCCTAAAACCTTTGTTACTTCTTTTTGAAGTAAGCAGGGGTAAGTTGTGCACCAAGAACCTCTGCTTTTCAAAGAGGCTTACAGAGGCAGGCATTAAATTTCTACTGCACTTGCACCCAACAGGGGTCTACGGCTTCCCAAGGGGTTGCTGAAAATCATACCCCAGAGCACTCAAAGGAGGAAAGTAGCAGAGGGAGAGCACAGCAAGGAGAAGAAAGAATAGTGACAACAAAGTAAGACGGTAAAGGATAAGAGATCAAAGACAAAAAGAAAGAAAGCAAAGATAATTTATCCTACCAGAGACAGCACCTCTTGTCAGTCAAGACAAGAAACATTGCCTCCCAAAAAGAATCTGGCACCAGGAAGTGGCAGAAGGAAGGAAGTGACCAAATCTGACCTGAGGTAAGAAAAAAAATGCAGTTATAATTTTTTTTTCAGAACTCGGTCTGTGTTTTATCTTACTTTTGCAGTATATTTTTTAAAAACCTTTTTTTTTAATTAATATTTTTCTTTATCTGGATTTTGTCAGCGATGACAGTGTGATAATACAAATCAAATGTGGAACAGCATCAATAGTATTTTAATAAAAATGGGAAATTAAAAACAAATTTTGAGTAATATGGGGACATAGTATGAAGGGATAGCTGCAAACAATACATGCTAGTGAAATGTCCCAAAGTAAAAATTTGGAAGAATGGACTTAGATCTATAAAACTCATTGCAATGGAGTACAAGACCACTAATTTCTACCTAGAGGAGACTTTGCTGACTGCCTATTGGCATGACAAAATTTACACTTGATATCACATATGCATATGGGAGAAACATCCCAGTCTCTTGTGTCCACGTTCCAAGTTTGTTGCAATAAAAAAGTTGTACCCAGGTCTCCAGCTGAAAAGGGGGTGACTTTTAGAGACAGTCTCCTAGAAGCTCCAAATAAAGCAATCACAACAGAAAGAACTAACAAAAACATGAATTTCACTGCAGGGTAACAAAGGAGCAATAAAAAGGAACGCTCATAAAAAGCAAATTATAGACTATGCCTACAATTTTTTACATATATTTAAACTTTGAAAACAGAAGAAAATAAAACCTCCACCAAGTAAATCCATCCATTGTCCCCCTATCAACTTATCCAAACTACATTCTCAGAACAAACCTGGTAGGTGGGGCAGAAGCATTTTTTTCCTAACATATCAGAGGCTCCAATGACTTCTTCTAGTCTCAGTTAAAAATTAATTCCAAATTAGAACAAATAACTTCTAGTGGTACAAATAAAGACGTGCATAGATCTCTGATACACAGTTCCAAAGGTTCTGTGATGCTGCCTCACAATTTTTACTTGGCACAGATCTCACTTTTAAACTTTGTCAATGACAATAAGCCACCAAAAACTTTTCAAGTAGATCTGAACTGAAACATTGGGTTTATACTTATTTTCTGAAACAGTGAAACTAATGAGCTTGTCTCTATGCCTCACACTGAATTATAAATGCTCTTACTTTACCATGTCAAAATGCTATACTGAGAAAAAACCGTGGATAACCATTAGGACTAGATATACAGAAAACTGCTGGAGTAAGTCCAAACCAGACACTCAAGTGACGCTTAAGGGAAAGGGAGCTAAGATTTAAGATCCTTGACAGCCACATTTGAATTGGAAGTAGTTAAAATACCTGGAGCAGAAAGTTTAAGATTAAATTCAAAGCTTTAACTGTTAAAACTGGATATGAGGTAGCTTCAAGAACAATCAACAAAAAAATTCTCCATAATCTCATCACACAGTGTACAAAAAAGCAGTTCAATTTTATTCCTCCCCTTGAATTCATGAGACTTCTTATATTTGAAAAGGGAGATCACAGATTCCTTTTTATGCAGTGATACCTTTCTTTCAGATTCTCTATCAGCGTTTATGAGACAAACATCTTTTCAATTTCTGTCCATACAGTAATACCCCCTCGTATATCCCAACATCCTGAGTCACTAACAGCAACGTGCTTGAGTTTTCTGAACTGCTCACAGTACCTTAATCATGTTAATTATGTTGTTTCTGTATGAGGGAGCAACACTTCTGCATATAGCTACAGTTTTGTATACCCCTTCTCAATTATGTGTCCATTTTCAGAACCTACAGCTACCAAATCTGCTCATCTGTTGAAATTCCTGTAGAGGGGAAGAACACACTGCATGTGGAGGATTTAGCCCAAATGATTCCAGGAACAAAAACCATGAAAGTCCACCACTTTACTTACATTAAAATATATGTATCGCTATTATCAATCTATGGTCAGAATCCATCAGATATCATCTAACACAATTCTATTCCTTTCCTAAAAAAAAAACCCAAGTTACTCAGTGCACCAGCATGTATGATGTTCAGTAAACAAACAGGAAAGTTTGTTTTGTCCTCCCTGGTCAGCCTGAGCCCTTAGTTATCACACAGTTCAAAGAAATTTGCACTAACTATGAATTTTCTCATTGCCTTCTCTCCACAAGCATTTTATCTACAGCATTTCAGTGCAGCCCAAAGATCAATGAATTAACTTTAAAAACACTTCTAAGCAAGGTCTCACTTCTCTTGAAATAGAGGGAAACCACTGGATGTAAAGAATAAAACTCCACATCCACTGAACCCAGTCATCCAATCTAAGATGCCGAAGGACGGATTTATAAGAATTCTTGATTTTCTACAACTAAGTATTTTTTCAAAGCTCACCGCACAGTTAATACAGTCGCAGGTGTGAACGCTCAGATCCCAAGATCCCAAACCAGGTCTTCACACGGAACAAACAGCTAACAGCTACCTGTGAATTCCTGAGAAAGCAACATACCTAGCAGTTCACATGAACTGCAGCAGAAGACAGGACAGTTGATCCAGCTTTCCACAACAAAGCTCCACTGTCAACACCTTGCCATCCTTTCCTTCTGTAATGTCTCTAGCTGCTCATTTGCTGTATGCTCTTTAATACTGAGTGGTGATCCAGCTTAGAGAACCATCCTATACAGTCTAAAGAATGAAGCTGTGTACAAAATAAAGATACTCAAATGAGGCTGAATTATTGTTGTCTCTGCAACCTGTCTCTGGTACATCCCAACTCCTCTGCAACATTCTTCAAATATGCTGCTGTGTCCAGCAGCTTCTTGAATGCATTAACACTGCAGTTACTGCTTTGGTTTCATATTTAATAACAGAAGTAACATGAAGATACAAAAATAAACAATGACACCAACAACTCTCTCTCAAATGCTATCAGTAATGTAAACATGCAAAAGTATTTGAAAAGTCTTCTTATTTAACATACATGAATTTTATTTTTTTGTCCAGTACCACTGAAGCAATTTTCATGGCTCTACAAATTTTCCCTGAATGCCTTCTTTTTTAAATCAACATTAGAAGAGAGCTTTTTCACCATTTGTCTTCTCTCTTCACCCCCACCTAATAATGTCAGAAGTATCACAGTTCTGTTCCAGTTTTCCTGCTTAAGATATAGGCTGTCAGCCTTTCAACATCGGTAATTTAGATCTAATCTTTTTCTCCCTTTTCCCATGATGGTGAGAAAATTACTTTTCATAAGGACCTGAGAGGAAAAGATCTTCTCCCATTATAAATATTTTTGGAGGACCTTGTTCAGACACTGCAGGAACAGCAGTAGCTAGGTTCACAGAGTTTCCTAAACCAGAGCCAGAACCGTTGTTTTAAAACCCAGCTTCCACAAAGCCAGTAAGTATCTTGCCAGTTAAAATATGAATGCTATTTCCAGCTATTTTTATCATTAAATGATGATTCAGTTTTCCTACTGAAATCAAACAAATTTAATAAAAAAGCAAATTACTATGTTCAAATATTTCTAATCACATTTGCAGCTGTTTACATCTAACGTTTACTTTTTTTTTGCCTAAACACAGCTCTCACTAGTCAAATTGTCACACTAACTTTTCTTCAGATACTGCCCTACATCTGTAATTAGAAGCATTAATAGGCTACTATAGAGTAAAACCAACAAGAGTATGAAATACTTTGCATATACAGTAAGAAAATGCTTTGGCAGACTCAAACACTAATGCAATTTCAAAAAAACTTACTGTTTTATGTTACATGTACAACTCAATCTAGACTTACTTTCTACAAAATAGATCTCAGTAGCAGCAACACATGCAAGAATTTTTTATTATTCTGTATTGTGAAACAGCAAACTCCTTGTTTGGAGAAGATGCAAGCAAAGTAAGCACTGGAAGGCAGCAAGTTGTAACTGGTATCACAGAGGTACATTTCATTATTACATGCCACACTTCACCAACACCATATCTTGAGTACTTTGTACGAAAAATATGTAGTCTTAAGTGAATTATAAGTTTTACATGCAAAAATATATTAATTCTGCATTTTGTGTGGCACTTTTATAATTAACACCATAAGAAAGATGAAGTTATGCACCAAGTGGCTGAGCATTATTGTGACAGGAGTTTGTAGTATCCTTCTGCAGCTCAAGTATGACACAGTTATTGAATCATTACAAAGGGCAGAAATTACTCTTGCTATTAATGTTATTAAAAAGTTTGTTTCAGATTAAGTTTTATGTTTTGTATTATGACCTTAAAGAAAACATCATCAACCCAGACTCCCAACCTTTTCCCTGTACAGCTAAGGACTGGAGCTAACATTACCCTTATACTAATGGTTTTCAAGTGGTTGGTATATATTCAACTGTAACTATGATTTCTTGAACTTCAAAGATGAAGTTACATGCATTTCTTTTTAAAGGTTTGCTTTATTTAGCTTTCTAATACAAATAAGGCCTTGATTTCAGTATCTCTATGCAACACATTTATGTGTGCACACGAAGAAAAGAAGCACAGGAACTGGCTCCCTCCACTAAAAGGATCTCAAAGCCAGAGGAGAATATTTGGCAAGGCCATGTGGTCCTGACAGTCACTGCTCCCCCTCCCTAGCTGTGTTACCACTATCCACTCACAATTTACTTCATGTGGGACTAGGATTAATTGCAGACCTTTGCTGATACATAAGAAACACTGACAAATGAGGACCTGCAAAAAACCCCAGCACTTGCATTGCTGACAGTTCTTTGCTGCTTAAAGACTACCTCCTTTACTGAGAACAGGTAGAAAAAGATGAACTGGGTCTGGGTGTGAGGCACTGAGCATGAGAGATGGAGAACTAAGTGATTCAGGTGTTATGGAACTGGAAGCCCTCTGGAGATGCCAGCTGTAGGGAATCTGAACCCAGGCCAGTTAATGCTGTTGTGACCTAGTTCCACAAAACAAGTTGCAAAAATGGTCTTGTAATGAATATTCCTGCAAGTTGCAATTCCAGATTTTTCTGCTGTCCTGGGTGGTGTCTACTGCCAAATAAGAGAATCATTGCCAGATACATATTTACAAAAAGACATAACCTGCTATGAGCAAAATACCTTCTGGTAAACTTTCCACAGCGTAAAAAAAAAAAAAAAATTACCTACCTGTTCCTTGTAGGCTGCCAAATATTAGCACCACATATTCCTCCACAGAGGCACTAACCCAGAGAAACACTGCATATTGTTCCTATAAAGGGAACAACATGAAATCCAAGACCAGGGAATGACCTCATGTTGCATTCTACAAAACCAAAGGCAAAAAACAGCTAGCCTCTTAAGACCAAATCACACAACAAAAACAGTTTTGAAAAATTAGAGTCTAGCAATACCAAGAGATAAATAATTAACTCCTGACAGCATTACCAAGGAAGTCCATTGAACACTGAATAAACACATAAAAGAAAGCAACACTGATTCAAATTCTAGCTGGTGTCCATTTTCCTGGATTTGGGAGACACAGGAGTCTGGACCTCGTGTGAAATGAGAGCACAGTGAAAAGGCAGACTATGGTGAAACTTTTAGTGAAGGATAATAAAATCCAACTTTAAAAAAACAAAACAACAAAACCAACTAACCAAAATACCCAAGACAATTGTTTTGTACAGATAATTGCACCAAAAATCCCAGTGTAAAGTAAGCGTTAATCTCCATCAGATGCCTTACAGCCTACTTAAAGTCCCAAGGCTTTAGAATTCTAACTTCTCCAACATTTACACATCCAGATACATACTTTTCCACCATAAACTGGTACAGCATCCCAATTCTGTCAAGAAATATCAATAAATCTTGTTTGTAACTTTGTGTATGGATCATTTTAAAGGAAATACACAGAAAAAAATTCAACATAAATGTGATTAAAGCTTGCTTTTTCCCTATACCATATTCTTTCAAGACAATCATCCCCAATCTAGACATCCTGGATGAAAACTGTCAGAACTGTGAATAACCTTGCACAGTTCTGAAGCAACAGTCACCTTTGTTTTGAGTATATAGTTTCTATGGATTTCCAGAGTCCTACCAAAATCAAGCTCCCAAACCTCTTTGCCATAAAGCTGGAAAACCATCCCTCCCATACTAATATGTTTTATTCTACCCCTGTAACCTAAGTCGCTTAAAAGAACACATCTGAAGTGTGAAGAAATTGAGAAATTAAGAGACAGACTGGCTTAAAAAAAAATCACAAAGGGACAGTGGTAGATGTAATTTTTAATCTCACAGTGTTCTCATGGTTTCAGTAATGCATTGTTCACACATAATTACCTGAGAAGTCTACATCCAGGATCCGAAACTACCAAAACTCACACTTGATTCCCAATTAAGTAATTAATTAGGTAATTATCTCTTTTTTCTAACTAGGTGTGTCTAAAATGAATCTGCTTTTAAGCCCAGTATCATTAACAGTCATTCCTGCTAAAAATACCAACAAATATCAAAGACAGGAAATGCAATTTTCCCTGCTACAAACATCTAACAACTAAAAGGAAAATTCATGCTATAGTTTCCATAAGAAACACACTAGAAAACCTACTTTCAAATTCTATTTTAACAGAAAGACAGGGCTGGAATGTCTTCTTAACACACATCATCACTTCTTATAATAGTCCATGCACTTGTCACTGAAAACCACTAAAAACAACATATGATAACCCTTATCACTATGATAAAAATTCCATAATTTTGAGCTATTCAAGTTCGAAAAGCCTATATTTCACTACCATATATTAAAGAGAGTACTATGGATACATGCATGACAGCAGATACTTACAGACTGCATAATCCTGCTACACCACCAATAGCAACTTTGTGATCAATGATAATTTTCAGTTGAAAACTGCATATTTAACCATAAAGAAATCCATCTCCACCCTCATGGGAAAACACGAAGGGGGGGGCAGGAGGAAGGGGGAAAAAACCAGCAGTCCTACTAAGCTTTAACTTTAGCAAGTAAGAAACCAAAAGAAGTTAGTGGATTCAGGGAAGATAATACTTTGACAGAGATGGATATGCACTTGGACAAGAAGTCTGCAAAATACTGCGACATACACCAAAAACCTATCACATATCCAGCACTGCCTAAAATCAAGCTACTAACTAGAAGCCAGCAGTATGAGCCGCAAATATTGGATTCTCCTATGTTTCTGGGAAAATATTTTACCATTAGATGAAACCGAGAAATGATAAATTACCTAAGAGAAAATGAAGGTAATACTGAATCAATTTCCTAACATGGCAGAAAGTTACCTTTTCAGATGACAACCCCTGCTTTTATAGAATACTAGTCCAAACACGTTACCCGCTGGTTAAACAAGAGTTGAAAAAACGAGCAACTTTCTCTCCTGGTTTCATACTTCCATCTTCTTCCTGCAGAAATTCCTTTCTTAGCTTCCATCTCTTCCTCCACCCTGCTCCTTCTGACTAACTACCCACTGAACTCTACGGCGGTAAACACAAGGGGACCAGAGGCAAGCAGCACACGGAACACGTTTCTCCGGCGGCCTCAGAACATGCCACTACTACACCAGCACCGGCCTCCTCGGCCGCAAGGCAAAACAGAGGGTGAACGAGCAGATCCTGGGGCCGCCACCTCTCGTAGGGCCAGGCAGGCTGCCCGCGCACTTCTGCCCCGGGCCCCGCTTGCCCGGCTCCGAGGGGGACCCTCGGGCGCGGAGCCCGGCCGGACCCGCCGCGGCGGAGGCCGACACGTCGGCAGG
>VXBR01001003.1:259733-284212 GCA_013400215.1 Cisticola juncidis | reverse complement strand
GAAACTCCCTGGCAGGGCGGCGGCCCTCCCGCGCGGGCTGCCGGGCCAGGGCGGGCTCCGCCCGGGGCAAGGAAGCGGCCGAGGTAACGGAACCCGGCGCCGGCCTGACCCGAAGGACACGCATTAAGATTAGCCTTTTTATGTAAAAGGAGCGGAGAAGGAGGGCAGAGAACAGACAGCGTTCCGTCACTGATCCCGTTACCCATTCTGCTAGACCTGGGGAGCTGCGACCTTAGGCACAGGACTGGAATCTTCCCTTCGTGGGGTTGGTTGTTTTTTTTTTTTTTGGGGGTTTGTTTTTTGGGGGTTTTTTTTTTTTTTTTTTGGGTTTTTTTTTTTTTTTTTTTTTTTTTTTTTTTTTTTGGGTTTTTTTTTTTTTTTTTTTTTTTCCGAGTTCCGCCTTCGTCAGGCCTGCAGGGGACTGCCAGAAGTGTCCTTCAGTTAAACTCTGGCTCTGTAAAGATGTCTAGGGGGTGCCTTGTGTTCTCCCACTCACAGAATCGCAGAATAGCTTGAGTTGGAAAGAACTCTTAAGGATCGTCAGATCAACCTGGCCTTGCATAGGACAACCCCATGAATGACACCGTGTGCCTGAGAGGGTTTTTCAATGCTTCTTGAACTCTCTTGGGCTTGGTGCTGTGACGACTGCCCTGGGGAGCCTGTTCAGTGCCCAACCACCCTCTGGGTTAAGAACCTCTCTTCAGTGTCCAGCCTAAACCTCCCCTGATAAAACTTCACGCTGTGCCTTCGGCTCTTGTCGCTGGTCATCACAGATAAAGAGATCAGTGTCTGCCCCTCCTCTTCCCCTCACGAGGGTGTTGTAGACTGCAATGAAGTTTCGCCTCAGTCTCGTCCAGGTTCCCATATGGTTTCCTCTCAGAGCCCTGTACTCCAGACAAGTATCTTGTCTGCCCACACGACGAGAATTTTCATCCTGTCATCGTTGGCTTCCTGCCACTTCATGGAAACAGGCCGGTCTTGAGTGAAAGACCTGCAACATGGCTGTGTTCCTTCCCAGGTTCAGATGCATATATATCATGCATTTTGTTTCTACTTTTCTTACCATGACTTCTTGGCCTTTCTCTAGATTCCATCCCTGATAATAGCCCCATCTTTCTCACCTTCTCCCACCTGCTTTCATTATTTTCTAAGTTTTTAATTTTTCAGGTTTTTTTATATTTCTAAGTTTTCCATCTACTGTGCTCATGGCATTCCTTTATCTTTTCCCTTTGCCAATCCAACACCTCTTCTCCACTGTCTTGCACCGTAGCTTCCATATATCTACCTCAGCCTCAAAAATCTTAAATATTTATGTTGGTGAAATTACCTTCTCAGTCTATTTCAAAGGCCATGAGGGTCCACACCAGACCAGCTTAACTATCAAGGTGCTAGGAAAGACGGGAGTGAACCAGAAGGTGTTGAAAGGAGGAAGTGCCAGCCTCATTCCTGGCACCACCTCACTCCCATGCCAATTGCGTTATACAGCCTCTGCTTGACACCTTACAGGCATGTGCACCCTTTGTTCCTGGTACAAAGGTGTTCCTGGTTTCTGACCACCTGGTACACTTCCAGTTTTCCTTTAGCTACGTGCAGTTTCATAAACAGTGCCTACTGAGAAGATAACCTGGATTTAAAAGTCTAAAATTCCAGTGAGCTGTCGGCATTTTCAGCAGCAGCAAGCAATATGTGTGAATTGGATAAGCTATAGGGGAAAATGGAGATAATTTTGAGGACCATTTTGATGCGAGCTAATGACTTCACTGCCTGTGAAAGCAGGCAGACAGTCAATGACAATGCAAAAAAGTTGCAAGAAGTAGACCACAGATGACAAGAACCTGAAAAGCACCTCGCAGCTGTCATAATCATCCCTACCAAATTATGAAAGCATATCTCAGAGTGTTTATCACCAGTCTAGTTCTGGTGACAAAGCTGTACCTATCCTGCCAGCATTTCACAGCAACAGTGCTCAGGCTGGAGCAGAGGGTAACGTGTTTTACTACTTTATTTTGTCACCAACAGTTTTAAATGCAAATGGCAAATTTTTCACACAGATGCAAAATATAGACCACCAGTTGCTCACCTTCAGTCCCTAGAATAAATAAATAGAATATTTATAGAATAAATAGGGACCTTCAGTCCCTAGAATAAATAGCTAGCTTGCAAGCTAACTCAGCTGGCTAGAGATATTTTGTCTCTATGAGAGGATGTGGCTCCTCCTGAAGATAACTTTCCTCACTCTGAGCACTATGGTGCTGTGCTAGGTTTTATCCTGTTACACAAGAGTGCCCTCCCCATGCTCCCACAAGAGCTTCTCCCCATGCATCTGATAAAATACAGACTGCATGCCAGGTATTTCAGTGGGACCTGGAAGATTCTTTGCTTAATCATGGAAGTCCTTCATCTAATGATCTTGTTTCTCCACACTTCAGTTAGAAACAGTTCAATAAACTCTCCTCTATTAAGCGTTACTCAGATGGCAGTCCCTTGAGTGCACATGCTGCCTCTTCTGGGGCGTCTTCTCCATCTTTGTAGAGTTGAAGTCCAAAATTAAAACCGTAATCCTGTTAATATTTCCTGTTTTCTTACCTTAATGCCTGTATCTATACCCAGGGACATAGTATAGATAAAAGCCTTGGTAATTTTGGAATTAGAAAATGCCTGCATGTGCAGCAGTAGGTAAAAACACCTGCATTATATCCTTCAGTGTGAATTTTGCTGTTTGTCTCCTCTGCAAATATAGCAAATACTGCAAATGTAAGGTGACCAGACTCTCAGTGATTAGGATGTGGCAACTGTCTGTATGTGTAAAGAGATTCATAATAGAATTTGAATGTCCTTTACAAGGACACCAATAGAAAATATTTTAGCATTATCTTGATAATTAATAAACTATACTGTCCTAGTTTTGAACAATACTGTTTCTCAAACCCACATGCTGTTATTCCACAGGCACAATGAGAAAGAAAGATTTTAGTTAGGTTTATAAAGTTTTGGTGTGGATGAATCTTTCTGTCTCTAAGGACCCTGCTATAATTTGGTTACTTATTCTTTCTCTCCCATACACCAGAATTCATAGGCGATACTTCCTATAAAGCCAAAGAGGAAAAAACTTCAACATTAATATCTTCCTGATGGATAAAAGCAAGCTGAGAAATAAAAATTTTCTTACTCAAAGTCATTCAAGGTCAGAGCCAGACAAGGGATTAGAGACACAGTTCTCACAGCTAATTAGGCCATTGGACAAGCCACGGTGATAAACAGAAAAAATGATGAATTTTCTCAACACATAATATTAATGTGATAAATTTTGTGTCTGAAAGTCATAAAATCCTCTGAAGTGGGGAAGAGATGGTTCTGTGGCCTCATGCAGTTCCTTTCTCTGCCATTATAAAAAGGGTGTCTGAAACAGACCAGGATAAGTCTGACCACTGAACAGTGGTTAGTGAATTTGAATTCAACAGTGACATATTGAAGCAGAACTCCTGAGTGTTTAAACTATTAGGTTAGGAGACACTTAACTGCCATTAATGTCCTCAGAATTTTTCACTCTTTTGTAAACTACTGAAAGCCCACTAAGACTGTGTTTTTAACTTATTTCAGTGCTATTCCTAACAGGCTTCATCCATTTGAGGAGTGCTTTACTTTGCTTGAACATGTCATTACCAAGGCTACATGCCACAGTAGCTCCTTGCAGGTTTGGTGGTTCAGGTTCACACTTGGAACACTACAGTGATACAAAACTCACAGATATCCGTTGCTTGCTCATCAGTAGATGCATATGGAACTCTGATGCATACATACTCAGATATTAAATTTTTACACTGATACATGTTAGTGCCTTCCACTACACTTTATTTTTTGCTGTTTTTCTGCCTCCTTTTGCTCAGTAGTGATTCAACATGATGCACAGTTGCTTACTGGCTGTGTTCAGCATGATATCCAAATAAAACTTTTAAAATCAAATGGAGAAGGACAGTCTTGCTGCTTCATAATTTGTGAGGAAAGACCCAAAATAACTTCTCTTTTAGTTTCTATGCCAAGGATGCCTGGTTTGCCACGATAACGGACCAGAAAACACAAGGACCTTGGGATTCCTATGGCTGGATTCTAGGTAGGAAATGGTATTTCTACATAAATACTTCTTATGAACTGAATTCTTTCATGTTCCCAGGCCTGCTTATGGTGTCTCACAATCCACCTGGAAGTGTCCAAAGCACTGAGGAACTGCACAAGTGAAACTATAAGCATCAGGAACATCAGACAGCTTTGCTCAGTGAGTCCCATTTGGAGCTTTTGCGATGGAATACGAGCATCTCACTGAATGAGTGTGGAGTTGAATTTTTAGCAGATTTTTTCCCTCACATAGAAACTGCATTTAGCCTTAGAGCTATACTCTAAGCACAACAAAATATACTACAAAATGCTCATTGTCAGTTAAAATTTTTATGAGAAATACTCATTTTGAATGCTGGACACCACTAGGATGTGCAATGGAAATGCTATGCTGCTATATCCATACTTTATTGGCAACCAGCTGTTTCATTTTTTCAGACATACAGTCCAGGAGTAAATGTCACATCTTTCTTCTTTCCTGAGCTGTGGTGATGCCTTTTTTTTTTGGTCTTACAATTGAAAGCCAGGCACAGTGAAAGGATAAAGGGTTTTTATATTGGTATTTAATAAGGATTTTTACGGTGCAACACTTTGCCAAGATAGCACATGCCAAAATGTACATTCAGGATAGATTGCATATACAATTTTATTGACTTTGCAAATCAGCATATCTAATAAAGGTGCCCTAATGAGAGGCTTGAATGAATAGCATGGTATCATCCCATTCTGAAGAATTCCTCCCTGGATGGGCTTAATCCTAGTTTACAGGATGTATTTTAAGAGAGGACCTTGGTTTCTCGACATAGCATAGGGCTTTCTGGCCTCCAATTGCAAGGCCTCTAGGATATTTGGTTTCCTGGCTCAGCAGAATACTATATTAAGTTATCAGATTTAAGGAATTACAAATATGTATGTTAAGAGCACTAAGTATACATGAAAGGTATATAAAAGAAAAGGCAAAAAATCATCATGGCATCCCCATATTCACCTGCACATACCCTGAAATCACTGCCACTCCCAAGCCCTCTGGAACAGATTTTGCATGGTCCCAGATTTTTTTTGCGAGTCAGACAGGTGGCACTAAGAGGTTAAGCTGATGAATATTTGTACACAGCCAGACTTATGTGTGCAGGCACTGCACAGAATCCTGACATACTGCTGCTCTTATCCTTCTATCAGCAAGAGTATCTGGACTTCAACAAAATGAGGAATAGCCTTGTTTATCTCCTTCATTTTGGAGTCTGCCTTCAGACGTTACCCCAGACTGGTCTTTCACTACTGAGATCGTTCATCTTCTCTGCAGTCAGTTTTTGATGCTGGTTTAGATACCAGATGTTGATATAAAGTGCCCCAGCTGACTCCTTCTATTCAACTTTTCTGACCAGACCTTTATAAAGAATTTGAGCCAAAATGAACACTGAAAATTCATCAAATCATTCTGTCCTCTTACAAAAATACTCCAAATTGACCACACACCCTTGTAATGGCATGGTTCCAGTAGGCACACTGTTCTTACAGGACCTAAACTCACAGCATACTAGGAAATAGAAATGGCTTTTAAAATTCTCCAGATTCCAGCTCTGCTCTCTTTTAGAAGAGGACAAAGAAAAAAAGAATTTAGCCTTTCTTGAAATTATTTTTGCCTTTCCTTTGGAGGTTGGCGCTGAACAAAACAATAATCCTCTACTTGATAACCACAAATGTTGCCATTTTGACTCCAGTCCGTTTGAATGAATCAGAAACACAGTGTCCCAAGCACTGTTCCTGCAAGGAGGAGATATCATGGATGTATCCTGTGTACTTACAAAGACTTCTTGTGAACAGGAGGAAGCAATTAAAACATTATCTTCTCATCACCATCAAAACTCCTCTGCTGCCCAGATGTGCTTTTTGCACATATTTCTCAGAATCATGCTGCAATACTGGTTCAGACTATGAGCTAAGTTTTCATTACCCTCTATTTTTTTGGCCCTTTTCTTCGCTTCCTATCCTCTCTCTCTTTCAAATCAACGCCTGCACTCACTCATAAGGAATTCCCTTATTCAAAGGGAATTCAAATCATTGAGTGACTCTATTTGGCCTTTTTGAGTGCAGCTCTGTGCCTGTTTTTATAAGCACTGCATACTGACATACAAGAGACAAGCTACACTTTGCAAAACTTGGTGGTTTGGATCTGTCCGCCTCTATTTCAGTATAATTCAAGATTGGTACCTCATACCCAGACTTCTCAACTCAGCTGCTGGAATCATAGGATGTATGAGATGCTATGATGAGGTGGTACAAAGCCAGTCTCCAAAATTGGCCTCAGACTTAAGGAAGTTGCAAGGGCCTTTGTGGCTGGCTTCTTTTCCATGAGAACCCTTTCGAGCAGAGGAACGCTCTAGAGCTCACTGCAAAAGCTCATCAGCTCCAGGATTACGCAGGTTAAGGGCAGCATGGCAATGCCTGGGGAAGCCTTTGTCTGCATTGCTTGTGTCTGCTTTGCAGGCACAGTGCTGAGGAACAGAAAGCAGGTTGAAATTCCCACAGTGTCAGAGACCACTAGCACTTGTTGGAATGAGGGGCGTTTCTGTGTACTCAGAAAGTGTATCTCAGGAATTTTCAAACATATGACGACATGTAATTTCTGCTGTAAAAAGTCTGTACTATAAACTGACAGCTGAAAGCTGCCATTGTGGGATACAAGACCCAGGTTTATATGAGTCTTGTCTTGGCCATGGCTGCTGAGTAGAAATACTGCAGTAAAATGAGTTATATCTCATTGTTTTCTTCTTCTTCTCTCCCTAGAAATTTTAGTCTGCATGGCTCAGACAAGCATGTATCAGCCAGTGTATTAGCACTTAAAAAAAGAAATGAGAAAGTCAATACAGTTAACTTGAATGCACAAAATTGCTGTGTGTGCCAGGTAGCTCTTTCTGGTTCTGCAGCCAGCACCTATACTGAAATAATTTGCTGTAATCTTAGCTGTTGTTAGTGATGCATGACTAGTGATTTTGGCTTGCCCTTTCCCAGTCATCTCTCATTTTCCTCTTCCTCCTGCAATGAAACTAGAGAAAAATTGAGCTCCAAATGTGACTTAACTATGTCTAGGGCACCGCTAAATTACAAACAGATCTCATCCAACTTTTGGAGTTGTATCCAGGCATGCCTTCTAGCAGTAAACTGGGTCTTACCTAAATCATATCTCCTCACACATTTTCCTTCTGAATATCAGAATCTAAAGAGTTTTCTAGTCTCACTTTACAAGCTTTAAATTTTTCATTTAAGGAGTCAATTAAAAATTGATAATTTTAAGATGTGTTTCTAAAACCAGGTGTTTCTGTTTTTCGGTTGCCCATACAAATATCAACACTCCCTTTTATTGTAGCCTTCAGCTAAATGCAGGGTCTTTGCAGGTTAGCAAGATGATTGGTAGTACCACCCAGTTGGTATCAGAGTGCTGGAACAGTGCTCAGGAACTCTCCACACCTGCTCTCTAGGTACCTGCAAATAGTAATTTGGACTGATTGTGCAGCAGAGAAACTGTTAGTGCAAGAGTCAGCCAGCAAAGCCTGTGAGTACCATATGCTATTATATACAAGGATAGTGTGCTCTCACTGCCCTTTACTAGAACTGAGAATAAAACTCATATTCATTGTGTGTCTGCAAGCTAGAGCAGGGGCAGATGTGTGCAGGCACCTGGAAAGAAAAGGTTCTCTACCTGCCGGTTTCTTATCCTGGTAAGCAGGCTTTGGCAGAAGAGGGAGCAGAGGGAATGTACATCAAGAATACAAACACAATTCCTATTTTTCCCCCCTTTTCCTCCTTCTGAAGCTTCTTTGTAACAGCACAAGCACTTAGCTGGTTTTGGATCTGTTGGAGAGATGACTTGGACAACAGTCAGGGCACATCAGAAAACCAGTAAAGTAAATAACCAAGTAGACCTACCCAAAGCAATCTAAATCCAAATGAATGAAAATCCCAAATACAGCAAGACATCTTCTGCAGTTGCAAGATCACTGCTTATGAGCAGTACTGCAATGGCAGCATTTCACCCGTCACCCAACAGTTTCATGTGTGGACAGAGGTACCAGAGCTAGCATAATGCCCGTGGGAGGGGGTAATGGTAGTGTGTCCTGTGAGCTCAGTACAGACAAACAGAGCAAGCAGCTGCACTCTGAGTGCTGAAGCTGGCTTGGCTGAAGTGACAGAAGGCATCTCTTCATTCACTTAAAATCCCTGCTCTGTGGTGACAACCCACAAGCCTCCATTTTGACAAAATAGTACATGAGAAAGAGAAGTCTGTCTTTGACCTTCTTTAGCAAAGTTTTCAGTCCTGCTTACCAGAAAGCAAGGAAACAGCTTTCAGATCTGCAACAGCATGTTTGACTTCCTCAGTTTGGCCCAAGTCCTCCCCTGAGTTCCAAGAAGCAGGAGTAGGTCATCTTGTCCTTCAATCTGTGTTCCCAGAAAAAATCAGCAATGGCCAGCATTTAATTACAGAGGGACCAGAGAAATTTATTATAACAAGGCTGGCTCTAGGGGACCAAAACTTTCCAGCTTGTGAAGGCATATGGGTGTAGCGCTCTGATTGGAGGCATGTCTCCAAAAGAGTAAATGGACAACAACCCCCAAGTTCTGAGCAGAGGGGTTTAGTCACGGTGTTATTTTTAGAACATCAGGACTAAACAGAATCCAAATGTGTACAAAGTGTCCAGTGTCAGAGAAGACATAATTTCCTGTTAACGAGAAATTGGTCTCCAGTTAACACCAACATGAAGATGACCATTTAGCCCCTCCCAGAATACTTGTGCATGATGCTTGTGTGGTCCTATGTATTGAATTACCATGCAGCTGCTGTTCCTTATTTAATCAGCAGGTGTGAAAGTAGTGATGTTGCATGGAGGAGGTGGTGACGCCGTTGCTTTTCCTGCACTTCAGCGGCGCGATGGGCTTGGGGGTGCATGACACAGTGTCATCTAGTGGCCGGTGTCCACCTTCTCGGCTGGGCCACAGCAGCAGCAGCAGGATACAGCAAATATTCTAATCCCTCAAGGCTGAAATCTTACGTAGGTTTTCAGTGCTTCTTCAGAGACAGTGATTGTGATGCACTTCGTGGAGCACAGTCCTACCTCAAGCGGTTTCATTAGACAGATGATATAGACATCAAGGAACCTTGAAGTGGGGGTTTAGCTATATTTGATGAAGCTTCTAGTAGCTCATCATCAGAAACCTAAATAAGTGTGTGCACCCTCAGTTTTGGGTGTCCCATTCTCTGTAAGTCCCTCATCACCACACCACTGCATGAACTGGCAGCTAGAACTTCGATTTAAGTGTTTCATGAGGAGGGAGTCATGAGAAATCTCCCTGCTCCTTTACTGGAGAATATTGCCTCTACAGGAGGTCCAGCTTAATGGCACGCTCCTAATCTGTCTCAGCACAACCCAACAGCGTCTGATAGAAGCACTTTGTGCTAGCAGAGGTGGTTTTGTACTGAACAGATTAGGAAGGATTTGCACACAGTTTTGTCTACTAAGTTGCAAAGACAAAAAAGGTGGAAGTCAATAATGGCTTAGTAAGACAGACAGAACTACACCAAGGCAAAAACTTCAGTCTCTGATGAAACATTCAGTGGAATATGGAGCATTAGTAAAGTGTGCAATCATATCCTATGCTTGCACACTTTACTAATGCTCCATATTCCACTGAATGTTCCAGTTACACTGATTTTCAAGGGGGGAGTTGTATCTGTAGTTTTCCATTTAGGCCCAGCTCTTCAGTAATAAAATTGCACACAAGACTTATATCATTACACACAATAAAACAACAGTAATTTTCTTGTACAGATGAACCAATGGGAACAAATAACTGTGATGTTTGCCCTGATCAAACGTAGTCAGTACCAATGCCTAAAAGTTAGTCATCTCTAACTTACTACTCTAAAACCTTTCTCCATACATTTTGTCTTACATTTTGTTAGGTTCCTTCTTCCACCAGAAATATCTTTGTCTTGGACACATTAAAATGCAAGGTTTGGTAGCTGCACTTGCAACCTGGCTGGGCAGCCATCATTTTTCCAGCTCCGACAGCTAGGTATTTTTTTGTATGGTTGACCAGCACAAAGCTGAAGTGCCTTTGCAAGAGAATTTGAAAGCTTCCTTGCAATTCAAATGACACTAAACATAAGCATTTGAAAGAAGGAACACTTCTGTTTCAACAGAATGACTTTTTTTGGTTCCTGTTGTCTAAGCAGAACTCCAGGGTCCAGGCACATTTTTTTTAGAATGTACATGATTTGTTCTGTTACATGTTTGTTCTACATAAGACAAGGTATTTTTTCCATTGAGAATATGTATCTGATTACTGGCAAACGGAGCTCAGAGGTGGTATTATCTCTCCATGTATTGCTATGCTTGCATAACCAGTATAAAACTGTACCAAATCTGTTAGAATCTTACTCATCCCTTCTAGACATCATTTTCAAGAATGAGAAGGCCATAGGTTGATTATATCTCCAAAAAGGTTTTTTCAGAGAAATCCTACCAATTCTTCCACTAGGAAATCTACATGGCTGAATCTAAGATCTTCTCTCAGCCCACAAGTGACTGAGATCATATCCCAAAATACACTGTGCTGGTGGACACTCTTCATCAATCTTACCTTGTAATGACTTATTGCTGAAATTTATGCCAGAGAATACTCTGCCTTATTCCAAGTGTCCTCTGAATTTTGTGAAAGATAGAGGAATGTGTTAACACCACATGAAGAGGAAAAATTCTGTTCCCTCTTCATTGATGATGTTTATTTTAAGGATTGCATTTGATTGTTTCATCTTTCTGAGCTTTCTTGACTGATAGTGGCAAATACATTACTTTGTCCTGAAGACCTTGAACACCCTGGCTGTTCAGAACTCCATATTTAGTACAGTTTCAATTAGGAACAGCTCATAGGGTTAGAAATACACTCTTTGCTTTCCACTGGAGTTTCAAATGTGGTAAAAAAACCCCAAACGTAAAAAAAAAACAACTAATAAAAGAACCCCCAGGTTAAGCAATCTCCAGAAGTTTGAAGTGTATGCCTGTTTTGAATGTTCATATGTCACTACAAAAGGTTTTCTCTACTGCTGAGAAAGCACCAAAACCACTACAAAATTACATTGCTTTCATATATCAATTCCACTCCCTGTGAGTTGTTTTGAATTTCAAGAGTGCATTGAATTAAAGAATTTCAAGTGTTAAGAAAAAAATCTCCACCATTGTTTAATCACAGTTAACACTTTTTAATATTTACTGTCAGAAATTTAATAGTTAGTGTAAGAAAACTGCATATTATGGAATAAATACCAGCATTTGTTTGTTCCCTCTTGTTTCCAATGATTGTTTTCAATAAAATATTTCATACCAGACAAGCACTCCATAAGAACACATATTTACAATAGCCATTTACTGAAAACAGGGTAGATGCATTTTTCTGGTGCAAGAGTGCACATCCCCTAGGATCCTCAAAGCATTTTTCCTGTCTTTGTAAGTAAGAATTCAGGGCTCCACTGAATATATCAATATACCAGAAGTTTCTGGGATAAGAATACTCCAGTACAAAAGATATCTCAATGCAACAGAATCCAGTACTTATACAAGGGAATATTTTATCTCTGTTAGCATCTGAAAAGAACAAATTATGCACTTACAAAGACCAAAAGAAACACATTAATAAAATCCAGACAAATGCTCTAAGTTATCTATTTTATTACAAAATTACACTTGGTGTTAGTTGCATACAACAGTATAGGCTGACAGAGTCACACAGCTGCTCCCACATAAGGCGACAGCTGCAGAGCCTATTTGCAATAACCAGGTTACTTTATATCCCCTATAGCTAAGTTACCTGCAGTCACTACTGCAGCATCTGATGAGACAGTGTTAAGAACCACAAGTGGGTAAGTCAGGACATGAAAAATGGTTTTAGTGC
Source organism: Cisticola juncidis (assembly GCA_013400215.1). NCBI lineage: Eukaryota > Metazoa > Chordata > Aves > Passeriformes > Cisticolidae > Cisticola > Cisticola juncidis. Next base: position 272,152 of record VXBR01001003.1, on the reverse strand, counting down.
TTCACAGAATCAGAGTAACTTCTGTTGAAACCTCTTAAGATCAAGGCCAACCGTTAACTCAGGACTACCAATATAATAGGTATAGCTTTATGTATTTTTAGATAGGAACTAGAACTTTTACTCGGTACATTTCAATAATTAAGCCTTAATATATGTCTTGACTGCACCTAGAGCTATCACCAGTAGCAGCAGCAACTCAGGACTATACAGTAGCCTGCATTCCTCTTTTATTGCAATACCTACAAATGGACTTTAAACTTGTTGATAACCCTACTTAGTACAGCTTTAGAACAGCTTGAGAGCTTAACACTGTTTTCTTCCATCTTCAGTTACTGCTCTTTATCCGTCAGTGTGCTGATCTCTTCAGTGCCTGAACTGTGCTTGCTCTTAAGGGACCTTCCAATGTATCTCCAGTACTCTTTTCGGATGGTGTCTTTTTCTTTAGCCAGAATTTCACACAACTATGAAAGAAAAATGAGAGACTGGAGTGTTAAACCAAAAAGCTTACAGAATCTAATAAAATGCATAGAACATATATTTCAGACAGTATTAGAAATATGTTTCTCTGCAACATTTGTTTTATTCATGGGATTTGTAACTGTTTAATGAGATCAAACTGATGACAACCCCAGCTGGTAGCCAACCAATCTGACACTGTGCAAAAATCTCTCCAGCCATATTTCAGTTGTAGGAGTTTCCCTCTGACTCATTTTCATGCCTACCACTCATCATCCATGCTAGCCTTAAGCATCCTGTAGTAGAGCACAGTATACTTCCTGAGAACCTTGAATGTCTTTTAGTCATCCAATGGCCTGTAAACCACTTAATTTCCAACACTGGAGGATTATCATGCTCTCAAATCTTCAGTACTCTTGACAGACTGACAGGAGATCTTTTGTTTGTTTTTTTTCCTCAGCGGAATGTTCCAAAAAGGTTGCCATGCAAGTCAGTAGTCAGTAACTTCCTCTCATGCTGCTTCAAGAGTTGGTGCAGATACTTATGCTTGTTTGGGTTTTTTTAAATTTTGGTCTGGGTAAGCAGCACAGTAGAAGTCAATACTACTTACAGGACAAGATGTGTAAATTTTACACAGTATGAACACTACAGATGTTTTAGAAATTCCCTTTCATTATGCAGATGACATTGCCTCACTCAGTGAAATAAAGATAAGAAATTAAGAGCTTTGATGCCTAAATAGAGAAGTCAAAATCAGTGAAATAGTATAAAGAGGACATGAATCTAGGAGATAGAACAGCACGTATTTACAATTTGGTCCTGGAACACAACAACGGAACAGTGCTGCGAAAGAACGATGTTGGAACACAAAGACTCCAGGCAGAACTGCAGCAATAATTACATCAAGTTACAGTCAGTCCCACAGTGAATGCAAAGTGTTCTTGTAAAAACTACACTACAAACTGCACCAAGGAGCAGCCAAGTATGAACCTCTGGGAGATACACAACATTGCCAGAAGTAATTTATGCTCTGTAGGAAGTGGTGTCAGACATTTCTTACTGATACCCCAGTGCCTGCTGGCCATAAGCTAATTCTGTCAACTTTCTTAGAAAGAGATAAGGGCCAAAGGAGATCAATTGTGGTTGTTTGGACAGATATTCTGAGAAAAATTCATTAACCTACAGAGAACAGAGTGAGTTAACACCACAAAGTCAACACTGAAAACTCCTCAATTGTTCAAACATCTTTCTTCTGCAGGTAGTATTAGAGAGCTTCCTTCACAACCAGGTAAAGAAAATTTAGGAGTAATTTAATAACAGGAAAGTTATTATTTATATTTAAATTAATGAGATTCTTGTGAAAGTCTAACTTTTGTGTTAAATTCTTCACAGACCTCTCATGATTAACAAGCAACCTGTTCTATTTATGAAAATCAATCTCATTTTGTCAAGTTATAAAATCAGACAGGAATAGACAGCATCCCTGAGAAGAAAAACCAGGCTCCCCAAACATACCTCCAATGCCTTGTTCAGTGTTTCTTCCTTGTTATCACATTGGTTTTCTAGCATATCTTCATATATGTCCACAAGAAAGGCAATCAGATAGGGTGAACTGTGACTGGGCTGTAAATTCAACAGTTCCTCCAGCAGATTTGGGTATTTAGAAAGACCACGATCTTGCAGAATCCTAGAAGAGAGGTTAATAAGCCTGACACATAACAATGCGGAATCTGGTGTGAATGACTGCATTTTTGTTATGATTCCTTTACTTGGAGATTAAGTCAGAAAGTAAGCAGCACGCAGTGCTATTACACCCTCATGTTGTAGTAAGCTGGTATAGTTTTTGTTCAGCTAAACAGAAATTAGACTGAAAGCATGTTTGGTATTTCCTATCTATGCTTTTTAACACAGTAACATTACAGGTCAAGTTTTTAAAAGCATGAGAAGCACCTGTGGGCCTTCCACAAGAACTACAGGGTCAGAAGCTTAGCGAAAAGTTACAGAGAAATTAGGTTAGAATATAACAAAACCTTGTGACTGCATGTGCCTGCCTACTTAAGCACTCTATACTAGAACAAAAGGCAACAAGTTCTTTTCAATTAAGAAGTAGGCATCAGACACCTTCCACAGATACTCTCTTTGCCTCATGGAGAAATATACCTCACCCTTTTAAGTAGTTCCAAGCACTTTCATTATGTGGCACTGCTGTGATCATCTCAAGAGTGTACCTGCAAGAAAAAGGTAATAGGTCATATAGGTCATGAATGCAACCAGTAATAATGCAGATAGAAATTACCTGAATGTGTTCAGAAGCTTCTAAATGCATCTCTCTAAACTGTATTTCACTCTTTTTGCAGATCATCTCATTTGGGTAGATCAAAAATGGCTCATAATATAATCACCAAAAGTCTCAAAACGGCAGACACTAGGTTTTAAGATTTAAGTGTTCAATTTTCTAGACTTTATACAATAATGAATTGGTTCTCAAAAATATTAGCAAAAACATTAAGAAACAACATAATATACTCTCCTGGTATGCTAAAGGAGTAACTTGAAACGTGATGCTCAGAAAGGGCAAGGGGCTGAAAACAGCCAGAGTAACTTAGCTCTGTTAATATGAGTGCAAGTAGTACATTCGGTAACTATTTGCAGAACATTTTTCATGAGGCTGCCCTCAAGCAAACCCACAGAAAGGCAGAGCTTGAGCTTTCAGCTCACATAGCCTTCTGCAGCATTTCTGTGAAAGCAGCAGTAAGGCAACTGCTGTAAAAGCAAAGCAACAAAAGGCACGTCCAATACAGCCACAAAGCCACATTTCATCTACACAAAACAGATTTATCTTCTGGCTTTTCCCAGCATAAACAGGCATTCTGATGATTTTCAGAGGCTGCAGATGCTGATAAAAAGTTCTATCAGGAGTACTAAAAAAACATACCCACAACTGTAATTCTTTTTTAGCATTCTACAGTCACTATGATAGAAGACCAAGCCTATAAACCAACAAGCAGTTCTATAATGACATCTGGGAAGTCTCAGTCTTAGCCAGTCTGGTTCTTAAGATGGTACTAAATTATCTTGAGAAGATCAAGAGAGGATGACCAAACTAAACTCTGGAGAGAAAAAGTTGAAGATATCCAAGTCTAAGGCATGTAAATGGTTCAGATTCACTGATCTACAGGAAGGTTATAAGCTGGAAGAGGAGTAAAACTTCTAGAAGTTTGCAAAGACAGCAATGGAAGATGGTGAGGGCTGGGATTCTCTATGAATGATGTACCAAAGGACTTATTCAGAAATTCAGTCTTTTTTCTGAAAGAAGAAAATCACAATACTTTAACTACTTTTTCACTTTTGACAAATACCTTCTGATAACCATCAACCCTAATCAGCAGTCTGAGATGTAAAAGCCATACAAAGAAGTTTCTCTTACCACCATGAGTAGTAAAATACATCTAGAAGCCCGGTTTGTCTTCAGTTACAAACATGCAACCTAGTAACAGTGAGTACAAAACCCTTTTTCCTGAAAACTAGCCATCTCACAAAGGTAGATCTCTTTGAGCCAATCACATACTCCTGAAAGCTTTCTTCTTCCAGCTGCATCAAATCCCTCACGAACGGCAACTTCTCTTCCTACAATCTACATCCATGTTACTGTATTGGGTTTGCATTGGGTTTTTTGGTAGCAGGGGGTGGCTACAGGGGTGGCTTCTGTGAGAAGCTGCCAGAAGCTTCTTCCATGTCCACCAAAGCCAGTCTCTGGTGGCTCCAAAATGGACGTGCCATGGGTCAAGGCTGAGCATGTTACAAATGATGGTAATGCCTGTTGTATCATATTTAAGAGAGAAAAGCAAAGATGGTTGCACAGTTTTATTTGTGGCCAGAGAAGAGAAGAGTGAAAACACATGAGAGGAACAGCATTACAGATAGTAAGGTCAGTGAAGAAGGTAGATGTGAGAGGTGCTCCAGACACCAGAACTGAAGAGTGCCTCTCTTTCCAAACTTTCTAGGAGTAGAATACTAATAGCACAACAGTGTCACACATATTCTGCAGATTGTCCTACTATAACTACTTCACCATAAACCCCAAAGTTTTATTTGCACAATAAACAGCAGGTCAGGAAAACAGATTCATGATAGTAGCTTGCTCAGGGTAAGCAGAGCTTGTTTCAGTCTAATACTTGGTCTACTAACCATGAGTTCTAGTCCCAGAATAAAAATCAGGAAACACAGCCCACCGGGACTGTGAAAGTATTCCTTTGCTTTCATGTAATGGAGCCCGTTTAATGCGAGCCTCAATAGCATTACTAACCGGACTTCTCTGTCTAGGACTGCTGGGTCATCATAGCCAGTGGTGTTGAAAATGACAAAGTGCCGTTGGTTCCAAACAGAGTTGTTTCTCACATCTTCTCTCAAAAGCTGGTCTACATAGTCCAGTTCATTGTCCCATAATTTGAACTCCTACAGAAAGGGAAGGAAGAAAGAATATCACAATCAGAAGTTTTTATTTTTTTAAATACATTCTTGTTCCTGAGTTGCCTGAACATCAAGTAAGGCCTTTTTTGAAGAAATCAACATAAAGTTCAAAGAAAAATAAGTACAAGTGAACTAGAACATGCTACACTATTCAGCGGTACACAATGATTATCATTAAATTCATCATTAATTCATCATTAAATTCACATACACAACAATCCAAACAAACCTACAAAGTAAGTAGACAACAATCCAATTTTTTGAACTCATTTCCTAAAAGGCAAGTTTATAGCTAGCCTCTGCCACACATTAAAATGCAGGTTATTTAAAGAATCAAGAGTTCTGTGGATACAATACCTGAATAACCCATTGTCTGTGTTGCCAGGCATGGTAATTTTTGGCATCTTGGTTAAGAATGTCAGCTATGAACTCAAGCTCTCGAGATGGATCCTGCAGCCACTCAACCAGCACCCGTCTGTGATGCCTAATGATGAGAGGAACCAAATCTAAATTTTTTTTTGTGAGTGTGTGGTCTGTAGCTTATAGCAAGTGAAGCACTTAGGAAAAAAACTAGTTAAATACTTCAGATTAAGCATACCAGAACTTTTCACTTGGCTCTGAGAAATGCACGATGCATATTTATATTCTAAAAATTCTAATCACACATAGACAATGGCAAATCATCTCATTTTTAGACAAGTAATGCTCACCTGAAACAACATACTTCCACACTCATGGTCAAAGCCTTCAGCAGAGTAAAGTTTTCTAGCAATAACAATATTGCTTTTTTGCCTATTCACATTCATTTTTGAAAAAACCCAACAACAGGCAGGCAAACTCCAAAAAACAATAAAAGAAAAAAATACTAATTTCTATTTGTCTTCTTGGTTGCCTTTTCACAAGTCTTTTTTTTTTAACCTGTTAGATTTATTTTGTTAGTCTAAAAATTGCAATTAACAAGAAAACAAGACCTGCTTGTCATAATCGTAGGCTTAGAGCAAATATCTGAAAGGAACTTCGACATGATGAACTTCGCAACTCTGTTTAACTCCTCCACTATAACTGGACAATTTACAAAACAAATATTATCTACAAAAACATTTAGAGCAGAAAAGAAAGCATGATTTTACCAGACTTGGTAGTTCTTTGGTTGATCTTCAATGATAGCTGTAATGTACTTAAGTTCCTCATGGAGATCCTTCCCCAGAGACTGCAGGAGAACTCTCCGGAAATGCCTGTATAAAAGTTAAGCATTTGAACACTGCAAACGGACTTTCATAAAATTCACAAAGATGAACATAGAATCACCTTTGTTCACAGCTCTTGTAAATGATATTGAGCTCAAAACAGTACAAAAAGCTAAAACTAATGCAAAATCCTTAACCATACACATATCCAGTTCTGTTTAAGGGCATTCAATTATTGAACAGTGGAGAATTAGAATATGAGTGGCTGCAAGAGCACATTATCTAAGATTGTTAACAATCGTGTTCAAATTAACCTGTTCTCATGCTAGTTTTCTATCACAGAAAGGAAGACTTCTGTGCTTGAAATAATGTAAACTTCCTGATTTTATGGAAATTAGTGGAATGAAGACCTACAAGAGATAACTTGCTAACATTTGTGAGTTAAAAGGCTCTACTCTGAATATCAGAAATTCGCTGTTTATTTATTACCTAACTGAACAATAACCTGACAGATCTTTTAAAATGCACGATTTAGTAAATACACAAATTATTTGCTGTCGTGTTTTTATGCCTCTGCTGGAAGTCAACTGAGGGCATCTTCAGCATTTTGCCATGGACGTATTATTAGGTAAGTGATCTAATTTTAAACACAAAAGTCCTTTTTGTGGCTAACACTGACCTTGATGATAACATCCTTAAAGCAAAATGAATGAAAACCACTGAAGCAAAATTTGGCATGGGAAATATTGAGCAAAGGCTTTCTTTGGAAGCTCACTGGAAAGCTACACTACTCCTCCTCAGCTATCGAATCAGGCATGCCCTGATTCAACTAACAAAACATTAAAGACTTAAAAGCTAGGCAGTCGAATGACCACAGAAATAATCCCGAAATTATTACATACCATACTGTGTAGTTTGCAGCATTTAACTCAATGGCATCTGCTGTTAACTTGAAAGCTCTTTCGCTTCTCTCATCCCGCTGCAGAACAGCTCGGAAATAATCATAGACATCCCGGACTAAATAGAGAACAGCATCTTAGCCAATGGCCTGAATAGGGGGTAAGGTTAATAATTCTTTGAATTTGCTTCCTATTTTCTGTGCTCCAAATACACCTCTGTAAAATGACAGATACCTATTGATCTGACAGCATTTTCAGCTGAGTCCTGTGCATGGTATTAGCACAAAGCTGCACAAGTATGTTAGAAACACACCATCAGAATAATAGCCAGAACAATCATAAAAGGTCTGTGCTGCTTACTCACACTACTTCACCAGCTGCAAGAGCTTCATGTTTTGCTTCCACTTGTGGGCTGGAAATGTCTTTTGACATGAACCACACTGTCTGCTATATTACCTCTTAAGCCATTGGATTTTAAAGAAGAACCTTGGCTATTAACATCTTAGGTGAAGATTCAGCTTCAGAGATGCTTGGTGAAAACACCACACACAAGCACCGCAACACAATTAATTAAATTAATTTCTTCATAGTATCACTCCAGAAAATGTTATCCAAAACATGAAGTCTTGTTTTAACAATGTTTAAGGGCAGAATATATTCAAGACTCACATTTTTCACTGTAGATGATCTGAACAACAGGATTTGGCCCATCATTTTGAGGAACAGGTTCAATATCAGCCCATTCCTTCCTGTCCCTGTAAATACATGTTTTTGCATTTTCAATGCTTCTAAAAAGCACAAAATGCTGCTCAAACCATGACACACACAAACCTGTGTCCAGTAACACATCCTTGCTCTGAACAGTCCCTACTATCTTAGCTACATTATTGTCTGTAACACACATCAGCATATAAATAGGTAAAGGTCTCTGCAACATAAAGAAGGACATGGAACTATTGGAGCAAGTACAGAGCAGGGCCACGACATTGAAAATAGGACTGGACCACCCTTACAAAGACAAAGTTGAGGCTGTCCAGCCTGGAGAAGAGAAGGCTTTGTGGAGACCTCAGAACAGCCTTCCAATATCTACAGGACTGTCATGATGTCAATGAGTAATGGGTACGAACTGAGAGAGGGAAAATTTAGGTTAGACATTGGGAAGAAATTGACTGCAAGGGTGCTGAGACACTGGAACAGGTTCCCCAGAGAAGCTGTATATGCATCAACTCTGGCAGTGTTCAAGGCCATGTTGGACAAGGCCTTGAGCAACTAGGTCCTAGTGAAAGGTGTCCCTGCCCGTCCCAGAAGCTCCCCACTCCTCCGGCCTCAGCCCCGATACTCCGCGCCTCCCACCCCCTGACGTGCCGCGACGCGAGGGCTCGGCCTGGCCCCGGGGGACCGCGCCACCGCGGCCGTACCTGTACAGCACGTAGCCGGCATCTTCCCCATCATCCTCCTCCTCCAGCAGCTGCCCGAAGCCGCCCTCCGGCTCGCTGCTGCCGCCCTCCGCGTCCCCCTCCGGTTGCTGCACCACCGCCGCCGCCACCCTCCCTTCGGCCGCCATCGTTCCGCCACCGCTTCCGGGGCCCCGCTGCACCACAGAGGCGGGGGAGGAGCGGCTGCGCGGCTCGACAGCGCCGCCCCTGGCGCGGAGGGCGCGCACGGCGGGAAGGTGCTGGCTTTCCTTCCGCCAGGGAAGCGAGCTCCCGCCGGGTTTCCTCACGGAGAGTTCACACAGGGGAGGGAGAGCGCGGGGCGCCGTCGCTGGTTCAGGTGATCTGACAGGACCAGGCAGAGGAATCTGGCCGCTGCAAAAGGTGAAACTGGAGAGGGTTTTGAAACAGCCACTTCTCACCAGTGGGTGTAACTGGAGAAGGCAGCAGACCTAGCAGGAGCTGGGGTTGGTTTGCCTGGAGAAAAGGACACTCAGGGGTGACCTTAGCACTCTTGAACTGCCTGAACAGAGGGTGTAGCCACGTGGGAATTGGCCTCGTCTCCCAGGCAAACAGTGCAGGACACAGTCTCAAACTACACCAGGAGTGATGTCCATGAGAGTGGACATCAGGAGGAATTTCTTCCCAGAAAATGTAATTAGACATCGAAATGGACTACCCAGTGTAGACTGAGCCGTGGTCTGGCTGGCAGGATGGTGTTCTGTCATAGGTTGGACTCGACGATCTCAGAGGTCTTTTCCAACCTAAATGATTCAGCGATCCCCTGACGTGGTATTGGTCAGCAGGACAAAGTAGCTGAACTGACCAGTTTCTGGAGAGAACAGCTGATACAGTATAGGGGTTTGTAATCTCGGGCATTTTGAGACACATTAGCATGGAGAGGATTAAAGGTGGGCAGAGCATGTGCACTAGCAAGGGCTGTACATACATCTGCATCTCGGGGAGGTGTTCCATACTCAGAAAAGGTCATGTACTCAGGGAGGTACTGTATTCTCAGGGAGGTGGGAATTCATTCCGTATGTGGTGGAAATGGTTAAAGTCTTTAATTCTGAACTGCTCAAGTTGAAAGAGCTGTTGTGTGTGTCACATGTTTTACGGCGATTTTACGGAAAGAAGAATGGTGCCACAGCGACAATGAGGGAGTATAAATACACCTTTGCAAATTGAGACACAAGATCCAGGACAAGGAAGAATCAGGCCCACAGGTGGTTCTTGTGTCACTGAGCAGCTTTGTCTCCTTTGGGAAGTCACCTGAACTCTGTGCTTTCCTTGTCTCCCTGCCTTTTCTTCTGCCTTATTCTGTTCTGAGAACTTCATTTGTTCCTGCCAGGATGTTCGTACAGTGACTCTTTGGAGTGCATAGTGAGGTCGCTGCTTCCAGGTGTTGCAGCATTATAGACTATACTAATGTAATGGAGCATAAAAACCAGAGAAATCTATTGAAAGGCTACTTTGAATAACAGGACTATAAATACAACAAAAAGGAAATGTGCATATCTAGAGACAGAGAAGATATACAACAGGACCTAAGTGAAAGAAAAATGTTCAAAAATGCAGAATAATTAAAAAAAGAGGAAGAACAAAGGCATTAAAAAAGTGTATTAGAAAAACATCAGAAGAAATGTGTACATATGAATGAGAGAAACCTCAAACACAATAAATCCTGTTTGTAAAAGATGGAGCAGAAAGAAAAGCTGCTGTTTGAGACCCATGGAAATACAAGTTGCATTGCAAATTTATTAGATACTAATAGCTCTCCATGGACAGGGGGCACCATGAGATGCAGATCTTTAAGAAATATGGTTTATTAGCTTTGCTATTTGAACAACAATGCTGGGGTTTTGGGTCATTTTAATCCAGAATTCCGTGTGTGGTTATCTGGTCTTTCCATTGCTTATGCTGGTATCATCTTTACTAGCTATTTAACATGGATTACAGACGAGCCAGATCCTGCAATAAGAGCTTATTTCCTCAGAGTGGCATAACAGGACAAGAAACAAAAGTGAGCCTTTCTGATGCCAGCCACTGGATTGAGCTCATCCATGAACAGCTTCCTTATGGCATGGGATGGACAGCAGATCATACAGCTGTCCCTCAGGACTGCCCTCCGGACTCACTCTGCATTTTCAGTCTGCAGTTGTGGGTTATTGTGTCTGTAGATTGCTTCTAAAAGTTTGAGGGACAGTAACTGAGAAAAGTCAAACTTGTTGAAGGAAGCTGAAGCATTTTACAATTAAGTTTTTTTCCTCATGAGAACAATTTAGTAGCCTGCCAGCTGAGGAAATGTGAAAGCCAGGAATATAACTAAGTTTAAAATTATGGACTAGATGCAAACCCAGTGGGTTCACAGGAAGTCCTTCCATAAGCCATACCAGGTCTCTGATCCATTTCCAACCACTAAATTTAATTTACTGAACTACACACTCATTGTGCCATGCTAACTTCAGTGCTTTGCAGTCTCTAGGCACTCTGAATTAGCTCTGCAAAAGCAGGATTCTGCTTTCATATGAATGTGCTTTGCAAAATAATACTTGGAGATTCTTGCTGCATCCCTCACGACTTAAAGTGAGTGGAAATCCTTCATGTTATAGGTCCAATATCTGTAAACACACTTCAAAGATAATATTAAAACCCCGCCTGAAAGCTTCTACTTAAAAATATGACTCTAGTAGCTAAAACCTTTGTGAAGAAGCAACAAATAGGACAAGAGCTGGGATGAATCACTAAACAAAGACTGGGGCATAAATCCAGTAAATCTGTCTGTCCCAGCATTGCAGTGTCAGTTGCTAGTTTTCATCTTAGGAGGAGACTGGTAGTTCAGAGAGAAATCGGTGCTCTCTGGGGCAGTATGTGCAGTAAGAGGTGGGTGTTACTCCAAAGGGGCTACGGGCAAGAATAGCTGTAGTGGAAAGGGGACAGAGCTAGTGTGGCAAGGGTCATGGGCCCTGCTGCAGACGGCTGGATTCAGGTTGCCTGCTGGGTACACTTCCGATTCTCTCAGGAAGCCTGCCAGCATTACACATCCAGAGTAAGGCAATGAGCTGTGTGCATAACATTTCTACAGTTTTTATTAGTCATTCATTTCAGTTGAGGTGCAGATGTCCCCTCTGCCTCATCTGGAATTCTTCCTCCACTGCCTCAGGTAATCAGCATCTTGCAACCACCCCTGCCTGCCGTGTCTGGGTTAGAAACAGCAGATACCTCGCTTTCAAGTGTTTGTGTATAAATATAAGTACCTGTGGGGAAGCGTGTAGGTATTGGGTATTTCTGTGTTAATACAAATGTGTATGTATGCGATATACGAACGACATACACAAGCATGGGTGGTTCCTAAGTCGGTATCAGATGGGTAAGTACGGTCTCTGCTCTGAGCTAACAGAAACAGGCTTCTGGAGTAAACATCTACAAAGAACAAGAGGTGCACAAAGTGTTTCCCAGCTTCAGGAAGCCCTCAGCGGGCACACAGGACCGTTCCCTGGTCGGTACACACGGCCCCGAAGGGATGCCTCGGCGAGCCTGGAAGCAAGGCACGATCTTAGGGACGACCGCCGAAGCTCCGCGCCAGAGGGACGAGGGATGCGTCCCCTCGGCGAGCGCGGCCCGGCTTTCCCAGCTCCTCGGGGCTTCCCACCGGCTCCCGTGACGCATCTCTAACTGCACGCTGGCCCCATGCAGTCTATGTAAAGTCTCCGTCAGGATAGCACTAGCACTGTTGTAAAAAAAACCCACCAAAAAAACAAACCACCATAAATCCGCAAGGCGCGCTATTATGCAAACAGCTGTAGGAATCAGTGTGCGGGGCGGATTTATTTTTGGGAACTGGGTGAGGTCTTGCAGTGAGGGTTTGCAGAGGAGCGGCCGGGCGCGGTGGAAGCGATGGCCCTCTCATGGCGATTCAGCCCTCGGCGCTGCCCGTGCAGGCCCGGCGGGGCCGCGGGGGGCCGGGCCCCTCC